>OY856414.1:880788503-881388503 GCA_963693085.1 Alisma plantago-aquatica | reverse complement strand
CAACACAATCCATAAATTAGTATCTTTGGAGATTTGAGATAATTAATTGTACCTTCAATTAAGAATCTTAAGTATTATGCTTCAATTTGACATTTAATGCAGATATTATACTCAACATATTCAATCTGAAAATCTGCAAAATTAGCCTCTTGGTCAAAATAAAAGATGACCAAGGGGCGCTATGGTCGTAGTCAAATTCGACCTAAAATAAGTTTGACATAATAACTATTTGGATATCCTTTTATGATTAAAAGAATGATCACAACTTGTCTCAATATTGTAAATAATAAACACAATATTACTCCCTTGGAAAATCTATATATGTGCTCTTCAAAAATAGTCTATCAATTACATTAAAAATCAGCTTCAAATTCGTACTCAGTAAGTCTCTCGGTCGACGAACTCTTCGACCGAAAACCTCTCGGTCAGTCCCTCTCTCTCGACCGATAGAATCTATACAGATTTAGTATCAGACACACTTTCGGTCGACAAATGTTCGACCGAGACAATGTCGGTCGACAATTGTTCGACCGAGAAATAGCCGTTGGATATAACCATTGTAAACCGACCGTTATTACCGTTTATGACCGTTATATGACCGTTGGGGAGCCAAGTGGCGCGTCTGCAACATGACCGTTGCGGACGCTCGGTCGACGAGTCGTCGACCGACCAGGTCGCTGGAATGTTATAAAAGGAACCAAAGACGGGTCACTTCCTCACACTTGCATACTCTTGCTTCCATAGGCTCTCTCTAGTGCATTTTTGTGCAACTCTTTAGCATCCTCATCCCCAAGCCTTCCTTGCTTCTTCTCCACCTTCAAGCAACACAATGGCCTCATCATCTACTCGTGGGAAGAAGAAGGTCGCCGGTAGGAAAGGAAGGGAAGCTTGGGAAGCTACTCCACCACTTACGATCATCAACGACATTGCCTTCCTCGATGGAGATGCTGGTGATCGATATCTACGGCTTTCCTCCAAAGCTCCTCTCCCACGACGACCAGTTGAAGTTATGGACTTCATCAACATCGTCGACTTGGAGGACCTTTTCGAAGTACAAAAGTTAAAAGAATTCATCAACCCTTCTTTTCCTTCCTATTCAATCAAGGTAGTGAATGAATTCTATGCAAACCTCATTTCCCACTCTGAAAATGAAACCATCTTCTTCTACACTATGGTCAATGGGCATAGCTTCCGATTTTCTGAAGGGGACATTCTTGAGATGCTACACATTGACATAGATGAATATCAAGACACCCTTGACCTTACTTCTGGAAACCCCCTTAACCAATTTCTCCAAGATGACCATACCATTAGTCTTAGTGACATCAAAAGGACCATTTTTAAATCCAATACAACCTGTCACGAAGATAGAGGCACATATTATGCTATAAATCTTAAACCAGCTGCTAGGATTATAAACCTTATTGTTTCAACAAACATACATCCTAGAGCCAATAAGTCTGAAGTTCCTGTTTTTCGTATGTGTCTAATATATGCCATTATCCAACGTATTCCCACAAATTTTATCCGCATCATTCTTAAAAACATGCTTGAGTTTTCTGGAAATCCTCCATATGTCGATTTTGTATGCCAAATTACTCAATATTTCCTTAAGACCCCACTTGAGGATATGGGATATACATGGGAGCGTAGACCACAAAAAATAAGTAAGAATACAGTAGAAAAAATGGGAATTGATTTTGGTCATAAAAGGGCTAGAGTTGAAGGAGAAACATCTCATCAAGACATACCACCACCCCCTCCTTCTACTAACCTATCACATGACCCCATTCAAAACACTCTTACTTATATTGCTGGCTCCCAATATCACCTGAGCAAACAACTTGACTATAACCATCATTCCATGACTTACATAAACCAAAGAATGCAAACCCTTTCACCAAACCAACCTGATGAATATCCGTATTCTTTAAATCCTGGCATGCTCAATCCATACAATCCTTCATACAACTATTATCAAACTCCACCTCCACCATCTGTGGATCTTACGCACACTCAGTTTTCATCCATGCAACTGCAAGATATTGCCGCTCATTTCCGTTTTGACCGAGTTCCTACATTCTTGGAAGCATATGCTTTAACTAAGACAAGGGCTCTAGATTGGCAAACCTTGGTCCAGTATTATGGAACTGAGCCTTTTCTTGGGAAAGACCCTGACATTGATGTAATCCTTAAGTCTTTCCAGTAAATGATGGAGTTATTGTAATGATATTTTTTTTGAATAATTGTAATGGGTCATCTCTATATGATGTGTCTATCTTTCTATGCTTGTAATACATGCTTTTAATGAAATTGGCCATCTTTACTTGATTCCAATGGATATTTTTATGTGAGACATCTTCAAAATATGGATTATAAGATCATCATTGTAGAACATACAAAATAAGGGGAGTAATAAATAAAAATGCAACCTTTAAAATTGTGGCAAAATTGACAAGGATCTATGACACAATTACTTAAAACAGCTATGAAACAAATCCAGACACATTCTCGGTCGAGAAACTGTTCGACCGAGAACACTATTGGTCGAAAGATCGTCGACCGAGCAGGTTTCTGTTGTCAAGTTTGCAATAAAACTGAATATATTTGTAAATTAATCATGTTTCTCTTCATCATGTTGAAGATAAAATTGGCTAAACCGCTTCCACTTTGGAAGATGTTTTCTTTGATATTGGTGCTACTTAAACACAAGCTCTTGGTTTTTATATGGACATCATTTTAATGTACTTAATCTTAGTATACTTTTGATAAAGGTCAAAATCAAAATTTAAAATCATTTGTGACCTTAGAATCCTTAAATTGCTTTAAATGTAAGATTAAGGGGGAGCTCATTAAAACAAATTTGATTATTTGATTAAGAAGCTTACAAAAACATTGTAAACATCATTTGGAGCTTGTTACGACCTTAGTATTTTTTTTGGTTATGATAAAATCTATGAATTTCAGAAAAATGATATAACTTGTACTTAAAGGAACTCTCTAAACAAATCGGGGCTTAACATCCCTTACATTTGGATGGAGACATTTTTATGTACTCTGAGATTAAAGGATTCTCATATCATTTTATGGGCTTAACATCCCTTGTAAACTGGATGAGAAATCAATACATATGCCATGAACCTAACAGGATGGGAGCATAGTATAAAATTAAGGGGGAGAAGAAATATAAAATATTTTACTTGGATATCTTTTTGAAATGACAAAGGGGGAGAAAGAATATAAAATCAAAAATATAAATGAGTAAATAAGTTTTATAACATCTTAGCCAGCACTCACTTGCAAAACAAGAATGGCTACAAAAGGTAATCCTCAGGTATGAAACTCACATGCTTTATATTTCCTTATTTCATATTTTGGAAATGTTTGTCATCTTCAAAAAGGGGGAGATTGTTGGCTAAATGTTTTGATTATGACAAACATTTCATTCTTATTAATCTAACGTGCTACTTGAGTGTGCAAGATGACAAAGCAACAAGGGAAAATCTACAAGCTTACATATTTATAATTTCATGCAATGTAATCACTGTTGTAAAAACTTGTACAAAAATATAATGTACAAGTACTTAGAATTGCATGTAAATCAAGTGTTAGATTCTCCCTAGCTAAACACCACAGTTAGACAAGTCATCCCATTCAAATAGGATTACTTATGCACACTTACACACATAATTAGTGCCTAAATTGAAACCTTAAAAGAGGATCAATCTCGGTCGACAAACTCCTCGACCGAGACACTCTCGGTCGACAATCTTCTCGACCGAGAAAGATCAAATGTAGCCGTTAGACACAACAGACAAGTTAGTTGGTAGTTGAAGAAAGACGTTGCAAATCACTTGTTCCAGAGAGCCTGTCGGTCGACAAAAGTTCGACCGAGTAGGTGTCTCGGTCGACCATTTGTCGACCGAGATGGTCTCTGACAGCAACTGCAGAATTAATTAATTAGCCGTTGTTAAAGCAACAACTTTGTACCTAACGGCTAGTTAAGCACTTAGAAACCCCTAGAAGTTGTCTAGAACGTCCTTAAGCATCCTTAGGTCATTCCTATAAATAGGACAAGCCATAGGACACCTAAACTCACTTGTTTTTACACTTGTTATACTTGAGAAATACTTGAGCATACTTGAGCAATCTGTTGCAAGCAAATTGAGCACTGTGATCATTGGCCTACTTTCTCCTTAGCTCAAATTCGTGTCCTATAGGCTAGAATCTCCTACCCACAACAATCACAAGTTCACACATTTGGTTAGGAGATCTATACGCTTGATCTAGGCATATCAAGCCTTGGGCTTTAAAGGATAAGTTGTAATTTCCTTTTTCTTTCTTATTCCCTATTACTGTTTGTACTCTCCTTGCTACTCCTAGGTTGGAGGCTGCGGATTGGAGAGGGTGAAGATCTTCTTGGCAAAGAAGGAGACTTTGAGCTACTTCAGAAGGCTGGTGCAATGGGAGGTTACTTCTAGAGAGGAAGGCTACTTCAAGGGGGAGCTTGGAGTTACTTCAAGAAGGCTACCTCAGGGTTGGTGCACCTACTTCAAGTGAAGGTTGTTCAAAGGGTGTGGTTGAATGTATTGTATTTTGTATAAATCCTCGAGAGGTAATAAAATAAATACTTTCAAATCCCGGTTGGGTAAGCAACCGGGTAGTGGACTGACAACTATAGTATTTTCTATAGTTGGAACCACTCTAAACGCCTGTCTCCTTCTTCTAATCTCAATTTTGGTTGTTTGAGTTAAATAATTAATAAAATCACTATAAAACTCTATTCACCCCCCCTCTAGTAGTTTTCAGGATCCACATATACCTAGTGTAATCATGGACCATTATTAGCATGGGTTATGCCTTTTTCATCATAGTGTGTTCTTCTATGTATTTGTAATGAAAGACAAAAAATTTAAAAAGAAAATTATATCCTTGAAATCTTAGTTGCAATTTCTAAAGGCATCATCACCATAAGGAAGTGTATGGGTTATTCATCTTAAGGAAATTTAAAAATGAATGGAAGCCTTAATTATTCATGAATTGTGGATGATAATGGGGTTTAAGCCAGAACAAAAAAAAACAATTAATGAGACCATAAATGGAAGTTCTAGAAAGAAATCGTAAGGTTACCCTATGAAAAGGTTGATCATGGAGAAAGCCATTGTCTCTTAATCATGTGATTGCATCCTCTTTTCATATATTTGATCCACCACCTTAAGATGATCAAGTAGCCTAAATTGTTTCCTCTAGATTGCATTATGTAGCATAATAGGCAACGCGGTAACTAATCTTTTTATTGCATTAGTCATTGCATTAGTTATAAAGGAAAAAATTGTTTTTGCATTTCAATTAGTTGCATAAAAAATCTATCTAGATAGCATATATTTTGCATCATTCATTCTTTCACTATGTACTCATGTGGTTTTTCTCTAAAGGTAAAATGCAGGGATACACATCCATAACCCTAAAAATACTGGGCTAATGAAAAAAATGAATAAGATGTCAAAGTGAATCTCGAGCATACTCTTCAATCATGCTAAAATAGTGGGCTAATGAAAAGTACAGAGAAAAGAAAAAATATTATGAAATAAAGAGAAATAAATGGATGCCTTGAGCTCAGTTCTTAATCTTTCTTCAAAAGAGATGAAAACAACTACATGACATATTCTTTTGTTTCTAATGAGACCTTTATGGCATGCATCATTCCACTCATAAGAGTAGGCATTAGGATTCATGCATTGACTCACTTTCCTCATGTTTAGGTTCATCATGTTTATTTTTACATACATGATTTGTAAGTTACTTGTGAATCTTCATAAGACACCTACTTCATTCCACTCATTACTCTTATTGGTAGGACACAAATATGATTGATCTCCTCGTTCATTCTTATAAGGATAATTTCTTCCAAGTAGTTGGTATTTAGGAAAAGAGAATTGCAAATAGGGAATCACATGATGCAACAAGTGAATCCCGGATTGACTATGATATTAACTTCTCTATTAATAGTGTTTCACAGATCTTAGGTTGGACATCTTTAATGAATATTTTTTGTCACAGGAGAGGATTTAACTTTTTAGTGGTTAGTAACATCCAGTTTGGGACCACTAGGTGGGGGTAGTTGAGAAATGAAGTTCATATTAATTGTTCTTTTGTTGACTTTCCTCAAACAGATCCAAAGGTATTGTTTCTCGAGGAAGAGAAACATTTAAGCTTATGGGATTTTGATGCATTGATTATTAGTTACTTTTCATAGGCTATTTTCTTATTTTGTGCACATTTTCTCATTTTGACATTATTTGTACATGGTTTATCATTATTAGCCTGTAACATACATCTACATCAAAGATTTACTATGTCTAGCATTTCATATTGATTTATCATCATCTATGAGACTTAAGTTCTTTCTTGTTTTTATTTCTATTAAAATTGACAAGTATTGGATCAGCTCAGTGCTACTAAAAACCTTGTTAGTGGTATCGACAATTGAGAAGAAGAACAAAGATGAGTCAAAGAAACTCAGTGGTATCAAAAAAGCAATCAGTGCTACTGACTTGATAACCAAAAACTCAATTGAAGTGTCTCAGTGCCATCGTCATCAACTCGGTGGTACCGACTTGTACATGAAAAATAATTAGGAGATGTCAGGGAGAAACTCTGTGCTATTGACATTCAATCTATAGTATTGACACTTCAGAGGAAATCATGACCTCGAAAAGGTCTTGGTGCCATCGACAACCTATCAAAGGTATTGGCTTGTCATGATTAGACGAGATTAAAGATTGTGATTAATCCAATGACCATGACTTAATGACACCCTACGTCAAGACTATGACTAGGGAGGATTTCAGCCACACCTAAGAATGAAATTGTTTGTTTCACGACAGAGGAGAGCCATTTAAAGAAAAAGGAGAGGAGAAGCTACATTTAGAATGATTTAAGAACTTCTGGTGGACATATTTGTAGCTGAGAGACAACAAATTATTGTGTTCGTCAGAGGGAGTTATATGAATTGTCTTATTCAAGGGTTTTCATTGATTCTCTTATGCTTTCCTCATGTTTCCCTTATCCTTATATTTGTATGGCAACCAAAATCATGTAGGGATAGTCCCCTTATTTCTTAGGATTCAAGAGTAGCCCGGTTATGTACTGTAATTGATCATTATGAATTAATATTTATGTTTCTCTATTTCTTGGACATAACTCTATGATTGTTGCATAAATTATCTATGGTTGATCACCATTGGTGATTTCTTAGACCATTAATTTCTTTGAAAGAGGGAGTAAGGGTTGGAAAAGTAGTAGATTTACATAGCTTAGACCGCACTTTGAAATAAGGCTTACAACAATAAAGGTTAGAACCCAGAGGTATCATTAATGCACCTAACTAATAATTAAATCACTACAAGAGTGGGATTTATATTAGACTAGGTAGTGAATATGTTGTAAGAGCAGGTGATTCTTGCTATAGGTCCCTTGGTCCAGGGTTAGGAGAACTTAATATTAATAAGTAATTTTAATTGCAATATAAACCATGGTGAAACTTTATTCTAGTGAACACATTCAATTGTGATCACAAACCCCATAACTTCATTTTAATTCTTGCAATTAGTAAATTACTGACTCTATCACTTTTTCATTAGGTCTTGCTAATCAATTCATAGTTAGTAGTAGTCTTTGAATTCACATTTCCCTATGTTTGATATTTGAGCCTCTTTTGGTCTATATTACTTTGATACATGCACTTGTGTTTAATACGTGTAGTAAACACACACCAATCATAGATTGAAATATTATTATGGAATAGAAACAGTTCGTGCCCACAAAAATCGTCATATCCTGGCACTAAAATAATTTCAAGTCAATTAGTTGAGTCTATGACTTTAAACATTGGTTTCTCATTGGATGCAACCCACATTTTTTGTTTTTGTTTTAATTGATTTAATCATACATTTTAGTCACATTTTTTTAATTATTTTCATGCACATTGATGATTATTGATGAGTGTGTTCGATGTGCATCCACATAAAGCCATTGGTACAACCAACCCTCAACTCAGTGGAAGGAATGCGACCACAGTTGAGAACGATGAATTATATAGTAAAATATCAGTACCACTGACCATGAAGTCTGAATTAGGAGGCTTATCATTTTTGTCCATTCTAGAGGTAAAAATCAATGGCATGAAGTTAACCTTTGATACCACTAGTTAATTTATTATTACATATTGACATTAGAACTTTGCTCTAGAGAGATCTTGATGCCAACAAATTTAAGTCGGTGGTACCGGCATTACTAATGGATTTTGGTTAAGTGCTATAGGAAAGTGTGTGTGACACCATCTCCTTGTTTGTACCACAGACAATATTTTGATAGTATTTATCCCTTTGATGCATGACCTACATTAAAATATCAGAGGAACCAACATGCCAGTTGATACCACCAAGACTAAAATTAATTTTAACATGCTTGTACATGAAAATTTGGCAGCACCAACATTCTAGTCTGTACCACCAAGATACTTTTATGTTTTTACTGATGAGTTTATGAAGGATTCATATATAAATCTTGATAACACCCATTCCAAGTCAATGCCGAAAAAATAGAAGGAAGCATGATCCACGACCTCTAATATAATAGCCAACGTTCATGAATCCAACATTGAAATGACCGATCCACATATTTTTGAATGTTTGTACCATCAACTTTGTGGGATCTGCAAATTAGTACCTTATCAAGTAATGGTTTTCGGTGCCAACATTTGATATTGAGAGTACACCACCAACTTCCAAGTTAGTGTTACCAACTTTTTACGAATGGGTTGCCTCCCCGCATATATAAGGAGGGTGATTAGTTTGGTATTCTCCTAACTCAGGAATCCCTTCAACAAGCACTCTTATGAGAGCATCTCCATGTACTAGCAAGCTACTGAGATATCAAACTCTCATGTTCTTCCCCCTCTATCCCGATGCAAGCAAGAAACCCCATCAAAAGGATCATCCTTCATAGAATTGTCATCACTTCTCAAATTCATGCCACATTTGGAGGTTGGGAGTGATGAGAAGAAGAAGATGTAGGTTAAGCTCACAAATCTAGACTTTGAGGTCGCCCTCTTGTTGCATTGATTTTTAGTTGCTTTTCATATGATTTTTCATGCATTTATTGCATATGTTCTCATTTTGAGATATGTTATGTGTTGTTTCTCATTATTAGCTTGTTATAATTATTCTGTCAAATATCAAGTATTTCTACAAATCATGCTAAATTATCATTTATAATTCCATCTTACGTTATTTTTTCCTTGTTTCAGGTAGATTGAGAACTTACATGAAAGCTCAGTGCTACCGATCAATGTGTCGTTGGTACCAGCATGGAAAGAAGTTTCAACAGGGAAATCAAGAAATCTCGACGCTATCGAGATCACTCTGGGTGCTACCAAGTATAGATTTGATTCTACAGAAGCTACTAATCGGTGATACTAAAACATCATCAAAGTAGCATCAAAAAGCGAGTTTAATTGTTTTAGTGTCACCAACTTGCATCTCAGTGGTACTAACTTCAACATCCAAATTATGTTAAGACTCAAAGATAGCAACTCAGTTTCATAATTACACATGTCAGTAGTACTGACACAATTTGAGGGTTACAAGTCATCCAAAAACTCCATGCCACTGACACCCTATCAGTGATACTGTCTCTTTGTAATTAGTTTACATATAAGATTAAGTTAGATCCAATCGTTATGACTTAATGAATACAAAATACTCCAGATATGACCTAAGGGGAGTGCCGCCAAAGGAGGAGACCATGTTGATTCACGTTGCAACAGAGCACAAAGTTGGGAGAGGAGAGAATGAAGAACATAACCATAGAGGGATCATCGACATGACTTCTCTAGGGGTTTTCACATAGGTTTTCTAATGTTTAGCCTATTTTATGCCTCTTACTATCTCCATATGATGATAACAATCATGTGGGGATGAACCCCATAGTCCTTAGGACTCAGGAGTAGACTGGTATTACTTTGTATTCAAATCTTATGAATTTATAATGTATTTCAATCATTCTGAATTTGAATCTATGATTTTTCATTGATTTGTTTATGCTTGATCTCCATAATCAAAGAAATAGATTGCTAAAGGGGTTGTACAAATCACACCTTCACATAGTATATCACACCTTGGGAGAGGGCTTGCATCAATGAAAGAACAACCTATATATCTTGATAATGCGCCCAACTGATTCCTATGCTGCTACAGAAGTGGAGTTTGCTTTATTTTAGGTAATGTATTCACTATGGGAGTGGGTAATACTTGTGAAATGTCTTTAGTCCAGAGTTAAGGGTGAATACTTATTAAAGAAATGATTTTATAATGCAATGTGAGCTAAGGAAAAACCCTAGTCTCGATTAATCTATCAATTCATAAGTTAGATTTAATTCTTTTCTCTTAGTTATAAACCAACCTACCAACCATTTTCATAGGCCTATATGATTATGTCTCAGTTAGTAGTAGCCTTTGGGGAATGTTTCCCTGAGTTAGACACTCGGTCCTCATAGGCTTGTATTACACAAAGTGTTCTCTTGATTTTTACACACATAGTTTAGCGTGTCAAGTTTTGTTGTTGTCAGGGAAATGACAACACTAGCACTACGAGTGTTGTGATCATCCAGTCTAGGCCACTTTTCCTTTTACTTTTATTTACCTTTTGTCTTTTCTCCTAAATAAGAGCATAATTGGAAAAAAAATCTTGTGTAAATTAACTAGTATTTTGTGGCTCACACTGTCATTTATTTTTAGGTACTAGTGCATGGTTTACACTTGAGCCACTAATTATGAAGAATCCACTCCAACCAATGTAGACCAGGAGAAGAATTTTTGCAAGGTGCCAGAATTTAGAGAATCAGTTGACAAGCTTATCCAAACCTACCAGCACATATAGAGCAAGAGAGAATAATAGATATGGACCCAAACGACTATTACCATGTGGATAATGTGCTTGAGGAAAAAACAATCTAGGAGAAGATAAAGGAATCATCTTCTACAGATCAGTCAGGGCTGATAACAAGTCAAGCAGTTAATGATGGCAACTACAAGATAAATCCCAGATTGGTTTCATTAATTGAATCCCAATCTTTTCACAGCCACAACATGGAGGACCCAATGGCACACATAAAAAACTTTGTCTGAGATATGTTGAAGCTGGACATGGTTATGGGAACAATGATATATCTAAAGATTTTCTTGTATTCATTATTAGATCAAGCCAAGGCATGGTTCCTCAATCTACCACTAGAGTCTATATAAACCTGGTGTGATATGATAGATATCTTCAAAGAGTGATATTTCCCACCACATAAGAGTAATGAACTAGTGGGGAAAATCCCTTACTTCAAGAAACATGTGGACGAATCCTATTCATAATCCTTGGAGAGAATTCAAAATGTGCTCAGGAAAGTCCCTCTTCATGGGATTGATATATACGTGCAGGTGAAGACATTTTTGTTACACCCTAAATAAATGGGAGAGGACTACTCTTGATAGGGCAGTGGCAGGATTCTTCCTTAACAACAAGGCTACAAGATATCACGAGATCTTCAAGAACATGGCCAAGAACTGGTCCTGGGGAGAGGAGAGGGAAGTAGCAACAACAATCAAGAGTGATACAAAACCAAGAGAGATCATAGAACTTAAGTCTCAAATGGAGAGACTCACAAGGAATCTTGATCATAAAGGTGGCACCTCATCTAGAGGTTAGGAGGAGTGCATGTTTGTATGGTAGTAGAATAATAAGAACAACAACAAATACTCATGGCGTCATGATGCTAAATTCTTATGAAAGGATCCAATCAATTTCCAACTGGACCCATCATAGTAGCAGCAAGGAAATCCTTAACAACAATATCAATAGGATGGGGCACTTAGTAAGATAGATAGGATTGAAAATATGATAGATAAACCAGTGAGTCAGAATGAAGCCTTACTGGACCAAACATGAAGTGACTAATAGAATCAAGGGACTTATATCTACAGTATTGAAAATCAAATCTATCAATTATCTATGGAGGTGGCATCCATAAAGAAACAGATTCATAAGGGATTCCCTAGGAACAAAGAGATGACTCATCAGCATCATCAAGTAAATTAATCTTTAATTTTAAGGAAATAGAGAATTTTACAGAGGAGACATCAAACAAACAAACTCCAAAGTCTAGATGTGTGTAAGTGCCAAAAGTTATGTTTCCAAAAACTTGCATGAAAGACCAGGTGGATGTAGAAACGTATGTGCACCATGAACACACATGCACCTCATTCAATATTGTGTCTGCAAAAAGTGACAATGACAATACATCTTCATTGTCATTAAAAGATAAGAAAATTCAAGGTTCGACCCTTACCATGACCAATCTCCTAGTTTCATAGGAGTTGTATGTGAAACAAGAACATGTGAAGGTTCTACTCTGTATTGGAGAAGTCACATTCAACAAGAAGGAAACCATGATTGAAAAGGAGTTGTTGTAGGTCACCCCATCCACATGAGACATGCCACGATGTGGCATTGATGCAAGCTTAGGGGAGGGGATCTTGAATGTGTCATACATTCCTCAACACAAGCATGTAGAGAAGGCACATGTGACATTCTTGGATATTCTAAAGTCGATAAAGGAGGACAACAAATTGAAGAAATTCCTAGACATATTTCTAAAGTTCCATAACAACATCCCACTTGTAGAGGCGATAGAACATATTTGTCTTAAGAAATATGCTTGAAGAATATCACCAAAAAGAAAAGATGAATAAAAGATATCGATGTCTTGTGTGTTGATGAAGTGGTTAGTGATATGATCTAGGGTAGGTTGCCGACAAAGAGAAAGGACCCATGATGTTTTGACATCCCTTGTTCCATAGGTAGTAAACATTTCCAACAAGCACAGTGTGACTCTGGGGTGAGAATAAGTCTCACACCTCTCTCTACCTTTTGGAAGGTGGGATTGAAGAAACCAACGAAGACGTCTATGACAATCTAGTTGGTGGACGAATCAATTGTGAGGCCTTATGGGATATTCAAGGATGTTTTAGTCAAAGTCAGAAATTCATCTATCCAATTGAATTTGTGGTCATGGATATGACTAAAAGATGAGGAATCAAGATGAGCCTTGGTACGATATTTCAATATATAATAGATGTTATCGTTGACATGGGTAGAGTATACTTTTCATTGGGGATAGATGATGATACAATGGATTTTATACTATCAATGAGTCTTCACAACCATCCTGTGACATCCCATGCTAAATAAATACATCTTGTTGAGCCTAGGAAATTAAACAAGGGTTCTTATTGGAGGCAACCCATTTTCATTTTTTTATATACTTTTTGTTAGTTCTTTTCATTAGTTACAATTTGTATGTGTTATATCTAATGATTAGTTTTAGCAATAAAGGTACCTTGATGTGTTTTTTGTGTTGTGCAAGTTTTAATAGTGTGGGTAACACCAACACACCTGTCAGTACCACGAACACACTATCTAGAAATGAGCATGGAAAGTCGTCAGATATCTTAGTACCACTGACACACCTATCAGTGGCATCGATTCCTTATCAATTAAAGATTATGCATGAAAAATTCATTTTGGTAGTGTCTCCACCATCGATGGCATTGACATCTTTTGAGATGAAATCACATAGATATGGGAAAAGATCATGGACACCACCAAGAAGTCTCTCAGTGGTACCGGCCCATTAAGCTTCAATAAGAAAAACAATAATAAATCTTGGTACCATTGACACACATGTTAGTGGCACAGACGTAGAACACCCGACCTATTCCCTAGATTCTACCAAGGACATTCCACCCACCACCATCATACTGTCATCTGGTACCCCCGTTCCACCTCTTAGATTGTGTTTTGACTATGAGGACATAGTCAAGTTCAAGATTCAGGGGGTTATGGAACAATTTTATCTTGCTTTATTTTCTACTTATTTATTTGTCCTTGCTTTTAGTTAGTAGGATCTACAATCTATCTGGTGCGATCATGGAGATTAGTTTATCATGATTGCATCATATCATTAAAAAATTTGTTTCAAACTCTTACAATAAATCTAAAATGGATCAAATCTTCATAAGCTTATTTGTAATGTTTAAGGAAACACCTACTAAATGAAGTGTTTGGGTCAGTCCTCTTGAGGACACTTTGTATGAATGAAAATATTAAGCCATCCAAGACTTGTGTTTGATGATGATATTTGAGCCCAAACCAACCAAACAAGTAACGAGATCTTAAATGGGTTTTTTAGAAAGAAACTTTATGTTCACTCATATACAAGTTGATAGGAGAGGGATATATCCTAGTTAAGAAAGGCATTATCTCTCATTCATGTGATTCCAGTCTCCTTCATGATTCACCACCATAAGATGATCAAGTAGTCCAAGTTATTTCCTCTTAAATTCATTACATGGCATAATAGGTAGCGTGATAGTTATTTTCTTTTCAAGTGCATTTCAACATGTATTGAAATGTACATATCATTAATTCAATTGAGAAATTTTAGTTGCATAAAAAATTTCATGTAGATTGCATTTGCATCATTTTACATATTCTACAACATATATCTATTTCGCGTTATCCACAAATAAAGAGTGAAAGGATCTACAAAAGAGTGAAATGATCTACATTCTTATCCCTCCTAATGAAAAAAAGAAGGACAAAAAGAAATAAATGATGAAGAAACCCAATCATGAATCATATATCATGCTAAAATAATAGGGTAGGAAAACAAGAAATCAAGAAAAAGGAGAAAAGGATGCATTGAACTCAATCTGAAAATTTCTTTAAGGAGAAAGTATAGAAGCTTAAATGTTTACACCTTTTTAGCACACTCATCAGTAGGATGATACATTCAGTGTGTTCATCATCTCACCATAATATTAGGCATTATGAGCCATGCATTTTCATTCCCTTCATTTTGTAGGTGTATCATATTTTGTTTATGCCTAATAATTTGGATGTTACTAGTGATTCTTTTCCATGTCCACCTATTTCATTTCCACCCATTGCCTTGTATGGTAGGCCACATATATGATTAGTCTCCTCATTCATTTCTATATGGGGAATTTCTTCCAACATAGTTGTGTAGGTAGCCCAGAGCAATGTAGATAGGGAATCACAATGTTTATCAAGTGTATTCCCTATTGACTATGATGTTAACTGGTCTTTATTAATAATATTTCATTGATCTATCTATGGACATCGTTAATGAACATTTTTGGTCACTTCATAGTAGTTATTTGTTTAGTGGTTGATAAGGGCCAGTTTGAGACCTTTAGGTAGGGGTAATTGAGAAACATAGTTGATAGAATTTGTTTGCCTGTTGACTCTTTCAAATAGATCTAAAGGTAGTGTTGCTCAAGGGCAAGCAACATTCAAACACAGGATATTTTCTGCATTGATTTTTAGTCACTTTTCGCAGGATAATTTTCCATATATTTATTGCATATTTGTTCATTTTGAGACATGTTATGCATTGCTTCTCATTATAGCATGGGAATCAATGTTGCATCAAATACTAAGTATTTGTATTTTTTCCTTGTTTTAGGTAAATTGAGCACTAGTATGAAAATTTGATGCTATCGACGAGTGTTTTGGTGATAGTAACATGACACAAAGTTTCAATAGGGAAATCAATAAATCTTGGTGCTATCCATATTGCTCTTGTTCTACCGAGTAAGGATTCAATGCAACAAAGATAGTAGTGGGTTCTATTGACTTACCATATAGGGAGCATCAGAAGATAAGTTCCATTGTCTCATTGACACCGAATAGCATGTAAGTGGTAGCAACTTGATGATCTAAATTATGTCAGTACTCAAAAATAGCAACTCGGTGCTATAGAAACACATGTTGATAATACCAACTTAGTTCGAGGGCTATAAGTCAGCCGACCACTTGGTGCCATCGATAACCAGTCAGTGGTACCAACTATTCATGATTAATTCAGAGCTAAGATCAAGTCAGATCCAATAGTAGCAACTTAATGATGAAAAAAAACCCACTTATGACCTAAGTGATGGAGCCTCCACTTACGTGGAGTTGCGTGCACCACTAAAAATCCTAGAGATAGTTAATCTCTAAGTCTAGCCTTGCGTATGCTATAATATGATCTCCACCCACATATGCTAAGATATGTGGAAGTCTTATCGTAGTATAGTTAAGGGTCGAATCCACGAGACAACAATCTTGTTAAGAGTTTAACAAGATGGAAAACATAAGAATCTTACTTATCCACTTAAAAGTTGATATTTAGATCAAAGAGTTGATTTGATGGTTAAGCTAAAGTGCGGAGAAAGAAAATAACAAGAAATTAAACTTAATGTTGTAAACAATATTTAGAAACCACTAGGATGTGATCAGGTTTCACCACCACAACGCATGAATCAAAACATACATCACAATAACATGACTTGCGAAGAAAAGGGTATAAATAGTTAGTATCTTTGTAGACTTAGCTTCCTTTCATATAACTAACTACGAGAAATGTGGGGGTATTGCAGTGCCAACCATTCCCGAATGAATGGTCACTTACTTTGCATTACTCCCTCCATAAAGTGTGCTCCTCGACCCATCAAAGTTGTACTTTCATACGTCAACTGATTCCATTTCATAGTGTGGAAGTACAACGATGGGGGTGACTTTACTCCACTTCATGAAAGACGTTCCTAGATACTGAAATAGATGTATGGTGACTACATACATCAAGAACTAACATGCAATCGGTAATCAAATCTAAAAGCACAAACATAGACAATTTGTACTAATAGATAAAAGATAACACAAGTTGGTGATCAAGCAACAAGCATTCATTAAGCGATTGATGTTAAACTGAAAAGATGGTATTTCTCTATTGCAAATTCATGAATTACAATGTATGAGACAAAAACATGGGTATCGGGGCTACTCCCCGCTCCCTGGTGTATGAGACTACTCGCTCATAGCAAGAACCAAGAAGGAGGCGGGAAGAGAGAGAGAAGGCATCATCTCCACATAGGAGGGAGGAAGGTCAACCCCTTGAAGGAGAGAGAAACTATCTTTACGCCTTGTGGTTGTCTTGATGAAGAATCCTCCACTTCCCACCTACTTATGTTGATGAGAGAGGAGATATCTTGGATATGGAGTATTTATCTTGAACCGGAAGCCCTTGGGCGAAGGATGAAGGTGGAACAACTCTAGAGTGATTGGGGCAGCCTCTGGGCATCCAAGAAGTTGATGCCAAATGAGGACTCCTTAGGTCCTATTTATAGGTTTTCAAGGAATCCCAAATAGCCTTGGGACTGTTTGGGTCTTTAATAGTTTGGGGACCGTTTGGTATCAAACAGTCTCAGGACTGTTTGGCTTCATACGGTCTTGGGACCGTTTTTTTTCATTCGGTTTCCAAACCGTTCACCTTTATTCGGTCTTGGGATCGTTTGAGTTCATTTGGTCTTGGGGCCGTCTGGGTTTCATTCGGTCTCGGGACCATGTGAATTCATTCGGTCTCCTGACCGTTTGAGTTCATTCAGTCTTGGTACCATTTGGGTTCATTCGGTCTTGGGACTGTTTGGACTTCATTCGGTCTCCAGACCGTTTGCCTTTATTTGGTCTCAGGACCGTGTTGATTCATTCGGTCTCCGGACCGTTTGAGTTCATTCGGTCTTGGGACCATCTGGGCTCATTCGTTCTTGGGACCATTTGGACTTCATTCGGCCTCCAAACCATTTGCCTTTATTTGGTCTCGGGACCGTGTGGATTCATTCGGTCTCCAGACCGTTTGAGTTCATTCGGTCTTGGGACCGTCTAGGTTCATTCGATCTTGGGACCGTTTGGACTTCATTCGGTCTTGGGATCGTTTGGACTTCATTCGGTCTTGGGACCGTTTTCCCTTCTAGTAGTATTTTTTGGGTTTTTCTATAAGAAGAAGAAGATAAATGTTAGTTTAATGGTGCAATCATAATAATGCAGAAAGTTAAGGATTATATCCAATTGAACTAGGAAAGATTATGGAAAATTAAGAAAAACTAGTAAGATAACATCACAAAATGGGAGGTAATCACTAAGCAGAGTGCGATAGAAAGAGGGGATCACGTTGAGTCACATTGCAACAACACAACAAGATGGGAGAGGATGAGACGAAGGATGTAGCCATGAAGCTGACACTTTGGGCACTTTTAGAGGGCTTATTTGCAGTCAAAATGCACTAATCAAGGTGTTCACTAGAGGGGACGACTGAGATTACATCTCTAGGGGTTTTCACATTGGTTTTCTAAGGTTTTGCTTTTCCCCCCTCTTACTCTCTTTGTATTATTTAGTAATGATGTAAGGAGAAATGTCATATTCTTTAGGGCCTTGAACTAGCCTAGTATTGCTTTGTATTTGAATTTTATGAATTAAAAATCTGTTTCCTTCATGTTGGATGTAAAACTATGATCTTTTATTGATTTTTTATACTTGATTCGCATAATCAAAGTAATAGAATACTAGTTTCTTCAGGAGAGGAATTAGGGGTTGGACAAATCATAGGTCCACACAGACTATATTGTTCCTTGAGGGAGAGCTTACGACTATGAAAGAACAACCTCGATATTTTTATAATGCACATAGCTATTTACTAAACTTATATGGAAGTGGGGTTTGCTTTAGTTTAAGTAGTGTATTACATTGTAGGTGTGGGTAATACTTGCTATAGGTCTTTAGTCCAGAGTTAAGGGTGAATATGTATTAATGAAATAAAATATAATTTCCATTCATGTTGTGGTGAAACCATAGTCCTGAGGAATTCATCCATTCTTGATCACAACCATTCTTAATTTAGATTTAATATTTTTCTCTTAAATATATAACAACCAATCAATCATTTTCCTAGGGTGAGATGATTAGGTCTTGATTAGTAGTAGTAGTATTTAGTGAACATTTTCCTAAGTTCGACACTCTGGCCTCATAGGCCTATATTGCACAAGGCATGCACTTACATTTTACACACATACTTTTAGTTTGTCACCGCTACAGCAATGCAACCTTCATTGAGCATCTTGGCTTGACCGACAACCTACACAAGGTGTATGCATTCTAGAGGATAGATTCCACTGGCCCCTTCTTGGTGAAGTTTCCAACATATTTCAAAATTACATTGGAGTTCCTGGCATATATAGAGGTGTGCTTTATAGCACAACACACACATTCCATTTGCTAGGGAGTGAGATGGTCAACATAATTGCATTGTTTCTTAAATATGCATACTCGGTGGCCAACAGAGGAGAGGAAGTTACACATCCACTTTGAAATTCTTATCATGATAATTGCCATCTTCTTCAATATCAATCTCTCCTACCTCCTCCTAGTGGAGTCCAAAGGGGACCTAGATTTTAGGCATTTTCACAATGACAAGTTCTTCGACAAGTATGGAGACACATCAATGTCATGTCCAACATGAGTGAGAGATTTCTTCTCGACTCCATCTTGAACACCACTAATCTATATCATGTACGTTGGCTATATAAATGAATCGGGAGATAAAAATAAGGAGGAGGAAACCAGTGAGGAAGCTTGCGAATAAGATGATGACGAGGTAATAAAGGTAGAAGCTACAATGATGTGCACTAACAGGAGTCCACACCACATGTTGCATGCTTATGAAGCTACATCCTCTACCATGAATCCAACATAGGATATCTCATACTCATTTTATGGCATGTATAATACATTGAACACCATTCAAAAGGGAAAACAACAACAACAACAATAGGAGATAATCACTTAGGTCACCTCCCATCAAGATAGGATCTTCCACAACTACAAGTATATCTTCACGGATCATTAAAAAAATCGCTTCTGTGACATGGAGTATACACAAAAACCTTTCTGTGACCACTACTGGATCCATGACCATTTTTCCAGCTACTCACCTCCACTACCCTTGCACCCTAAATCTGATACACTTATTACCCACTAGATCCTGGTATACAGACAAGAAAATTCTATCTACCTAGAGCCTAAGTTTTTGGTACCCCATTCCACTTCTGGGTTTTTTGAATGCTGAAACTATCAAATTGAAGCTTAGAGGGTTGGTATGGAACATGATTAATATTGCATCCATCTTATCTTGCATCTTTCTGTATTACTTTTCTATTTTGTATTTATTTTCATCTTAGTTATTTCATGTTTTATTTTTTTCTTGTTTCATGTAATTTGCATCTATGTAGTGTAAAAATGGATTTAGAACTAAAATGATTGCATGATTGTCAATGGTGGTGATAATGATCTTTGTGTGCTCTTACCCTTAAAAATTGAAAATTCTTGTCTAATAGTACATTGCATGACAAATTGAGTTGATTTGTCAATCTAAAGATATATGTGGTGAACTTAAAACCTAATTTTACCCTTAGCTTCTTAATGACAATAGTGTTAGAGTCCAATATAAACAAGCAAAATTGTGATATTTTGTGTTAATTCATGGATATATTTTGGAACACTCTGACACATTCAATTAATAGAATAGAAACATATCATGGTTAGGAAGAGTTTATCTCTTAGTCACTTGATCTCATCCACCTAATTCCACTCCATCACCACCATAGGCTTCATACATAAATCAAGTCAGTTTCCTCTTTGGTTGCATCCTATTGCATGATAGGAAGCATATAGTTAATCCTTGCATAAGAAAGAGAAAACATAGTTTTGTACAAGTTACTTTGCATAATACATTCCATTTAATTTGCATTTTGCTTGATATGTCTCATACAGATGTAATATATGATGTCCACATATGTTCTTAATATATAGAGAAAGAAAGTTGGAAACACTATTACTGCTTCCCCAAGTCTGTAAAAATCCTTAATTTGCACATCAATCGTGTATGGATAAAAGGTTGCAAGAAAAATATTTGAAAGAAAATGAAAGAACAAAAAAGCACATAAATAAGAATGCAGAAAAGGATATAGAAAAATATAAGAAAAAGGATCATATATCCCCTACATAAAGAATAAGATTGTGGAAGATGTTAAACCACATTCTCCTTCAAATCACCATTAGGATGAGGTATTCAAAGAATGCCTCTTTCCACCAACATAGTAGACATTAGGACACATTCAATTTCATGACATCCATCATTTGGGAACATCATTTTGTTTACTTTTATAAATGACTTAGATTATGTGTGAATTCAATTTGAAAACACCCATTAGATTTTCCGATTACTCTACATGGTATGCCACCAATAAAGATTTATTCCCTTCTCTCAATCATATCTAGGGAATTGCATCCATCTAGATGACATTTTGGAAAGAGCAACGTAGATAGGGAGATCTTGTGACACACTCAACATAGTTCAGACTTTCCATGATATTTATTTACTTCATCTTACTCGTGTGTTTAGTGTTTTTCTTTTTCATAATTGGTCTCTTGTATAGTAGTTGTTTGCTTTGTGGTTATAGAGGACTAGTTAGGGTCCATTGAGTTAAAGATGGTTAGGATGATAGAGTTCACATATATGTCTCTGTTTTGACTTTTAAACCATATACAAAGAGATGTTTCTCAAGGATGAGTGATATTTAAATATCGGAGAGTTTGAGAACATGATTTTACTACCAAATTCTAAGCTAATTTAAGCATGTTTTCATTGAAAATTGTTCAATATTCATATGTCTTATTCTTCTTTTACCCAATTATTCTGAAATAACTCTTGTGTGTCAATTTTATCTTATTTTAGTGCATTTGTTTCCAAATCATTATGTTTACTATTTAGCTAATGCATTGTTTTATTTGTTGTGGACAAAATGAGTACAAATTATAGAAAGGTTGTACCACTATCATTGAAGAAAACCAGACTTTATCACAAAGTATTGTCAGTACCACCAAGACAAGGTTCTAGACTATCAATAGTCAACTTGATGACACCAATATCACTAGCCCTATTTGACTAAGGAGGCAACTCAATGGCACCAACATCGAAGTTGGTGGCTTTGAGATTTTCTTGATGTGTGCAATTAAGAAAGACAACATCCAACAATTTCTTAGATAAGTTGTGTTTTAGCCTCTTTGGTAAAAACCTAAGAGGATGTCCACAAAGTGGATATTAGCTATACTACTAGAGACCAGAGTCCAAGTAGTAAGAGACAAGGTGACATGGATCAAGGTTCATCCCAACACCTCTAAGGAGACATTCGATAGTGGAAATGTTGACAAATTGCGACAGTCGTCAGAAGGATCAACCTTACACCTTGTTACATGGGTTTCCTATATTCTATATTTCGATCTTCTCCTCCAACCCTTCCTTTTGATCTCATTGAAAGAATCATGAGATAAATCCCTATATTTTAGTACCTTAGAGTTTCCCAGTGTTGAATATGTGCATGTTTATGTCTGATTTAATATAGATTGTTATTGCTTCAGGTTTTGTTAATGGATGTTCTTCATTGCCTTATTTATGCTTCATCACCATAAATATGTGATAGATTATTGATTACTATGAGAGAGGGATTGATAGATAAAGAAGCCATTATCAACACAACCAATAATAGACTACGAGAGTCGGCTAGCCACTTTGAGGTAGATTTCCTAGAGAAAAACCACATGACTTAATATATTAACACTGCAAGAGAGGGTTAGTAATTAGGTTAAATAGATCACTCACTACAAGAGTGGGTAGATAAAGCTACATGTTTTGAATCCAAAAGCAAGATAATTTATGTTAATTGTATAGAATACATGCATAGGTCACACTATTGTGAATATGGTATCATAAAGACTCCATAGATATGATCTTCAGTCCATTTTATTTATCTTGTAAATTTAGTTCTCATTCTTAGTATAATGATTCAACCAACACTTTTCTTAGGCTTCACTGATATATTTTAGATAGTAGCAGTTTCTACTAGTGTCAATTCCCTGAGACTGACATTCAATCCTCTTGAGTCCCTTTAATACTATGACATGTATACTTGTGTTAAACATGCACACTCAAATTGTTCCACTCTACTATGGATTTTAATTTAGACCAGTACTCTACAACAGACATTTATAGAACCCTTTTTCTATGTTCTTCCCCAATTGGCTTGATTTTAACTTCTAAGTGTATGACCATCCATCAGTTATCATAAATCTACCTCATAAAGTTCCCTCCATATACAAAATTGAGAAAATACTCAATGTTTTCATCCAAACCTATATAAAAAATCTCAATTAGTTTCACCTATGAAATGGTAGATGAGGGAATTTCAAGATATTGGTATATTTTTGGTAGAATTTCTAAAACCCATTGAAAATCATAAAAATTTCACACGTGTAGTAAATGAAAATAAACTATTACAAAAATGTTGACAATGTAAGAGCCTTAAATGTACCTTTAAAGATGAAAACATTCACTCTTATAACCCATGTGACTAAACCAACTTTCATATACTATGTCATGACTCATAGTCCACACTACTCCAACTTCAAGAATTTTCATCTCAACTGGGCTCTAAGCTTTGATCTTTTAAAAAGTAAGAATCATATATGACCTTGAGTCATTTGTACTACCAATCACTTATATACACTGGCATCCCTCTCCCAGGGTGTTGGACTAAGACCTTAAACTAGACCACAAACCATATCCTAAATAGGAACACCTTATTAATATAAATCCCTACCTTGAGTAGAAAAAAAACCTACCTTTACTTTCAAATTCAATCATGAATGAGTAGGAAAACCTTACCATTCCAAACCTAGCTTGAATAGACAAAACTATCCAATCTCTATCTTGTATATGCACTCATTTTTGCATCCAAGCCATACCTAGACTAGGCAAACAATTCTGCATTCTAATCATACCCCGAATAGGAACCTAAAATTTTCATTCTTTATTTTTAGAACTAGCCTGAATAGGCACTTTGCATTTCATAAAGCTTTATACCACATAGGAAACTCCCACATTTTACAAGTTTATGGATATGAATTTATCTCTAAATTGGTCCTCCTTCAGGTCTTCATGATTGACCTTACACATTCAAAATTATGATCACAAGGTTTTAGAAAGAAACTCTCATATTTCGGAAACCATTCATTGGTATTTCACATTAAGACTCATGATTCTATAGAATATCCATATAGGATTCTCTCCGTTTTGTCCCACATGTTGAAGAATAGAACTCATACTTCGTTCAAGCCTGAGGTTCTTACTCATACCTAAAACTTGTCTTAAGAGTGAAAGATTATTTCCACCACAATGTTTGATCATGCAATCAATGATGTCGATCAAACCATCTCTTTGGCTAATGACTCAAATTTATATTATATTATTCCACATTTTTTCATATTTTCTCACATATTTAAATCCACTAATTTACTCATCTTCTATGAGCCAAGGTTCACAAATAGAAAATCCTTTCCCTAAAATTTAGAATGGTTTGGACTTTTTTTGAGATTTTTTACAAGCATTTTCCATAAATTTCTTAAGTGAATTCCTCATGAATAAGATATTCTAATTTAACTCTAGTTGAAAATTCACTTGCCATTTTATCCCTATTCAAAAATAAATTTCGTTATTGTAATAAAAAGGTATTCTATACAATCCCAATTTTTTTTGACAAAAATAGAGAAAAGGAAAGACTTGTGCCTCAAGATTTCATCTCTCCTTCTCACCTATTTGTAATTACATGTTATTTCCCATTGACACAATTTCAGATAAAATGTTAATCTCATATCCACAATACACTTATGATCTTCTAAGAGTAGATACTCATATAAGAAAAAACCAAATTTCTATCATGCGGATGAGCTGATCGAAACCTCTTTCCACTAGGGTGCAATGTGGTAGAACATGACAGTTTTCCATTGGTTCACCCCACTAAAAGTAATGTTCCACATGGTCCCTTCAAATCCAAATTATAATTTTATTTTCTATTCTTGATCTTATATAAACTTTCTCCAAAAAATTTCTTTGTTGACATTGAACCCTATGATCTTATCAAACAACTATAAATACCTACCCTATACCTACCATCAATCTATGCCCTTTTTTACTCTCCTCACTTTAGAGAGGGATTAGCTTATCTTGATTAAACTCCAAATTGTCATTTTCTAGAATATCATTCTTCTAGAACAATAATTTGATATGTCATGTTGTTGCAAAATCAGTAAGGAGGTGTCCAAGCCATTTTGATCTAATTGATTTATTGACCTTTCTATCTTTACATTTGATCTTTTCATCAACTTGTTCACATTTCAAATGCGTCAACTTCTCACAACTTATTTATTACTCAACTTCTTTCAACTTGTTCAAGACATAGCTTGCCATCTATTTGTTAATAATGAAAAAAATTATCATTCTTGATTAACCAACTTCCTTTCATGCCTTCTTGATCTCTTTAAAAAGATGACATCTTGCCCATGATTAACCACTTGTCTCTAGTGCATTTTAACAAAAACATTTAAACTTATAAACATATAAACTTGTAAAAATTAAGATCATCATAGACACACATTTAGATCTCACTTGATCATCATATACACATATGATAATTTCTTTTGCAAAATGTTATTGATGGGTAAGAAATGGATAAAACCACAAAAATAACAACCAGACTAGTTTTTCCTTTAGTTGCAATTTCATCAAACAAAATTTAATGATGGACTTTGATGATATTACTCCAACCAACACTAAACATAAACTACGATCTCCCCACCCAAGTTTCATATTCCCTTCCTCTTCCTATATTGTGTAGTTGTTTGATGATAGGATTCCACTCTTAATTGTGTTTCGTTCTTCTAGATCATAGTGTTCAGTGACCATGTAGCTATGATACCACTCAAGGTGATTCATCCATGAAAAACTATTTCATCTAGTTGACTAAAACACCAATCTCCCATACAACTCTTCCATGTGATCTTGATTGTCTCCCTTGTTCTTTCATGGTGTTTTCCCCACATTGGTACTCAAACCATTTGTGTCGTTATCCAGTTAAGCTGAAAATCCCTTGATCTTCATTGTGCATGATTTGTAGTTGAACTAGCCACCACATATATACATGTTTTTGTTCATTATAAAACTTAAACCACTATTCATGGTTTTGGTTCAACAAAATTTTCTTTTGTATGTGTGTATGTGCTTGACTTAATTAACCTAGATTGAGATCAAGCAATAAACAAGAAAGTAACCCCTCACGTTTTGAGATCACATCATGATAATGCTAGGGTTTATAGGCGGTGAATGTTCGAGCAGTGGAGGAGAAGTACATGGAGATAGACCACCAGATTAGGAGAATGGATCTAACAACCAGGGAGGAAACGAGGAACCACAAGCTATTAGAAGTTATGGCAAACATGATTATGACAAATCAATGAGATAAAGGAATATATTTACTTCAAAATGACATCCTCAAAAACGTGGGCCTTAACCTAAACTATAGAAGGCATCAGAGAAGCCCTTCTGTTGAAAGTGGTGAAACATTTCATAATGCATTTATGGATGTGGAATCCCCATGACAACTTGACGATGGGAAATAGGACCTTCTCCTAGGATCAAGAATACATGAAAGAACAAAAAAAAGAACCAAGCAAGTATCCTACAAGGACATCATCAAGAGCACCCAAACCTCAATCCCTAAAAAGACATGGACATGGGAGCACTTTTGAAACCTAAATACACAATTGTTAATCTTATTGAAGGAGTTCTAGTCTTTGATATCATGAGAGAACAATCTATGGACTCCTAAAACCGTGGAAGTTTGTTGTAGTGGTTAAATTGATCTCCTGTGAGATAGGCTACCTCACTCTCATAGACACGGCTCGACTCATGTGGAAACCAACAAGAGTATTCTATCTGATTGATCTCGAGAACAACTACTATCTTGTCCAATTACAACAAGAGGAAGACTACCTTCAAGCCTTAATAGGAGGTCCTTGGCAAGTCTTCGGACCATGTCTCTTTGTCAACAGATGGCATCCCCTCTTCTCTATATAAAGTTCTATCCCACAAAAAATGATGTTATGGGTCTGTATCCCTAACCTACAAATTTATCTTTAACACAACTCCTTCTTGAATGTCGTCACTAATTTGATAGGTAAGACAATCAAGATAGATATAAAAACCGCAATGTAAAGAATGGGATGGTTTTCCAAGTTGGTAATTGAAATTGTGATGGGGAAACCTCTATGTCGCAATGATTATTATATCTAGAAAAAAGTACAATGTGCAATATGAGAATATCTCTTACATCTACCTAAGGTGTGGCAAAGTAGGACATAGTGACATAGACTACCCTACTAGAAATTTGAATGATCCTACAGAAAACCTAAATGTGCAAGGTTCTATCCACTAGAAGGATGCTACGATTGGAAGACATGAGTATTCCTTAGACATGCACAGAAGATCCTTCTTCAAGAAGATAAGGAAATGGATCAAAAAAGTGGAAATGATGGTTCCCATAACCAAAATAGATTTCATTACCTATGGGACTGAGAGGAATATGTGGAAGTCTACGAAATTGCTCAAGACACTACTGCAAATTAGGCACATCAGGGACCAAACATTATATGTCGGGAGAGGAAAAAGAACTCAAGAAACAATGTTGATAATTAGGAAAAGGGACAACATGTTGAGGCTGGTAAGAATTAGTGAGAAAAGGAGACTATGAAACAAATTAGAACCATTCTGGAAAAAGTTATTATTGAGGATACCACAATCCACAATGTTTTTAGTATGACTAGGGATGACTTAATCCAAGAATTTATCTTTGATGATTATCCATTAAGAAATGTCAGAATCACCATTGGAGAGTTAGAGGCACCAAGAAGTACCCATAGTACTACTAACACCTAGGTTGGCATTCATTTTTGGAATAGGAAGAAGATTGGAGTTCCTGATCAGAAAAGATCCATAACTCAAAAACTAGGGAAACAATCCCACTAAGACGAGCTAGAGAAAGAATCATGTGAGGTAGGAAGAGAAGAACCACCCAAGACATAGATTCAATGATTTTTATGTCGTGGATGTACATGGTATCCTTGGTAAAGATACCCATACAATGGTGAAACAATTGGTCAACCAGTACCATGTAGCTGTGCTTTATGTTGTTGATCAACACATTAATGGGGATGTCCTAACTTAGATAATTAAAAGATTAGACTTCACACGTACACCTCATGTTAAAGCTCAGGTTTTCTAGGAATTATCAGGGTGTTATGGAAGGACAATATTGCATCTATAGACATCATACAATCTCACAAGTAGTTCATCCACTACACGATTGATGGTATTATACAAGTTACCTTCATCTATGGGAGTACTTTCCTATTTGGGAAAAGAATAGTCTAGAATAGGCTCAAGAACATGTATGTAGAGTACAATGATACAAGGGTTGTCTATGGAGATTGAAATGCCCAAATCTTCCCACACACCAAAACTAGAGGCATAACTCTAGACTTAGCAAGTTGTAGAGATTTCTCTAAAGCTATGGGCAACTTCAGTGCTAATGGTACCAATGACTTTCAAAAGGGGCATGTTACAAATGCATCTAGATAGGGACATAGGTATTAAAAGTGGTTGAATAATTTCACTAACTCTACAGTGGATGTCATCGATTAGATTTAAGTGGTGGGAGAATTTTACTAACTCTATGGTGGACGTCATAGAACACATTAAATATGACCACACTCCCATCCTTATATCTACCTCTACTATGAAAGGCCATTAGGAATGAAGGATCTAAACCTACAATAACTGACACAAACATTCTCACTTCCATGGGATTCTTAATAATCACTACAATAATAACAATGAGTTCATGGAGAACTCTATACATTTTGTGAAGGAGGTAATGAAATGGGACTTGATCATGAGAAACACAAAATGGATAAAAGAGAAGTCTTCAAATCAGACTATTACTAGCGCAAAAATGTTTGCCTGATCAATATGGCCCTAAAGTCAATAATATATACATTGACATGCAAGATCAAATTCTATAAGAGATGAACATTTAAGAAGATATTGATTCGAAATAATAGACTCATTGTGAATGGTTAATGTTGGGGCACAAAAATAGCAACTACTTTCACACAGTTGTGAAGGCAAGGTGCTAGAGGAACAAGATTACCAAACTATAAAACACAATGTAGAATGTGTGCATGATAAATGTCCTCTTGCCACAATGGTCACCAATCACTTCTATGAGTTGTTAATTGATCCTAACCCAAGGTCACATACTATATCTGCCTCCACATACACTGGAATGTTCCCGAGCCTAAACTAGAATCAGACTCATGCAATGGTAAGGGTACCAAATGAAGATGAGATAAGGGTCAGTATCTTCTTGTTATCTCCTCTAAAAGTTTCATGCCTAGATAGCATTGATATTGCTTTCCTCCAACAAAGTTGAAATGCTACAAAAGATAGTCTCAGGAACTTCATTCTAAAACTGTTCAATGGAGGGCAACTTGAGGAAGGGTTTGCTGACTTGACCATTGTATTATTACCTAAAATTCATGCTAATACCTCCTATAATAATCTATAGACTATATCCTTAAACAATGTATGTATTAAGGTCCTTTCCAAAGTCATTATAAATAGTATTAAATCATACCTGGTATTCCCTATCAAAATGAGATTCATCCAAGGAAGGAGCATACATCATATTGTTGTTCTTATGAAGGAGTTTATCCAATCCATGGAGAAGTAAAAATCTAAACACCCTTGAATGGAAATCAAAGTCAATATTACAAAGGCATGTGATAATTTAATTTGGGACTTCATACTCTACACTATATAAAGAACTTTGATCCTCATGAATGTTATAAAAATCATCATGCATGTCACTAATTATAGTCAGTCATTCATCTTATGGAATCATATTACCCTCGAACCTTTTTGACCCACAAGCGGAGAGGAATAGGGGTGTAAATGGTGCGGGTACGGTGTGGGTCTGGCCATACCCATTCCCATACCCATCTAATTTAGTGGGTCCGGTTCTGGTTCTAAACCCGCATAATACAAAACCTAGACCCGCACCATACCCGTACCCGCAATTATAGCAGGTATGCGAGTAAGCGGATCTATAAAACATCATATTCTTTATGTAAGATAAATTATTATGTTCTATATATTTTAATGTAACAAGATATTGCTATTATATACTATATTAACATGCAATAGTTATATTAGATAATGCTATGTTTTATACATTAACATTAATTGAGTTAATTATTTATATATTTGTAGTCATCATCATAATGTTTAACCTATGTAGAAAGTAATGTAAATTAGTAGACATTTTGATTTTAAGTTCACATATGATGTTCATTATTGTAACTGGAATAGTTAATTATTAACTGTATGACTAGTCTCAACCTTTTTGTGGTTAGAGTAGGATATAATCTCAAGAATTATATTAGTTAGACTACTAAATTATAATATATATACATATTATTTAAGTAGTTACTTATGTATAGAGGGTACACGGGTCTAGTGGGTCTGGGTCCAAGCATACCCATTATTGGACCCGCTTATATGCGGGTCCAAGGGTATACGGGTCTAAGGTTATGCGGGTATAAACAATTAGACCCATGAAGGGTTTTTTTAGGGTCCGGATTTGTGGGTCCGCGGGTCTAACCGTACCCATTTATAGCCCTAGAGAGGAATAAGGGGACCCCATGTCCCCTTACATATTTTTCATCTGTATGGATTGATGCATCTAGGACATCCTCAACAAAGTTTTATAGAAATTCTTTAAACCATCCCTTTTCACAAAAAAGAAAGTTATATTTTCCCAGTTGTGCTTCACTGACGACCTAATGCTATTTGCGGAAGACTCTATTACTCAAGACAATTATATCCTCAAATGTTTTTACAAGTTCCAAAGAGCCTCAGGGTAACAAACTGCACACAAGATCCTCTATATTCTTTACCAATTGTACACCTGCATCCCCATGCCAAATGATCAGTAGAATATTGAACATACCACAAGTGCAAGACTTTGGCAAGAACCTGGCAATTCCCATCGTGCATAAACTAAATGTGAAGGAACTCTACTTAAAACTAGTTTATAATTTTCATGAAAAAGTGAACTCTTGGGCAAATAGAGAACTCTCCTTTTGCAAGTCATGTGATGCTCGCCCTGACAACTCAAAGTCCTACCACAACTCACATCCCCTAGTCCTCTAGTCTTAGTTAATTTGTATTATAATAGACTTGACCATATCACATAGAATTTCATTTGGAGCAGTCAACTAGACATTAAATCTATGCACCTAATATCTTGGAGAAAATTGTTGGCCACACCATTGGATGGAGAACTAGGTCTGAGAGCCATGGCAGAGTTCAATGAAGCTTTGGTAATGAAAACAGTAGATAAGTTCCTGAGAAGAACATACATGATTTGGAAACCTATCATGTTGGTAAAGTACAAGAAACTAGAATTACATCGAGGAAAAAGCTAAATGATGTGGTGAGGGATTCAATCTCTCTTACAACTATCTAAAGAAATGAATGAAGTTTCAGTTGTGAACGTTCATGGAACTTTAGTCTAGGAAGATAAATGGATGAGGAATGCTCAATACCCTATTATAAAAACTATAGTAGAGATTCTAGAAGACTTAAAAGACCAGAATGTATCTAGTCTAGTAATCCAAAAAGGTCAGTGGGATGAATATTTTCTTCTACAATACTTAGAGGAGGACACTATGAAGGACATTATTTTGCAACCCATGGCAAGGGACAATCTCACGATGATGATGTCTATTGGATTAACAACCCACATGGTCAATTTTTAGTGAAGAAAATGGTCAAAGTTATTGTGAGGAAAAATATAGCAACCTATTTAGGGGATTGGGACATTATTTGGAGATAGAAGGAACCACATCATATCAAGTTATTTCTCTGGCTATTATACCATGACAAAGTTCTCACAAATGCACCAAGAGTGAAGAGAAATATGATCAATAACGGGAGGCGTAAGCAGTGTGGCATGGAATTGGAAACACATCTTCATGTTGTTACTTGCTCAAACTTATGGGGCACTACATAGATCTGAGTTTGATGACAAATTTTTACCATTGAAAATATCCAAGAATGGATCAAGAAGAACGTCCTCCATTCTATTGCTAATCCTAACTAGAACACTTTGTTCATGGTTTCTTGTTGGAATGCATGGAAGGATAGAAACACCTTTATTTCTAATAGCCACACCATGAATGTATGAGATTTAGCCATGGACATAAAACCATGTGTACAAAACCTACTGAACAATGAGGATGATATTAACTAGGGACAACAAGGAAAATAACCTAAGAAGTAGTCCCTTACCCAAAATGGTTGTATTCAAATCTCAATAGAAATTATAGTGCATAGCCCTACCAATATGTTGAGTAAAAGTTTTATGGGCCGCAATGACCAAAGAAGGTGGGTATTTGGAGCCGCACAAACACACCATGGAAAGGACCCACTGGAGGATGAATTTTTGGTGATCCTAGAAGGTTTGAACTCAATATCCACTTTCATCTAGTAGAGGTGTGAGGTAAAGTCTGACTCAAAGCTATGAGTTGAATTCCTAGATAAACTAGTGTTGGGAAAATCAATGTGTTTCCCTTCTATGTATGAAGAAAATAAGATCACACAATAAAATAGCTTAACTTGGGAGATAAACTTCTCGAGATAAATTCTAGAGGATCCTACAAAATAAATAAAGAAAAACTTACTACACAATCTCACTTGTGTTGTTCTATCATCTGTGTCTATATCGACTACTTATATAGATAGTCAAATACCATAGTTAGATTTCTATAATAGGATAAATCTTCTCACATTAGAAAGATATTTGGTGTATAACCATTATTAAACTTAGATTTAGTAATTCACTTCAGTTATTTTTTTTATTTCCATGCCAAATAAAACATCCATGTTTCTATATTTGGTACTTCCAAATGAGAGGAAATTATGGACAATTCTCCCCCTTCTGACTTATTTGGAATGTTGTGACATACCTATCATATTTTTTCATATATCAAGTTTGTCTAGAGGCAAACTCTTATTCAACGTATCTGCACAATTATCATCGGTATGGATCTTTTTAATACACAATAATTTTGTGTCTAAAACTTCATGCTTCCAATGATATCTAACATCAATATGCTTTGACATAGGAATGAAGAGTAGGATTCTTTTCTAGATGAATAGCACTCTAACTATCAGAAAATATTCGATAGTTGTCCTACTCCATCCCTAATTCTAGTATGAATTTCTTCATCCATAAAAACTCCTTACAAGCTTCCGTTGCTGCAATATATTCAGCCTTTGTTCTTGATAAGGTAACACATTTATTTAGCCCATATTGCCATGATACTGCTCCCCCTACAAATGTAATCACATACCCAAATGTTGACTTTAAGGAATCTACATCAGTAGCTAAATCAACATGCATGTATCCATCTAATATAGGCTCTCCATGGCCAAAGCATAAAGACATTTTAGATGTGCCTTGTAGATATCTAAAAATCCATTTAACAACCTCCTAATGTTCTTTCCCTATATCTGAGAGGAATCGAATAACAACACCCACAACGTATGATATATCTAGCCTTGTGCATACCATAATATACATCAAACTACTAATTGTAGATGCATAAGGAACATTATTCATTTCATCTCTTTGACGCTGACTTGTTGGACATTGTTGATAACTCAACTTGAAGTGGCCTACAAGTATAGAGGCAACTAGTTTTGGTTTATTCATGTTGAACTTTTCAAGTAACTTCTCAATATACCTTTCTTGTGAAAGGCAAAGTTTCATGACATTCCTATCATGATAAATCTTCAGACCAAGTATATGGTTTGTTGGTCCCAAGTCCTTCACTGAAAAGAACTTACTCATTTCCTTTTTTAAGTTTTTGATCATCGCATTATCATGAGCAATAATAATCATATCATCAAAATAGAGAAGTAGAATAATTAAATCTCTCGGTGAAAATCTTTTGACAAACACACAATGGTCTGATGTTGTCTCTGTGTAGTCATGATTATTCATAATAAATTCAAACTTTAGATACCATTATTGTGGAGCTTGCTTAAGAACATAAAGGCTCTTGTTCAAACAACACACAAAGTGTTCTTTTCCGTTCACCTAAAATCTGTCAGGTTGTTCCATATAAAGCTCTTCTTATAAATCACCATGTAGAAAAGCTATTTTTAAATCAAGTTGCTCTACATCCAAATCCATGACTGTTTCTAAGTCAAGAACAACTAGGATAGAAGACATTTTAACTAGAGGTGCAAAGATTTCTTCAAAATAATTTCCCTTCTTTTGACCAAACCCCTTTACAACCAACCTTGCTTTGTACCTTGGTTGTATATTGTTTTCAACATTCTTCAGCCTAAACACTTACTTATTCTTGAGTGCTCTTTTTCCTTTTGGAAATTCCACCAAATCATAAATTTTGTTCTCATGCAAGGATTTCATCTCATCTTGCATGGCTTCTATCCATTCTACATGATGGATGTCTTCAATAGCATCTTCAAATGTCTCAGGTTATTCAATCAACAAGGAATAATTTCAATTTGTCACTTGGATATCTCTTTTGCTTCCACTCTCGAGTTGACCTTCTCAATGCAATTTGTGGACCATGCACTTGATTCCTTGGATGTTCTTCATCACTAGTATCATCTTGGTTGTTGTCTACAAGATGACCTTCTTGATCATTATCCAGATCAACACCTGATACTTCCTTTGAATTATGGTGATTGTAATTTACTTGAGTTTGATGAATTTCACCCACTTCTCTACCAAGAATACCACTGGTATTTGAGGAAGGAATCGATTTCTATACCATTTGATACTCTCTTCTTGGAGAAATTGTCTTTGACTTTTGTGTGTGTTCAATGGTTTCATCTTCAACGAAGACAACATCTCTTCTTCAAATAATCTTATTGTTATTTGGATCCCATAGTTTGTATCCAAATTCTTCCTCCCCTTAACAAAGAATGATACACTGCTTGGTTTTTCTATAAAGTTTTGATCATTCTTCTCTCGGGATGTGTATGAAATCTCTACACCCAAATACCCTTACATGTTTGTAGGACACATCTTTTCCTTTCCAAACTCTCTCTAGGATATTTCCATCCAAAGGAATAGAAGGAGAATTATTTATTAAGTAGACAACAATTCTCATTGCCTCCTTCCAAAAAGATTTTGGGAATTTTACATGAGAGAGCATTGACCTAATCCTTTCTCCAATGGATATGTTCATTTTCTTAGCTACACCATTCTATTGTGGTGTCTTGGAAAATGTCTTTTCAAGTATGATACTATAACCTTTGCAATATTCTTCAAATGGACCTCTATACTCACCTTCATTGTCTTCTCTAACACACTTCAATTTCACACCAGTCTCTAACTCAACTTTGGTATGAGATATTTTAAAGCATCTAACACTCTATCCTTTCTAGATAATGTAAGAGCCCATACTCTTCTTGAGTGGTCATCAATAAATGTTACAACATATGGAGCACCATCAAGAGATCTTTTTATCATAGAACAAACATATGTATGTACCAAGTTTAGTACATGGCTACATCTTGTTGGAGGGGTCCTTCAAATTGATACTCAGTGTTTCTTACCAACCAAACAATCAACACAATTCTTTAGTAATAATCCTTCAATTTCTAGAAGGATCTTCTGGTGAGTGAGAATTTGAAGTCCTTTCTCACTCATATGACCAAGCCTATTATGCCAGAAATAAATGGAGGTATCACCTTTTTTTGCATTTGCTTCTCCATTACTTACTTTTGCTTGCGTCACATATAGCATTCTCTCCTTCTTTCCTTTATCCGCAATCAAGGAGCCTTTTGAGAGATGCCACTTCCCATCATGATAGTGGCTGTAGAAACCTTCATCATCTACAACTCCTACAAACATCAAATTAAGACAAGTGTTGGGAACATGCCTAACATTCTTGAGTGTCAACATACACCCAGTGTTAGTTTACAATAATACATGTCTAATACAAACAATCTTGGAGGAATCATTATTTCCCATCCTTACATAACCAAGATCTCCTATTCTCTAGGAAGAGAAGTAATTTATGTGTGTCGTTATATGATATGATGCACCTGTATCAATGACCCATTTACAATCATCACTTTTGAGATTGTAGCACTCACCATCACCAATAACAAATACGGTATCACCAAATGTTGCTACGGTGACATTTATTCTATATTCTTTGTCATCATCTTTGTCGTTCTTTGTCTTCATCCCACGATTAAATATCCAGCATTCATTTTTCTTGTACCCAAGTTTGTGGCAATAATAGCAAGTAATCACCTTTTGAGATTTTGATCTTGCTCTTATCTTCTCTGAGTTTTAAGGACCTGTATGCTTTGATCTCCCCTGAATTTCTACAACATTCTCTTATATATGGCTAGTAGAAGCAAATTCCTTCCCTCTTGCCTCCTCATTAAACAATCTATCTTTCACCATATTCAAGGTGAGATCACCATCTGCTGCAGCACTAGAGTTTCTATTACGACCCCACCTCCCGATAACCCCCAATTAAGGGAGACTGAGAGGTCGAAGCCGAACCCATAACTTCTAGATCAAAGGTTCGGCAATTAACCAAGAATAATTATCAAATTTTAACAGACTAAACGGGAAAACTGTAAGAAAATAAACTTTCGCATACCTTTTTGAAAACATGGATCTCTAAACTTCTATCCACTTATGGATTTTACTCTAACTAATCCTCCTTGTATTTTACTTCATGTATTTCACAATATGACGATTTACTGTTTGTCCTTTTGTCTTGTACCTAAAACGTCGAAAAACAAAACGTCAGTCAGCCGAAGCTGGTATGTAGGGGAAACAATAATTATGTAAATATGTTAACAATGTAATCATTCAATTAATCATTTAACAACTAAGATTACATTTTAGATATAACTCTGCAATCCAAGAGTACCCTATCCTCTATGTTGTCCCCATTAAACCCCTCAGGATCCACCTATAGGTGAACCAATTTCTAGGGTTGAGTCACATGGCACTACTCGTAAGTAGCCCACTCCTTAACTCATGGCAGGCTAATGAGTCTCATGGCACTACACGTAGGTAGCCCAGTTTCTAACTCTCGGTAACCTAAACCTTGCTCTAGGATTACCCCTTTGTTTTTAGCCTTTTCAAAGCAATAGAGGTGGACCCGGATCTAGTTAGTTATATACGCACATTTATAGTGATAATCATAGTCACTTTATAGTTGCATGAAATAAATAAACATCCAACAGTTATTTTCAAGCAACAGATTAAAACTTCGGGAATCACTGTGAAACTAGAGTGATTATTCATAAGCATAACCACATACCTGATTTGATGAGTCATGCAGATTATTCAACATATACTTCATGTATATACAATCAAGCCAATCAACAGATACAAGCAATTAATTCAATCATCACATAATTCCTGAAAAGAATATGTACTCTATTTATTACACACTTTATCAAGAATCTACTTTATTGACTTGGATTCTCTTTCTATGATTTCTAATCCGCATTAAGGTTTCATTAATATTCATTAGGGTTTCTTAGATCAATTTCTCAAACTTTATCCCTTTTAGGTCAACAAACCCTAAAATACTCTTTTCTACTTATATGAATCTTAATTGCTCAACTATCCATTTTAATATTCTTTTATACCCAAATTGACTTAGGATCATCATATCCCTATTTATTCATGGATTTGAACAATTAAAACAATTAAAATACATATTCACCTAAATTAGGGTTTTCAAGCTCATTAATGCATATTCATGCACGAAACCCTAAATTAAGACAATTATATAAAAAGATCATCTTTTTAGATTCTATCTTCACATTTATCAACAACAGGTTAATATTGGCTTAAATTATCCATTGAACAACATTAAACCTATCTATCATCAAATCTAAGGGTTTTTCATTAATTAAACTATTACAGGTAGCATCTTGATATATTTCATGAATCAAAGGCGGAATTATGTTTCAACAATAATTTCTTTGTGTTTCTCTCGTTCTGAGGATCAAGTTTCATATATTACTTGTCCTAATCGGAGCTACCAATATTTAATTATGAATTTTGCAATAAAACTTTACCTTGGCTAATGAGGAGGCGCCACGTAGACTCGTTCCCATGCAATTGTTGGTTTAGGAAAACATAATAGAAAGACAGTTTTGCCCCTACCTAAGTGGCAGACTCTTGAACCTGCGGAGGGGTATAAAGGTCCAAAGCTCATTTTTGGTCATCTCCTTCCTTCGAAACCCTACGCAGTTGCAGTCTTGTAGCCAAACGCGGGCTGCCCCTTCCTCCTTGGGCCACGATCTTCGTCTAAAGCTCCCTCTCTTCCTCTGCCATGACCTGGCGCACGTGGGGCACCTCCCGATCTCGGACAAGGCGGCCACTTCATCTCTCGTCAGGCCAGACTCCGTCGTCCATCATAGCAGCCTAGCTGCTACAGGTGCACGTATTCCAGGGCTCCTTGGCATCCGTGAGGGTTCCCTTGCCTCTTCCGCATCCCTCCGTGCACAACAAGGCCTTTAGGTTGTATCCATGGAAGCTGGGTGCATGTGACCCGGTCTGCGAACAGCGACCTACTTGCAGACGTAACGTTTGAGGCTAGGGTGAACAATTCTCCGAACACATAGCCCTGTCGCCCTGTAGAAGGTCCTCGTGTCCTTCCTTGAACTCCCTCCTTGGTCCAACACCACATCTGGGATTGCACCACCCCCTCTGGTCGTGACAGAAGGGATAGAAGACCGGGAAGAGGGACGCTTGACATCTGCAATCTTCCCTGGCTGCGAGGCATCAGCCCCATCCCTTACATGATTGAGGGTAAAGAGGTTTAATGTAAGAGTCTATATATATCAAGGAGGAAACAAGTTAGTTTCCTTTCTTGGTGCGTAGTTGATTCCTTTATTTAATGTTTCTCTTTTAAATGATTCCTTGATTATTCAAAATCCTTGGTTATTAAAGAAGTTCTTAAATTCTATCTCTTTTTTCTTGCCTTTTAATTCATTGGCATGAAATTACATTTCTTTTAGTAGAAAATACTTTCTTCTTAACAAAACCACATAATCAATTAATTATGTATTCACATTATCATCTTATTTTGTAATTTTTGGTATTTTCTCTTCCTTTCCTCTTTATTGGGACTCCTTGGATCCCAAGAAACTCTATTATTTCGAAATCTTTTTATTAGATACTCATTACCGTTCTAGATTCATCTAAATGCATTATTCCTCATTATCATGTTGATTTCTTGTTATAATATTTCCTTTTGAAATTTCTCTTTATTTCTCTTTAATTTTCCTCATTGGTATTCCTTTTATCATTAGGAATCCTTGGGATACGAAATCCCACTAAGGATAATTCAATTCCACCTTTTTTCACTTATTTTCCACATTTCATCGTTGTTTTCATTTTCTTTCTTAATAAAGAAATATTTAATTAATCTTTTCTTTTCTTATTGATTTCTTTTTGCAAATTTGGACTCCTTGGAACCTAAGGAACCCAAGAGGCATGAAATCCTTCCTTGGATTACATCCTTTTGCCTTCCAGAGGTTTCCACATCATTTTTTTCTCAAAACTCAATTATTCATTTATTAATTGAATTTCCTTTCTTCATTTCCCTGTTATTGGGCCCAATAGCCAATAAAGCTCACAACACAATCATCAAGGCTATTGTAAATGAAATCCATTTATTCAAAACAAATCATATCTTTCTTTGTTCAATTATCTTTAATATGAGAAATTACATTTTTCACCAATTGAACCTAAAAATAGGGGTTGTAACATCCTTCCCCTCTTATAGGAATTTTGTCCTCAAAATTCTTATCAAGCAAACAAACAACTCAGGATAAGACTATTCCATGTCCATCATTGGCCCCTATGTAGATTTACCTTACCCATGACACTTCCAAATAACCTTTATCATCACATATTTTGTTTTTCTGAGTTCTTTCATCCTGGCGTCTATAAACTGCACAGGTGACTCAGGCCATTTCAGCCTCCCTTGGGCTCACTAGGTTCATTGCTCAGCACATGGTCAGGGTACCTCACATAGTGCTCTACATTGGACACATGGAACTCATCACACATTTTTTTTCCTGAGGTGTAATGTCAAACTTAGCTTTCTCCACCAAACCATGTCAAAAGAATCCATGCATCAGGGACTCAGCTCTCTTAGCTATAACTTAGAGGGGTCAAATTTTCACATATTCTCCCACAGTGAACTGTATGTAAGTCTACTTTGCATCTTCTCACGACTCTCATTGTCTCTAGGCTCCTTTCATGCATTTCACGATCAAAGTGACTTCACCTACACACATTGTGGTCCTTTTCTAACCATCACATGGTCCTTTCACCAACATCACCTTACTGAAGTGGTGGCCGACACAACCTCCCTTACAGAGCTTCTTCAAATCCCGATACTAGCTATGGTGGTCATCATCACATCTTTCATAGGACAAGAACTGTCTCTAACTATCACCCTGAATGAGCACATATGCTTTCATCAGACCCTTTAGTCTGGATCATACTAACCATTAGTTAGGGGTGATAAACTGTACTACCATAGAGTTCTTCATGTACCTTCTTCCATCTTATGGAAGTAACCCTTTAGGTTATACTCAAGAACTTTTTGAATTCACCACATGGTGTAGTTGAACTGTCTCTCTCATATGTAGTTCAACCCGATCTGTCCCTTGACAATACTCTTTCTTTCTCATGTCAACTAGGTAAGGCGATCTACCATAACCCACATTGCATCTTGACCTTCCTTTGTCTAGGGGAGACTTATCACAACATCCATAGTGATGAACTCCCATTCCCTCTCGGGAACTCTTTATCCTCTATATCAAGGTACTGGGTTACCGGTGCTCATCCTTCACCTTCTGTCATGCATGGCAACATACCACATGCAGCCTCATCTCCAGCATCCATAGTACTGCTACCACTCATTATTTCAATAGTACTATGGTATATGGTGACCTTAAAAATCATGATTTCCTATATGTCATGATTCCTCAAGATCGATTTCTTAAAAAAAAACGTAAACCACTCTCATCAGGGTTTCATCACCTTCCTATCCAAAGAAGTGTATCTGAGGTTCTATCACCATCCTTTCATTATATCCAGGACTAGACTGACTAACCAAACAACCATTAAATTTTCCACATATCTCGTTACATCTGAGTGTTACCCAAACACATCTTCTTTTCCAAACTTAGGGTTAGTCTAACAACCTCTTCTAGACAAACTAGGCAGATATATCTCAACCAGAGCATCCTTTACCACTTCACATCCATACGTATTAGGTAACATTGAAGACATACACTTACATGTATTTCACTTATCATCTTAACTCTTAACTGTAAGTCTATCTTCATTGAGAACACTTTTGAGCTCATTTTCCTGGTATTCAAACTCAACCTTGTATGACTTCATATCTCATGATAACATCATCTTCATAAGGTGACTACCTTATTCCTCTTAGTGTTTGCAAACTATCCATGTATCATTCACTTTACCAGGGTATGTTATCATCTTTGTCCTCATACCTCATAGCAGCGTCCCAACTAACATCATCTTTTATCCTTGGTGTATGCCATGCGTAATGTCCTATCTCTCACTCCCATAACAAGAGGAAATAAGCATTTGGCTGCAGTCCAAATACAGAGTTCTTCCTATTCCAAGAGTAGAGATGGTACATCCCACCTTGCCAGTACACCTTTAAATCTAAGTTGAAACGTGCCAAATATGTCTCAACATCACATTCTTCTCGATATCAAAGTTACTTCCATGGAAAACTAGTCTTGAAACTACTTGGTCCAAACACAATCCTTGGTCACCTCCTCTAGTTCCATGGGGGTACCGACACTTATGGGGTCATCCCTCTTCCCTTATGCACCCAGAGAGTGCCCTATTCATCTTCCCTTTGGGTCCCATGAGTTCATGAAGGTGATCAATCTCCTAACCCATGTCCCTCAGACAATGATAGTTGTTACCTCCCGACCCTATGGTCATGTGAAACTAGGGAATTAGGCAACTCCTACTTCCATCGGTCTTATCCCCACCTGACCCTAGGATAGACTTAGGATTCTCCATTTATAGTACATGTCCAACTTAGAACCTTGCCCAAGCCTTCATCATCTCTCTTTGTATACATGGGCTGACATCCATCCTTTCATAGGGGTCATGGCGACCTGCCTACCTTGGTCATGCCCCTTACCGGTTACCTCCATGGTAACACATCCACATGCATTTAGAGATGGATATCTTTGGGTCTACAGGTTCATTCTCATACCATGTACTTTTCACTTAGCCTCTCAAGATCCTATGAGACCTCTTTAGGTTACCTTAAACCAAAAAAACTGATATACACCCTACCAAAGGGGTCCCTCTCCCAGGATGGGAGGAAAACTATCTCTTGACAACAAGGTCACAAAGGCTCTTAAGTCCTAGGGTTTACATTCTCATGAGCCTACTTAACCCTAGCAAGCTATTAAGGCACAAGTCGATCACCTACTGAACCATGCTAGGTCATACTTGTCCTCTTTCCTCAATGTTGGATCAAGATCATACCTTCCTTCATCATCAACCTAGTTGTGAGGGGTTCATCAAACATACCTTAAACTTAAGGGACTTCCCTTTTCCTCTATACCTGAGGAGTACCATTCTCGAAACTATAGCAACTTAATTCTCGTCATGAGCATTAGGTACACCACTTCCCCTCTTAGGCCTAGGAACCCTAGGTTCACTTTTAGGTGTCCAACTACATGCTCTATCTCTTAACCATGAATCAAGATTGCAAAAGGCATGACATGCACTTCATGTCATCCTTCAACTCGAGCAACACTTAGATTTGGGTCCTCCTTAAGGATAACCAACAAGGTACAAGGCCTTGTAACCTGTTTACTAAACCTTTCTAGGTCTAAGGAACTCTTCTTCCTACCTCAGAAGGTAAACACCTATACTGTAGGCACATAGGTACCAGAAGCTTCATCTTCTCTCTAGGGTTTGGTCCATCCCATGGAAACCAAGACATCATCAACCTCTAGGGATCAAGCATGTGGTGACCACTATCATCCACTTAGGTCGCATCATCCTCAACTCCTGACTTCTCCTCATATCCCGGAGTCTAGGATTCCAACCTTCTTGCTGGGTTTCCTGCTCTCTTTCTAGAGCTAACCCTACAACTAACCTCACCATTAGAGGTCCTCTCTTCATGAAGGGTCAACCTCAAAAGCATGCTCCTACCTGGATGAAGCCTATGTTCAGCTCATGTTTGCTCAAGGTTATCTATAGCACCTTAGGCTTATTACATAAGCTAGCCATCAAACTCTCCCAGCCAGGGTTTCAACCTATAGCTCAAACTACTGGTACATCCTGGGTGCCTATTATGCCCATATAAGCTCATGGGGTTTCCATAGGTTCTTCTTTAACCTCATCTATGAAGGAGCTATCATTACTCTAACATGCATGACCCTTTCCAGGGTTGGGTTGCCAAAGGTGCTAGGTTACCTATGGATCATATGGCATCCCAAAGGTATGTCCTTTCAAACACCTGGTCTATCATGATATTTATTCACCACATCATCTCTTTCTATCCAACACTTAGGATTAGGTTATCATCATCCTTAGAGGATGTGTCAGGTCCCTACATGCAATGGAGATTTCTATCTCCACGACTAACTCTCTTTATCTATCCTTCTGATACGAAGGTATGGCCTCAGGTCTCTTCTGAGGGCATGACAACTTATTTCAGACGACCTATGCATGTATCTATTCTTTAGTTTACGCTTACTCTATTAAGCTTATGTCCATGACATCTTATTTACATGCTTTTCCTTTAATTTGATGGAGGAACCCTTAAACCTTATCAACCTTACCCATACCTCAAGAGGATGAGGAGAAGAGAGACAACCCTAATCCTTAAGGTCCTTAACAGAATTTGTGATGAGAAGGGATGAATAAGATGATAAAGTCCTAAAGGTATCTTATTTCGATTCATACCCTAAGACTTTGGCCAGGCAGTCACACAGATTTGGGAGTCCTTGTATTCCAACTAGCGGTGTGGAGGAAAATATTGCCAGCCCTCAGTCGTGATCCTTTTCTAGACACCTTCGTCTTTCGTATAATCCTCTAACAACTCCCTTGGGTTTTATGAAGTTTGTAAAATTTAATAATTATGAATGGTTAACTGAGGAACCTAAGCTCTGATACCAAATGTTACGACCCCACCTCCCGATAACCCCCAATTAAGGGAGACCGAGAGGTCGAAGCTGCACCCATAACTTCTGGATCAAAGGTTCGGCAGTTAACCAAGAATAATTATCAAATTTTAAAAGACTAAATGGGAAAACTGTACGAAAATAAACTTTCACATACCTTTTTGAAAACTTGGATCTCTAAACTTCTATCCACTTATGGATTTTACTCTAACTAATCCTCCTTGTATTTTACTGCATGTATTTCACAATATGACGATTTACTGTTTGTCCTTTTGGCTTGTACCTAAAACGCCGACAAACAAAACGTCGGTCAGCCGAAGCTGGTATGTAGGGGAAACAATAATTATGTAAATATGTTAACAATGTAATCATTCAATTAATCATTTAACAACCAAGATTACATTTTAGATATAACTCCGCGATCCAAGAGTACCCTATCCTCTATGTTGTCCCCATTAAACCCCTCATGATCCACCTATAGGTGAACTAATTTCTAGGGTTGAGTCACATGGCACTACTCGTAAGTAGCCCACTCCTTAACTCATGGCAGATTAATGAGTCTCATGGTACTACACATAGGTAGCCCAGTTTCTAACTCTCGGTAACCTAGACCTTGCTCTAGGATTACCCCTTTATTTTTAGCCTTTTTAAAGAAATAGAGGTGGACCCAGATCTAGTCAGTTATATACACACATTTATAGTGATAATCATAGTCACTTTATAGTTGCATGAAATAAATAAACATCCAACAGTTATTTTCAAGCAACCGATTAAAACTTCGGGAATCGCCGTGAAACTAGAGTGATTATTCATAAGCGTAACCACATACCTGATTTGATGAGTCATGCAGATTATTCAACATATACTTCATGTATATACAATCAAGCCAATCAACAGATCCAAGCAAGTAATTCAATCATCACATAATTCCTGAAAAGAATATGTACTCTATTTATTACACACTTTATCAAGAATCTACTTTATTGACTTGGATTCTCTTTCTATGGTTTCTAATCCGCATTAAGATTTCATTAATATCCATTAGGGTTTCTTAGATCAATTTCTCAAACTTTATCCCTTTTAGGTCAACAAACCCTAAAATACTCTTTTCTACTTATATGAACCTTAATTGCTCAACTATCCATTTTAATAGTCTTTTATACCCAAATTGACTTAGGATCATCATATCCCTATTTATTCATGGATTTGAACAATTAAAACAATTAAAAGACATATTCACCTAAATTAGGATTTTCAAGCTCATTAATGCATATTCATGCACAAAACCCTAAATTAAGCCAATTATATAAAAAGATCATCTTTTTAGATTCTATCTTCACATTTATCAACAGCAGGTTAATATTGGCTTAAATTATCCATTGAACAACATTAAACCCATCTATCATCAAATCTAAGGGTTTTTCATTAATTAAACTATTAAAGATAGCATCTTGATATATTTCTTGAATCAAAAGCGGAATTAGGTTTCAACAATAATTTCTTTGTGTTCCTCTCATTCTGAGGATCAAGTTTCATATATTACTTGTCCTAATCAGAGCTACCAATATTTAATTATGAATTTTGCAATAAAACTTTACCTGGGCCAATCAGGAGGCGCCACGTAGCCTCGTTCCCATGCAATTGTTGGTTTAGGAAAACATAATGGAAATATAGTTTTTCCCCTGCCTAAGTGGCAGGCTCTTGAACCTGCGGAGGGGTATAAAGGTCCAGAGCTCATTTTTGGTCATATCCTTCCTTCGAAACCCTACGCAGCCGCGGTCCTGTAGCCAAACGCAGGCTGCCCCTTCCTCCTTGGGCCACGATCTTCGTTGGAATCTCCCTCTCTTCCTCCGCCATGACCTGGCACACACGGGGCACCTCCTGATCTCGGACAAGGAAGCCACTTTGTCTCTCGTCAGGACAGACTCCGCCGGCCATCATAGTAGCCTAGCTGCTACAGCTGCACGTGTTCCAGGGCTCCTTGGCATCCGCGAGGGTTCCCTTGCCTCCACCGCATCCCTTCGTGCACAACAAGGCCTTTAGGTTGCGTCCATGGAAGCTGGGCGCATGTGACCCGGTCCACGAACAGCGACCTACTTGCAGACGTAACGTTGGCGGCCAAGGTGGACAATTCTCCGAACGCGTAGCCTTGTCGCCCTGTAGAAGGTCCTCGTGTCCTTCCTTGGTCCAGCACCACATCTGGGATTGCACCACCCCCTCTAGTCGTGATAGAAGGGATAGAAGACCAGGAAGAGGGACGCTTGACATCTGCAATCTTCCCTGGCTGCGAGGCATCAGCCCCAACCCTTACATGATTGAGGGTAAAGAGGTTTAACGCAAGAGTCTATATATATCAAGTAGGAAACGAGTTAGTTTCCTTTCTTGGTGCGTAGTTGATTCCTTTATATAATGTTTCTCTTTTAAATGCTTCCTTGATTATCCAAAATCCTTGGTTATTAAAGAAATTTGAAATTTCTATCACTTTTTGCTTGCCTTTTAATTCATTGGCATGAAATTACATTTGTTTTAGTAGAAAATACTTTCTTCTTAACAAAACCACATAATCCATTAATTATGTATTCACATTATCATCTTATTTTGTAATTTTTGATATTTTTCTTTCTTTCCTCTTTATTGGGACTCCTTGGATCCCAAGAAACTCTATTATTTCGAAATCTTTTTTTTAGATACTCATTACCCTTCTAGATGCATCTAAATGGATTATTCCTCATTATCATGTTGATTTCTTATTAAAATATTTCCTTTTGAGGATTCTCTTTATTTCTCTTTAATTTTACTCATTGGTATTCCTTTTATCATTAGTAATCCTTGGGATACAAAATCCCACTAAGGATAACTCAATTCCACCTTTTTCCACTTATTTTCCACATTTTATCATTGTTTTCATTTTCTTTCTTAATAAAGAAATATTTAATTAATCTTTTCTTTTCTTATTGCTTTCTTTTTGCAAATTTGGACTCCTTGGAACCCAAGAGGCACGAAATCCTTCCTTGGATTACATCCTTTTGCCTTCCAGAGGTTTCCACGTCATTTTTTTCTCAAAACTCAATTATTCATTTATTAATTGAATTTTCTTTCTTCATTTCCCTGTTATTGAGCCCAATAGCCAATAAAGCCCACAACACAATCATCAAGGCTATTGTAAACGAAATCCATTTATTCAAAACAAATCATATCTTTATTTGTTCAATTATCTTTAATATGAGAAATTACATTTCTCACCAATTGAACCCAAAAATAGGGGTTGTAACAGTTTCCCAGCTATCGAGCAATAACATGAGAAGAATCAAGCCTTGGACTTGATCTTCAAATGTCATACTAACAAAAAACAATTGATTAATAAGATCTTGAAACTCATTAAAATATTCTCCATATTTTTACCTTCTTTATACTCGAGTCGAACAAACATTCTCATCAACGTGGCTTTTTTTAAAACACACTTTCTTTGATACATTGATTCTAGATTTTTCCGCAAGGAATATGCAATGGTTTCAGTTGCCACATGATGGAAAACTGACTGATCAATATATTGTCAGATTAAACCAACAACTTTATGATTCTCGAGTTTCCAAGAATCATCAGTCTTGCTTTTAGGTTTTCTTTGCATGTCGATTGGTAGATATAAATCTTTGCATTAGAGAACATCTTCCATGTGAGGCTTCCAGATGGAGTAGTTGGTTGACATCAACTTCACCATTCCTATGAAGGTAACTATTTCTTCTATTTTCTTCAACACGAACTCCTCCGAACTTGACTCTGACACCACTTGTTGGGAAAATCAAAGTGTTTCCCTTCTATGTATGAAGAAAACAAGATCACATGATAAAATACCTTCACTCAAGAGATAAACTTCTCTAGATAAATTTTAGTGGTTCACAAAAAATAAATAAAGAGAAACTTACTAGACAATCTCAGTTGTGATTGTTCTATCATATGTGTCTATCTCGACTGCTTATATAGCTAGTCACATACCACAGTTAGATTTTAATAATAGGATAAAGCTTTTCACACCATAAACATATTTGGTCTGTAACCATTACTAAACTTATATTTAGTAATTTTCTTCTGTTATTTTTTTATTTCCACACTAAATATAACATCCACGTTTCTATCTTCAGCACAAATGCCTACTAAGTATCGATCTCTCGTAGAAAAAAATCGGCCTGTTCAGAAACATCTTCCTCAGCCTGAAATTCACTAAGATTTGCAGAGACACAAATTCTGAAGATCCCAGGAATTGTTTATACATTTGTGGAATGCCCTGGAGTTCTAAAGGAACTAATAGCCAAAGACATCGAGGTAGCATTGGTACAAGTGTAATGAGTTCTGAACACTAAAAAAAAAAAGTAACCCCTCCTAGAATATGATTTAGTATACCTGACCTCACTCGCTTCGGTATTCCTAAACATGTTGTACTTGTGAACGGTCCTGGCTCGGCTCCAGCTCGGATTAGAACAAATAGTCTAATTGCATAAACATCCCGACTAGTTATCTTTTGGGCCAAATAAGGATTACTTGGTGATAAAATGGAAAGGCAGACCGTGCATGTCGTTTCTTTTCTTTTTTCTTTGCAAGGTGCGAATGCAAGTTCCTATATGATATGACCGGTTTCCATGCTTAGATTGCAAGTAACGTCATTTCCATTCTTCCCACTCAAGAAACAATTCGGCATTGTTGGTTCCCATCCCATCACATTGTTGTTCCCTTGAGTTCTCAAATTACTTCTCTTCACACAAGGCATTTATCTATGAAATAAAAAAATGTTTCCTAATGTTATGCAAAGATCCATGTTAGAATTAGCTAAGAAAGCGAAGTGTTTATACACCCAAAGATAAACCAAGCTCCCATTTCGTAGAAACTGCGCGTAGTGATATGTAGTTACCGGTAAAAGCTAATCCGTGTACACGCGCGGTAAATGCGTTGTTCTAAACAAATCAACGAGTGTCATGCACGCCACACTTTTTTTTCGTTCTGGTTTTGATTAACAACGTCATCAGCACGTTGCTAACAGGAAGGCTCCACGGGACGTTGCTTTCAGAGCGGGGAATTATGGAGATATGCAGTTGATCCTTCCCTTGTCACATAAGACCCCAGCAAAGCAACTATATAGAAGATGAAAGCTGCAAGTCATTAATTGGTAATGTATTAAATAATCAAAACAGGAGCCGCCTTCAACACGGCCACCGAAGGCGACACCTCCCCTCAAATCCCAATCCTCCGTCCTTTCCCCTACTTTAATTCCTCCTCTCTTCGATGCAGCCTCGGCACATTTTCCATACACCCTCATGGACTAAGGTTGTCATGGGTGGCATGTATACACTATATATGCTTTTGATGGGGAAAATTCAAAGTTGAGTTTGCGTGTGAACAGCAATGACTCCAAAACACGGCCCCAAATTCCATACAGCTAAAGCTGCGCGCAGGGAGCCATCTAAGAAATGCCTGTGAAAGAGATAGTGGATGTCGCCACCACAAGAAAACCAGAGTAGTGGTCGGAACGCTCGGTTTATTGTTCAGTGCTTCAACTCGTGCTCAACGACCAGCCAAAGAACTCTATGAAATTCAATCGGCATGGATTTGAGAAGAGATAGAATCGGCCAATCAGTAGTGCTCTATTGTATGATACTTGTTTGTTTTTCCTTTATGTTGGCTCATAAGGCAGAATTCAAACAATAGACAGAAGAATGGTAGTTGTCTTGCTACGGGTGCGTGTGGCGAAAAGATGAGGGTCAGAGTCCCCGTGTGAAAAGGGATAGCGCCTTTGGATATGTTTCTACGCGCATCAACACTTGCAACCAATGGCTTCAATTTGGGTTACATGGTCTTAAAGTAATCGGCATAAAGAGCAGGACCCTTCGATGAAGGCATCTACAGTGCATTCGTGAAGGATATATATGAACGAATCAAGACAGATGTCTGTATATATTGCTTTTAGTAATTTGATATGCATGCCCTTGAGTACATTTATATATCTCGATAAATAGTCCTTTGCTAAGATCTTAGTTTCACAAGTACAATTAATATCTTGACCATAGAGAAGTTAAGCTACAAGCCCAAAACATTCACTAGGGTTTGTAATGGAAGAGAAACTACTCACCTACTACTTTCAAAGATATAGCTCAAGATTTCTAAGTTATAGGTGCACAACTTTCTCTATTTGAAAATAGATTTAGATAATTGTATATTAATGTCAAAATGTTTTTGAAAAAGAAATCTCTTATTTTCTATCTCTAAGGAAGTTTCTGTCTATCATTTCATTCTTTTTCTAAAGAATAACGGCTTAGCGCATGACATAAATGTCGAGACATACTTTTACATTTGATTTTATTTGATATCGACAACATCTTCATCAAGCTTCCATGACCTAGACATTAGTTTTGCTTGTAGTTTCTTAGTGTTTGTCAACTAGTGCTTCTCATATCTCCCTCATACTTCAGTATAACTTATAAATTAACTGAAAAGGAATAGTGATTTATGCAATGTAATGCTTGGTACTAAAGAGAAATGTCTACCTTCACATGTCACATGTATGTCTCTTCTTACTTTTTCCCATACAAAAGACCGTAAAATGCTTATTTATGTTAAACTAAAGTATGTAAACAAGTATGCCATTTTATTGAGTTGCGAAAGATATCTCACTATTACAATGTTTCTAGTATGTAGTTTTACATTTCATTGTTATGTGTCTGTTCCATTTTGATTGTCATCGAACTCTATTTTTTACAAAATAAAAAACATAATTTTGGGAAGCTATTAATGTAATTTTAGAAAGGTAGACAGTCCTCCCAGCTTTGCAAAATTGTTCTTTAATCTTCAAAATGAGGTGTGATACAAATCTATTTGAATGTTTTTCTTTTCATTAACTTTCAAACCTTCTGATTTACTTCTTTTCTTCTAAACAACATGGGTCACTTTATTAATTCAAATTCACAATAACCATTACAATGAAGTCTTTAGAAAAGGACCCTGGACCAGATGAGTTCTACAGAGCTAACTACCTTGGTAGTAGGGTAGTATGCTAACTTGTACATTCTCTGGATACATGAGTAATGTTGAGGGCCTCGGTCTTCTCAATCAAGTGCATGAAATCTTCTAATCACCTAGTTGTGTGACCTCTTCCTCTACCTCCTTCCGTATTTGCATTGACTAGTACCTGATAGTCGGATGTGGACCTTGGTGAATCCTGATATGATACAAAGCTTCAGTGCCCCCCTTGCCACCATGGATTCTACCATCAATGCCGATGAACAAGACACAAAATATGGATGTGCCATCATCATTTACCTTTGCAATTTTGAGCCACAATTTCTATCCGTCCTTCTTTGTTGGTCTTCCAAGAAGCATTGATATTCCACCTTAACTAATTATTGAGAGGGTGACTTCCACCATGCCATCTTCATATGTTCAGTTTGTGTGACAGGCTTCCTACTACCACTATGATATGCTTTGAAGTCAACTATGATATTATGAAAGCTAGCTACTAATTTGAGTATTAAGATCATACCTTCATCAAAAAAATTCTTTTATGAAGAGTCCAATAAATCTACATCAGTGTTGTCGCTTCCTTGACCTCATCCTCCTTGTGGTGCATGATGCACTGCTTATTTGTCTTTCATAGGCTATTTTGTACTGATTTTTGTGCACTTTATGGTCAAATCTAATATTAATTGTGCATGACTTATTAATATTTTCCTGTGTTACTCAATTGCATCAAATTTACATAATTTTAATGTTTTCAAGTGATTTAATAATTTCCCAGAGCTTATGCTCTAATTTTGTGCATTGCAAGAATATTCAAGAATCTACACAACTCAATACTATCGACTTTGGAGTCATTGGTACCAACACATGCTCAGGTAACAACTGAAAGAAATCGAGAATACTCGGTAGTATCGACATTCGTGTCAATACTACTGACAATGTTAAAATGTTTTTGTCAAAGAAATTTGAAGCAACTTGGCACTATCGACACACAGTCAGTAGTACCAACAATTGAAAGGTGGCCACAAAATTAAAGAAGTCGGTAGTATCAACACCTGATCAGTAGTACAGACACATCAGGATTAGGTAGATCTAAAGATGATGTTTAGTCCAACGGCTAAGGTTCTAACTCACCCTAACTCACTCTTATGACTTAGGGGAAGTGTGGCTAGACCAAATCATCACATTCTATCCATTGCACGATGGCCAAGGCATGGGAGAGGAGAGTGAGGAGTAGAACTGCATGCTCGAGAGGTTCTAACCACATTCAGTGGGAAGAATTCACGACTTGCAGATCTATTCGTCGGCATGGAGCATCCTAGTCATGTTCTCCAGGGGGTTCATCGGTTTTTCTATGTTCTCCATATTTTTCCTTCTTCCTGGCATGCTATTGTCCATGAAAACCATGAGGGGATAATCCCCTTATTCTCTAGGACTCAGGAGTAGCCCGGTTGTACATTATATATTGATCTTTTGAATTAGTATATTATTTTCTCCTTATTTTTCGGCATGATGCTGTGAAATCATATGGAATTATCTATGTTGGACACCATAGGTATTTAATTAGATCCTTGATAGCTTCTTGAGTGGGGTTAAGGATTGGAAATCTATAGTAACGCATGTTTTATAACACCCTTTGAGAAAAGTATCCTACAAGCATGAAGGGTATAACCTAGACTAGTTCATTAAAGCACATATCTAATAACACAATTGATACGAGAGTGGGATTGGTATTAGGATAGGTAGTGGATTACACCGTGAGAGAGAGTAATTCTACCTACATGTCTCTTTGTCCAAAATCAAGAGGAAGATATATTAATCATAGGGTAAAATTGCAGTGTCAATCATGGTAAAATCATAGTCCTAGGTAATTTCTTCTCATTATGATCACAAACGCTTGAAAAATGAGTTTCTTTTCTTACAATTAGTTTAATAACTCTCAAATCAATGGTTTCTTCAGCCTAGCTGATAGAAAGTAGTTATTAGTAGTTTCTGTAATTATGTTTCCCCTTGTTCGATATCTGGGCCTCATTGGCATGTATTACTTCGATGCGTACGCTTTTGTTTTACACGTATAGTTTAGTCATGTCAAGTTTTTGGCACTGTTGTTTGGGAAATGACATACTAAAGCACTATGAGTGTTGTAATCGGCCATTCTAGGCCACCCTCTTTATTTTTCTTTTTATTCTTTTGAAATATGAATTGCAAATATCTTTTGATTCAATCACTAGTATCTCGTTCTCACATTGAAATCAAACATTTTAGGTACTAGTGCATGGTTCAAATGTGAATCATTGATTACGGTCCCATAGCAAATCCAAAGTCGGAAGGTATGGGTCACCCAGAAGAAGAACAAACCATTTGGGAGAAGATCAAAATATCATCCTCAATAGCTCAACTTGGGCCAATCAAGTGAAAAGCAATAAATGTGGACAACTACAAGATCGATCCTGGACTGGTGGCATTATTCAAGCAACAAGCCTTCCTTGGCCACAATACTAAAGACCGAATGACTCACATCAACAATTTCATTGAAAGCTACAACATTATGAAGATAGATCAAATGCCAACGATGGTGATCTACTTGAAGCTATTGCCATGATCACTAGTAGATGGTGCTAAGTCTTGGTTCCTTAACCTCAAGATCGAGTCAATAGAAACATGGGAACAAATGATTGACACTTTCTTTGAGAGTTATTTCCCTCTACAAAAGACTAACGAGCTAACCAAGAAGATAATCAACTTCAAGTAACAGGCAGAACAACCATACCCAGAAGCATGGGAGAGATTTCAAAGCATGCTGAGAAAGGTCCCTCGTCATGGGATTGATCTATAAGGGCAAGCGAAGCTTTTCTATTATGGGCTACATCAGGGGGAAAGGATCACATTGGATAGTGTAGGGACATGCTTCTTCCTCAACAATAAGCCGCCCAAGTTCCATGAGATCTTGAAAAATCTGGCAAAGAATCAGTTTTGGGGTGAAGAGAGAAAGGGCACCCAACAACCATTAAAAGTGTTGGGGAATCTAAAGTCATCTCGGCATTGAATGAGAATCTTGACCTCATCGCCATGAAATTGTACTAGAAGGATGTAAAATTTTCTAGAGGTAAAGAAGAGGATTGCATGTTCATGAGGCAGCAGTACTAGTAGGACAGGGGTCCTAGCAAGATTGACAAAATTGAGGACATGCTAGGCAAGTTGGTGAATCAAAATGAATAGATTATGGGCCAGACACAGAGGGAGATTCAATATCAAGGTGCACAACTCTATAGCATTGACTATCAAATTTTTCAGCTAGCAATAAACGTGGCTTCCTTAAAAAAACTCATTTAGTAAGATTTTTCCAGTAATGCAGTTGCAGCTCATCTACATCACCAAGCAAAGTTTATCTATGTTGTCGAGGAGCCAGAATATCATTTAGAGGAGTCACCCAAGAAACACGCTTCAGAGCTTGATTGGGTGAACGTGCCAAAAGCCCCATTTCCACGTAGTCTATATGGATTACCAGGAAGATACAACACTCCAGTAGACAAGAAAATTCAAGGTTCCACCACTATCATGTCACCATCTCCAATTTCAGAAAAGGTGCCTATGCAACAAGAACATGTGAAGGTTCTACTTTGTAGTGAGACAATCACAATCAATAAGGAGGCACCCACAATTCAAAAGGAGCAGCCACCTGTCATTTCATCCATAGGAGACATGCAAAATCATATCCCAGAAGGTGGCGTCAAAGCAATCTTAGGGGAGGAGACCTCTAATGTGCCTTATATTCCACCACACAAGCATACTAAGAATTCGCATGTTCCATTCTGAGATAGTCTGAAGTCGATAAAGGTGGAAAAGTAGTTCAAGAAATTTCTAGATATCTTCCAAAAGCTCCACATCAACATCCCACTGGTGGAGGCTATACAACAGATTCCTGCATATGGAAGATTTTTGAAGGACATCATTAACAAGAAGAGACAGATAAAAGATACAAACATCCTACATGTTAATGAAGTGATGCATGCAATGATTAAGGGGAGATTGTCGATTAAGAGGAAAGATCCATGATGTTTCTACATACCGTGCTCAATTGGCAACCAACACTTCCCACAGGCACAATTTGATTCTGGAGGAAGCATAAATCTCATGCCTCTCTCTACATTCCAGAAGATGGGATTGAAGGAACCAACAAAGGACATCTATGACAATTGAGCTGGTGGATGGACCTATTATGAGGCCATACGGGATATAAGAGGATGTCTTAGTCAAAGTAAACAAATTCATCTTTCATATTGATTTTGTGGTCATGGACATGCGTGAGATACAAGGATCAGAGATATTGTTAGGATGACCATTTCTAGCTACAGACGATGTGATCACTGCCATTGGGAGAGGAGATTTGACATTGGGATAGACAATGATAGAGAGGAATTCACACTGCAAGATAAATTTTCACCACCATCCCATGACAACCTGGGCTGAGGAAGATCATTCATGTCGAGCCTAGGACATTAAACAAGGGTGCTTCTTGGGAGGCAACCCAATTTTATTTTTGTCATTTACTATTTGTTTAGGTCTTTTAGTTAGTTACATTTCATATTTTTCATGTTAGATTTTAGTTTATATAAAAAGGTACTTGCATGCTCTTATTTTGTGTGCAGATAGGGCCAAATCGGTACTACCGACGCCAAAGTCGGTACCACTGACTCATTATTAGTTAAAATTCTGTAGAAAGTCAGTACTACCTACACCAAAGTGAGTACTACTGAATTTTCACCGGAAAAGTCACAAAATCCTAGACCCAAGTCGGTACTACTTACTTTTTCAGCAAAAGTGATAAGAACTGCAAGAAAAGAAGTTGTCACTACCACAAACACATGCAAGTGGGCACTAATTTTTAAAGCTCAGAGAAGGAGAGAGAATGTCATATCTTGATGCCAAAAAGACACAAATTAGTGGCATTAACAAGAGGGATATATTCTTAATCCAAAGAGCCACCACTACCACCTCCACCACCCTTCAAAGCAACTAGTACCCCCATTCCACTTCTATGTTTGAATTTTGTCTATGAGGTCATAGTCAATTTCAAGCTTAGGGGGGTGTTGGAATGACTTTATCTTCCCTTTTACTTTCTTTTAGATTTTATTTTTGTAATTTTTAGGATCCACAATCTATCTAGTGTAACATGGAGTTTAAATTTTGTTTGTTTATAGCAATTATTATGAGTGTTTTCAAGTTTGCAATGGAAATTGAAAATCTTTTTGTGGGCTTAGTTGTGAGTACTTGAGTAATCTCATCTAGAGGAAATGTATGGGAAAGTCAACTTAATGACATTTAATATGATAGGACATCTTAATTAATCATGAAATGTGGATGAAGATGGGGTTTGAGCTTAAGTTGACCAAATAGTTAACAAGATCTTAAATGGAAATTTAAGAAAGAAACCCTAAGGTTACATGTACAAAGGTCATTAGAGAGGGACATATCATAAATTCATGAAAGGCATTGTCTCTTAATTATGTGATTCCATTCATATTCTTTTCATTTTGACCCACCACCTTAAGATGATGAAGTAAGTCTGAATTATTTCTTGTTGTTTGCATTGCATGGCATGATAGGTTACACGATAGCTAGTTCTCTTTGATTGCATTATTAAAAAAATTGATTATTATGCATAAATAACATCTATGAATATCATTTTAGTTGCATAAACAGTTACATGTAGATTACATGCATTTCTAATCATTCAATTTTATATCATGTGGATATCATTTTTCGAGTTTGAGTGCAGGGATACACGCCCATACCCTCAAAGAAGAAAAGAAGAAAAAAATGGATGATATGTTAGTAAATCCCAAGCATAACATTCCATCATGCTAAAAGATTGGGCAAATGAAAAAAAAGAAAAAAAGTGTGTTAATGTTTTAAAGTTAAGCGGGAGAAAGGATGTCCTCAAGTCTTCACAAAAAGATGGAAACAACCACATGGTGCATTCTTTTGTTTTCCTACTACATTCTCATTTAGTTGATGAGATCTTTGTCACATGCATCATTCCACCAATAAAAGTAGGCATTAGGATTCATGAATTTTTCATTCTTTTCATCATATAGGTTCATCATGTTTTATTTTTGTATAAATAACTCAGATATACTCGAGATTCTTCATTTTTCACCGATTTCATACCATTCATTGCTCTTATTGGAGGGCCACTTAAATGATTATTCTCCTCATCCATTCTTATAAGGAAAACAACTTCCAAGTAGTTGGTAGTTAGGAAAGAGAAATTTAGATTAGGGAATCACATAATGTACCAAGAGAATTCCTGATTGATTATGATGTTTTAGCTCTCTTGATAGTGTTCATTGATCTAACGGTGGACAACTTTTATGGAACTTTTTGGTCACTTTAGAGCATTTGATTGTTTAGTGATTAATGAAGCCCGATTTGGAACCGCCTGTTGGGAGTAGTTGAGAATTGAAATTCATAGTTGATGACCTTTTGCTGACTTGTCTCCAAAAAATATGAGGGTGTGTTGCTCGAGGACGAGCAACATTTAAGCTTAGGGGAGTTTGATGCACTATTTATTTGTCATTTTCACAGGCTATTTTTTACTAATATTTGTGCACTTTATGGTCAAATCTCATATCAATTGTGCATGATTTATTAATATTATCATGTGATACTCAATTGCATCAAATTTTAATAATTTTAATGTATTCAAGTGATTTAATAATTTTCTAGAGCTTATGTTCTGATTTTGTGCATTTAAAGAATATTAAAGAATCTATACAGCTCCGTACTACCAACTTTAGAGTTGGTGGTAGAGACACATGCCCAGGTTACAATAGAAAGAAATTGAGAAGACTCGATAGTACCGGCATTCTTGTTGATACCACCGAGAATGTTAAGGCATTTTTATCAAAGAAATTTGAAGCAACTCGGTTGTGACAAAGTGGTTTTCCTGAGCTTAATTTCGAGGACGAAATATCTTTTAAGGTGTGTAGGATGTGATGGAGTGGATTTTTGAAATCCATAAATCTCCAATAACATATTAGAATCCATATCTTGAGTTATAATGAGAGTTCTAAGTGTTTTGGTAAAGTTAGAATGTTGATTGAGATTTATATAATGATTAAGACCTATCTTTGTATGCCTTGTTGAGGAATTTAATTGGATGACCTAACATATGAGTTTTGTCACCAAATTTGAATAGAAGGTAGCTCGAGAGGTAGGGGAGCTATGGTTAAAATTTGGTGGCATTTGGAGTACCCTAGAAGGAGTTATGAAGGTTTGAAGATTGGGAAATAATGTGCATTTTTGTGTGTTGAATAGCCTAAGTTGTGGATTAAAATAAGTGTCACGCACCCCCCTTTGATTTAGGGCGGGTCATGTGGCTAGATCATGGCCGTTCATAGTTGATCTGGTGGTAGCGACAGCTGCCTTAGCTGAGCCGCGGATGTGTTTGAATGGAGGAGTAATCTTGACCCTTGGATGACAGATCGAAGGCTATCAGGTCGTCTCCCACCTTGCGGTTAGAACAAGGAGAAGGAGCAGCAGTTGCCCCGACCCTTCCAGCCCCCACTCGCCGCGATCGTGGGATGTGGGCGAGGACTAACCGAGGGGTGGGAATCCTCTAGTAACCACGACCTGACCGACCCCTCATTTGGGGTATATGCCAGAGAGTATAGGGAGAACGAGCTCCCCCCATTCGCTGCCCTCCCCACCGCACAAAGCAGGTGGCGGCTGGGATGAGAATGCGGAGTAAGAGGGGAGATCAGGGGAAGATGAAAGGAGGAGAATGAAGGTCGGGGTCACGAGAGTCAACCCTGCTTCTCCCATAGTCCCTCGCGGCGGGTTGGAGGTGGACGAGGAGCACTTCGCTGCAAGGTGAAGGTGAAGCTCGGGGATGGATTCTGGAGCTGCTCACCGCAAGTGGAGATGGCGGGAGACTTCGTGGAGGTCTTGTGAAGCTTTTGGAAGCTTCAGGTTGATACAAGGAGCAGCGGAGGTGTTTTGCCCCTTTTGCTCCGCTGCAGCCAAAGATGGCGGCGGCGCTCCCACCTCGCCGGAGAACCAAGGGCCGTAGGTCACTTCCGAGTGGTCGTGGAGGGAGGCTTATGGATGCTGATGGTGATGGTGGCAGGAAGCGCCGACGAGGAACACCCCAGCCTGAGCCCTTGCTCACCGGAGGAGCTGTCGTGCGGCGGCGCCCTGCTCCACAGAGGAAACAGGGAACCGCAGGGCTCGCGAGACAAGAGAAAGGGGGGCGGATGGGTCCAGCAGCAATAAACCGGCCCGTTTCCAACTAGACCGGCCGAACCAACGCTGAACCAGGGAGAACCGACCGTAACAGCAAAGAAGAGCGCCCTGCCACGTGGCCGTTTGTGATTCGCTGAAAAAGGTAAAATCCTAGATATAACTCAGATCGTAGATAAATCATAGAAATTAGCCCGTATGTCAGAAAAATGCAAATAAGATACCAAAATTCTCAGAAAAATGCGTAGAACAACCTAGAACTTTAATATCAGGCTTTTGATGGTTAAATCTCAGTAATATCATGAAAGATGTGCAATGCCCTTTTAATGCCCAATAAATAATAAATGAAGACCTAATATTATGAGAATGTTTCAGTAACTCTTTAATAATGTTTATAATGCACCTGTTGTCAATGATGATCATATTGATGCACGAAATTATATATTTTGCTTAATATGGCTAATTAGGGCTCATAACCTTAAATAAAATGTATTAAATACATTAATGATCAATAAATGATGAGATTTACAGAGTAAGCTCATATCTGTATATGGAACCTAAGTATTAATTATGAGATCATAATGATGAACGTAATCCATGTTATATGAAGATGAATCGTAATACATGGTTTTAAACCCTAATCTAGGTTAATGATGTAACCTAGGGTTAATTAATGTGTACAAAAATGCTGTGGAAGATAATGATCAGATTATGTATCTTAATCTGTAATATAAGATCAGTAACCTAATTACATGAAGATAAGACAAGAAATAATGTATGTAACATAATGAGATAAGAGAAACCCTAATGAGCACGATTAGGGTTAAGATGAGATATAAAAGGATGAGAACCTGATGATAGTATATGGTCTTGTCTTGATCAGGTTTGACCAAGCTTATAGTTGACATCAGTGGTATGTGATTAGGATATCTCTTTGGAAGGTACGCTATTACCTCTTACTTGGCTTATTATACAATATGCTTGTGTTATATGAGTAGTAAAATACTTGGCATATGGTATTGATTGAAATGATTGTTCTTGTATGCTATGTTGCTTGATTCTCCATATTTATTGCTATGAACACATCAAACATAAAATATCAGTTCCATTATATGAAAGCACTAATTCTCCTTGGTAGCATAGTGCTTGAAAGTGATCATTCTCTTTGGTAGCAGATCACATTGTACAATGATCTAACTCTTTGGTAGTAGATCATAAGTCCTTACATCTCATTCTCTTTGGTAGCAGAGATGATGCATTATTCCCTCAGGTGGCAAATGCATGGATATATAATGGAAAATGTGCTTAAAATATGTGTTCTCTTTTGTTAATGAATATCCTTGTGCAAGTATATGCTTTTCTTATATTCTTCTGTTACTGCCAAGTATATTAGTTTTATCTTATTGCCAAGATATGATGAGAGGTATATAAAAAGACACGTAGGCGTACTCAGTACAATATTCTTGAAATATTGTGCTGACGTGTACCACATGTAATCTTTTGTTTAGGTTGCGGTTATGCTCTTGAAGATCCAGGATAGTGAGAGTTGTGTAGCGAGCTGATGTACAGGTGGACCTGTTGTCTTGAGATCCTGTTGTTAGTGGTAGTACATGTATATGTTTAAGTTTGCTGTTCAATATGTAATATCAAATGTTGTAACAATTCATTTCGTAATTATATGTTGAATGGTGAACATGTGTTGTGGTTTGTTTATTGTTCATGTATAATGTGCTACTGATGTATGTTCCTTCTGACTCCCTTGAGTTCTTCTTCTTAGCCTTGTGTGGGGTGTTTAAATTGGAATTCTCGCTGAGGTGAGGGTTTCAATTTGGACGTCGCACATCAGATTAAGTTTTAGAAAATCCGGGGACGTCACAGGTGGTATCAGAGCATGAACAATAGCAAAGCCTGACATTTGCTCATTATGCAACGCAAAACTAAAAGAACATTGAACCTTAATAATCTTTTAGGGTTAGATTAGTCGTCTTTTAGAGACTAGATCTGACCTAGCCTCTAGGTTAGCACCTAGATGTCCGAGAACTAGGTCTAGACTGGTGCTTGTTGAGTAGCAAGTCCTTAGATGTCGTTCTTTCCTTGTAGTGCAGCGGTATGGGACATTGCACTATTTGGAAATGACGTGCATCAAGGGAAGAGAAACCCTAGACATATTGTACACGTTGTCTAGAGTAGCTACACTAGTCTACCCCTTGTTCTCACCCTTTTCACTAGTTTTCATGACACTGGACTCTCTACTATGTGTGGGACACTCGTTTTCAGGATTTGGTTTTGATTCCAATCGGATCGAACCCCGATAGTTTTCTCTGACGCTTGTTTTATCGGAGAAAAACTATATAATATTTTAATATGTATATGTATTACAAAAATGTGTCCCCACACATGTACGAGTAGGAGGTGGTCATGCAACCTAAGTGAAAGTGAATGACATCAGTCTAGAAGAGAGCGTAGTTCTAGATTAGATGTCTAGAGCCTTGTTTGCAATATATGATAGATGGAATAGATGAAATAAGCTATGATGTAAGTCTTCATATAGATAGTATAAGATAGTTTGTGATGATCTATGTTTGACTTTGAGGATGCAAGTTCAGTCTTGAGGATTTGAGATGAGTTTTGATGATACAAGTAACTAGGCTTTTGTGAGATAAGATATGTTAAGACAAGACAAAGTTGTGAGTCAGCATGAGCCTCAAGCTCTTTTACGAAGGAGGACCTCTAGTGTTAGGACCAGTTTCGGGGTTAGCTCAAGAGAGAGCGAGACCCACAGGGAGAAGGTTAGAGAACCTAGACTCCACGATATGAGAAATATGAGATATGTGATATGATATGTCCTAAACTAGACTACTCCTGAGTGATTGAGTTGAGTTGCTTTACGCATGATTCCTATAGTTTTGTTGAACCCTAGATGTCCTTGGGAAGACCAAACCCTAGAGACAAAGAGAGGCTGGCTATATGTGCATATGTGAACATGAATATGAGTGCCTACCATCTGGGTGAGGGAGAGAGCCCAAGACCCTGGAGGAGGTAGCTATGTTGGTTTATGTGAAGCCTCATGCTCGGGTTGGTGGGTTCCCACATAGGAATCTAGTGGTGTATATAAGAGAGCTTTTGGTAAGATGTTTCATAGATAGAGACCTGTGAAGAGTATGTCATAGCATGTTTGGTTTGTGCTTATGTGGCTAGAGCTTGTTAAGCTATCAGTTAGTGCCAATGAGGTATACCCGAGAACCCCAGACTAAGAGGGGAAAGATTAAGTATATGCATATGAGCTACTAATAGAGCTGAGTGAGCTCAGAGAGACTGAGCATGATGTTACTCTCATGACAAGGGTTAGGACCTCAGTTGGACTAGATGAAGTTTGATATATGTTTAAAGAGCAACTCACATAAGTTCGTTAGCACAACCATGATATAATACATGTAGAGATGTGATTCAATCTTGAGATATGATAGTGGACATGACATGATGGAAACCTAGAGATGGTTTAATAGATATCAATGCATAAACGGTTAACCATATGCTTTAATAATGATGATAATGTGAAAATGTTGGTTAATCTTGTGATGAAATCACATGTAAATGTTATAACTTATTATGAGCAATGAAATAAGATCAGATGAATGAAACATGTTACATGAGGTGTTAATCCCAGTGCTTAATAAAGATGAAAAATATAGTTTGACAATTAGCACAACATAATGCGTAGGATACCTCGATATGATCTAGATGAATAAAGAGGGTTAATGATAATTAACTCCCTCCTAAAAGAGATATGTTAACGATGAACATGTTCTAATAATTTGCTCAATAAAATGTTAATGACACCTTGAGGTATGGGTTAACTTGAGTTAACTCCTTGGAAACATGTTAATATGATGTGAAAACCATAATGCGTGGGTAAAGATAAGGAAGCAAAATCTAACATGTGAGATATGTAAGGACATAACCTAATCTTCTAAACCCTTGTTTGAGCCTTCTATGGAGTGAGGTTTCACCCTTTATGCCTTTGAAACCTCCTAATAAGTGCCTTGGATACATGGTTCTAGGTAACCTTTTTGGATATGTTGCACATAATGTGGTTGCTACATGTGGATGGAGGCAAGATAAGGTTTTTCATGGAAGTATGAGTATGCTTTACTTTCGAGGACGAAAGTTCCTTTAAGATGTATATGATGTGACAAAGTGGTTTTCCTGAGCTTAATTTCGAGGACGAAATATCTTTTAAGGTGTGTAGGATGTGATGGAGTGGATTTTTGAAATCCATAAATCTCCAATAACATATTAGAATCCATATCTTGAGTTATAATGAGAGTTCTAAGTGTTTTGGTAAAGTTAGAATGTTGATTGAGATTTATATAATGATTAAGACCTATCTTTGTATGCCTTGTTGAGGAATTTAATTGGATGACCTAACATATGAGTTCTGTCACCAAATTTGAATAGAAGGTAGCTCGAGAGGTAGGGGAGCTATGGTTAAAATTTGGTGGCATTTGGAGTACCCTAGAAGGAGTTATGAAGGTTTGAAGATTGGGAAATAATGTGCATTTTTGTGTGTTGAATAGCCTAAGTTGTGGATTAAAATAAGTGTCACGCACCCCCCTTTGATTTAGGGCGGGTCATGTGGCTAGATCATGGCCGTTCATAGTTGATCTGGTGGTAGCGACAGCTGCCTTAGCTGAGCCGCGGATGTGTTTGAATGGAGGAGTAATCTTGACCCTTGGATGACAGATCGAAGGCTATCAGGTCGTCTCCCACCTTGCGGTTAGAACAAGGAGAAGGAGCAGCAGTTGCCCCGACCCTTCCAGCCCCCACTCGCCGCGATCGTGGGATGTGGGCGAGGACTAACCGAGGGGTGGGAATCCTCTAGTAACCACGACCTGACCGACCCCTCATTTGGGGTATATGCCAGAGAGTATAGGGAGAACGAGCTCCCCCCATTCGCTGCCCTCCCCACCGCACAAAGCAGGTGGCGGCTGGGATGAGAATGCGGAGTAAGAGGGGAGATCAGGGGAAGATGAAAGGAGGAGAATGAAGGTCGGGGTCACGAGAGTCAACCCTGCTTCTCCCATAGTCCCTCGCGGCGGGTTGGAGGTGGACGAGGAGCACTTCGCTGCAAGGTGAAGGTGAAGCTCGGGGATGGATTCTGGAGCTACTCACCGCAAGTGGAGATGGCGGGAGACTTCGTGGAGGTCTTGTGAAGCTTTTGGAAGCTTCAGGTTGATACAAGGAGCAGCGGAGGTGTTTTGCCCCTTTTGCTCCGCTACAGCCAAAGATGGCGGCGGCGCTCCCACCTCGCCGGAGAACCAAGGGCCGTAGGTCACTTCCGAGTGGTCGTGGAGGGAGGCTTATGGATGCTGATGGTGATGGTGGCAGGAAGCGCCGACGAGGAACACCCCAGCCTGAGCCCTTGCTCACCGGAGGAGCTGTCGTGCGGCGGCGCCCTGCTCCACAGAGGAAACAGGGAACCGCAGGGCTCGCGAGACAAGAGAAAGGGGGGCGGATGGGTCCAGCAGCAATAAACCGGCCCGTTTCCAACTAGACCGGCCGAACCAACGCTGAACCAGGGAGAACCGACCGTAACAGCAAAGAAGAGCGCCCTGCCACGTGGCCGTTTGTGATTCGCTGAAAAAGGTAAAATCCTAGATATAACTCAGATCGTAGATAAATCATAGAAATTAGCCCGTATGTCAGAAAAATGCAAATAAGATACCAAAATTCTCAGAAAAATGCGTAGAACAACCTAGAACTTTAATATCAGGCTTTTGATGGTTAAATCTCAGTAATATCATGAAAGATGTGCAATGCCCTTTTAATGCCCAATAAATAATAAATGAAGACCTAATATTATGAGAATGTTTCAGTAACTCTTTAATAATGTTTATAATGCACCTGTTGTCAATGATGATCATATTGATGCACGAAATTATATATTTTGCTTAATATGGCTAATTAGGGCTCATAACCTTAAATAAAATGTATTAAATACATTAATGATCAATAAATGATGAGATTTACAGAGTAAGCTCATATCTGTATATGGAACCTAAGTATTAATTATGAGATCATAATGATGAACGTAATCCATGTTATATGAAGATGAATCGTAATACATGGTTTTAAACCCTAATCTAGGTTAATGATGTAACCTAGGGTTAATTAATGTGTACAAAAATGCTGTGGAAGATAATGATCAGATTATGTATCTTAATCTGTAATATAAGATCAGTAACCTAATTACATGAAGATAAGACAAGAAATAATGTATGTAACATAATGAGATAAGAGAAACCCTAATGAGCACGATTAGGGTTAAGATGAGATATAAAAGGATGAGAACCTGATGATAGTATATGGTCTTGTCTTGATCAGGTTTGACCAAGCTTATAGTTGACATCAGTGGTATGTGATTAGGATATCTCTTTGGAAGGTACGCTATTACCTCTTACTTGGCTTATTATACAATATGCTTGTGTTATATGAGTAGTAAAATACTTGGCATATGGTATTGATTGAAATGATTGTTCTTGTATGCTATGTTGCTTGATTCTCCATATTTATTGCTATGAACACATCAAACATAAAATATCAGTTCCATTATATGAAAGCACTAATTCTCCTTGGTAGCATAGTGCTTGAAAGTGATCATTCTCTTTGGTAGCAGATCACATTGTACAATGATCTAACTCTTTGGTAGTAGATCATAAGTCCTTACATCTCATTCTCTTTGGTAGCAGAGATGATGCATTATTCCCTCAGGTGGCAAATGCATGGATATATAATGGAAAATGTGCTTAAAATATGTGTTCTCTTTTGTTAATGAATATCCTTGTGCAAGTATATGCTTTTCTTATATTCTTCTGTTACTGCCAAGTATATTAGTTTTATCTTATTGCCAAGATATGATGAGAGGTATATAAAAAGACACGTAGGCGTACTCAGTACAATATTCTTGAAATATTGTGCTGACGTGTACCACATGTAATCTTTTGTTTAGGTTGCGGTTATGCTCTTGAAGATCCAGGATAGTGAGAGTTGTGTAGCGAGCTGATGTACAGGTGGACCTGTTGTCTTGAGATCCTGTTGTTAGTGGTAGTACATGTATATGTTTAAGTTTGCTGTTCAATATGTAATATCAAATGTTGTAACAATTCATTTCGTAATTATATGTTGAATGGTGAACATGTGTTGTGGTTTGTTTATTGTTCATGTACAATGTGCTACTGATGTATGTTCCTTCTGACTCCCTTGAGTTCTTCTTCTTAGCCTTGTGTGGGGTGTTTAAATTGGAATTCTCGCTGAGGTGAGGGTTTCAATTTGGACGTCGCACATCAGATTAAGTTTTAGAAAATCCGGGGACGTCACAGGGTACTATCGAAACACAGTAGGTAGTACCGACAACTTGAAAGTTCGCCATAAAATTAAAGAAGTGGGTACCAACACGCCAGGATCATGCAGATCTAAAGACAACATATAATCTGACGGCAGAGGTTCTAACTCACCCTAAGTCACTCTTATGACTTAGGGGAAGTGTGTTCAGACCAAATAATTGCATTATATTCCATTGCACGACAACCAAGTCATGAGAGAGGAGAGCAATAAGGAAAACCACACGTTCAGAAGGTTTTGGGCACATTTAGTGGGTAGAATTTGTGGCTTGTAGATCTGTTCATCAGCGTGGAGCATCCTATTCACGTTTCTCTGGGGGGTTCATCGGGTTTTTTATGTTCTCCATGTTTTTCCTTTTTCCTAGCATGTTATTGTCCATGGAAACCATGAGGGGCTAAACCTCGTGTTCTCTAGGACCCGGGAGTAGCCCGGTTGTACACTGTATATGGATCTTTTGCATTAGTATATTGTTTTCTCCTTACTTTTAGGTATGATGTTGTGAAACTTTATGGAATTATCTATGTTGCCTACAATAGGTGATTAATTAGATCCTTGATAGCTTCAAGAGGGGGATTAATGATTGGAAATCCATAGTAACATACATTTTATATCGCCATTTGAGACAGGTGGCCAACGAGCATAAAGGGGATAACCCAGAGTAGTTTGTTAAAGCACCTATCTAATAACACAATTGATACGAGAGTGGGATTGGTATTAGGATATGTAGTGAATTACATCATGAGAGTTGGTAATTCTAGCTACATGTCTCTTTGTCCAGAATCTAGAGGAACATATATAAATCTTAGGGTAAAATTAAAGTTTCAATCATGATGAAATCATAGTCCTAGGGAATTTCTTCTCATTGTGACCACAAACCAACAAATTAGTTTCTTTTTTTACAATTAGTTTAATAACTCTCAAATCAGAGTTTGCTTCAGCCTAACTGATTGAAACCAGTTATTAGTAGTTTCTTGAATTTCTTTTCCCTTTGTTTTTTATTTAAGCCTCATTGTCATGTATTACTTCTATGTGTATACTTGCATTTTACGCATACAGTTTAGTCGTGTCAGTGCATCATCAATACCCACTATATCAAACGTGACATGTTCTTGAAGACAACACTTCCTATTTCCCATACCCTCTTTTCCTGGGTACTCAAAGAGAGTGTTGTTGGCATCCTCAACTTCTAGTTGACACAAACAACACTAATCATCTTAAGTAACCTATCTTCTCCTCATCTTTTATTTTATCGATATAATATCCATACGATAGAAGCATAAGAAGTGCAATAGTTTTGGGGGGCAATTTTTCTTCCAAAGTAGTTTTAGAGTTTCTTGTTCCTCTTCATCAACTCTATCAACATGAAGAAATATGCTAATTTAACTAAAAAGATTCCTTAGTCATCTGGATCCGATGCTACTGTGTCATTCCCTCCCCCTTCTGCAAGCTAGGTATCCACTACCAATGCTACAAGATGTGGGGTGAGTCTATTGCGTATTGGAGGTTCATCCCACATCCTTTTATTATGCATGATCACCTCACTCACATATCCATCCTCTCCAATCCCTTCCTCCATGTATCTCATAGAGGTCTTATGAGTTTGGAATTCATCTATCCTTATGGATCTTGGTTTGTCCCCCATTGATATGATGTAGAATACCCCAAATACTTTGCCATGTAAAACTTGGTCCATGTCCCAAACTCGACTCCATGATATAATCATCCTGGTAGTATTTTCCTCTCAACACTCAACTTACTAACAGCTCAGGGTTTGAAATAGACACCACATTTATTTTTAAAAGAAGTGTAATGTTTAAAGATTTGAGATCATGAAAGCACATTCCTTGCTTTTCTTTATTGTTACATAAAAACGTCCAACTAATCCAATGCATTTTCTTTTTAGCATCTTTTGACCTCCACCAAACTGAGAAATAATACTATTGGTATCATCTATGAAAGCCTCATGTACTTTGAATATACCAATGTAATATGTTGGGATTTCTTATTTCACCACCTTTATGAGAACTTCCTTATTGGGTTGTGGAAATATCTTCTCATTCCAACCTTGTAATTTATTCCATATGCATTCTTCACTGGAATAAAAAAACCAGCTTCTTTGAACTTCCCATGGAAGTCCAAATTACTAAATACTTAGCATGTCTATCCACCTCCTCCACATTTAGGATCATTTTGATTTCCTCCCTCCTTTCTTCACCTATGTGCATCTAAAGCCACCTCTAATTTATCATCATAATATTATGGCCTGAGGCTCTCTCATATTGGATAACTAATGCAGATAAAAGTGAGCACTCTTCATGCCTTTCCCCTATAAAAGAAATACTAAAATCTTTAAAAAATATGATAAACTCTTAATTTGTGTCGAGTAGCTCTGGAACCATGGATTTATCATCTTGTGTGGTGGAAATAAGTGATAAGGAAAGAGTTTTAGGGAAAAAAAGAAAAAGACAGGGAGATATTGATTCACCTTGGTGTAAACATCTCATCAATTTTATAGATCCCCCTCTTGCCTCATTGATGATGACTGAGTGTGATACACAGAGGTGCATTCACAAACTTCTAATCTCCACAAATGTAGTAAGCTTGTACACTCCATATCTAAATTCAAAATGTCCCATTCATTTCTATATTATTTCTTACTCATGTCTAACTTTAGAGTCATAAAATGCTTTCCTTTTTTTCCTCTTCTTCATCATATTGAACATTGCATATGCCACAAGAGCATTTTTAGTGATTATCCTCACTTTAGAAGAAGTGCTTTCATTCTTAACAATCGATGTTTCCCAAAAGAAGTTTGATACTATTTGGCATAATCTTGGTATCAATTTGTGTGACACATTATAATGGTTGATGGGGTAATAATCAATAATCCTATGTGGGTTCAGGGTTTTATATATGAGCACTATGTTAGTCTTGTTAATTTCTTTTAAGGATTTTCTACTTTGTCACCATTCCTTAATGAAGCCCAACACATCATTTTTAAATATCTCTCAAAAAGTATGGTAAAAAATAGCATTCATGCCATTTGCGCCTAACACTTTGTTGGGATGCATTTGGGGAAGTACATACCAAAATTCCTCTTCTCTAGGCGTGTCCACGAGGAGGCAACCTCTTCCTCTATGACTACCTTTGGCAAGTATGTCAATACAAGCTCAACTTTTGAAGGATTTGATGTTGAAAAGAGCTCATTGAAGAAGCCAATGATCGTCCCTTGGATGTACTATCCCTTAGTAACCCACTGGTTCCTTGAAGACATCAACCCCACATTAGTGTTCCTCTTTTTCCTCTAGCTTGCTTTTTGGTAGAAATATCAGTGTTCTTGTCCCCGTCTCTAATTTCATTTGCCCTTCCTCTATAATGACAATAGATCTCTTCCAATCTCTACAACTTATGTATCTCCCTAGATATTTATGTGCACTGATTCAACATGAACTTGTCCAATGGTAGGTCAAGCACCAACTTGAATCTAGCTTTTGTGTCTTTAATTCTTTCCTAAATTTTCTAAATTTTTGGGCTGCCCATGTTGAATTTTCTCCCCACATGCCTCTATGTGGCACTGTAAACCCTCATAATGCCCTCTCCATGCTTCCTAAACCACTATCATGTACTCAGGTGATGATAGCCAATGGGTCTCAAATCTGAACCTGTAACCATATGGAGCTCTCTGCTGATGATGTTCTATTTTAATTATAATTGTCACATAATCTGAATATTGTATTTAGAATGCGACACCTCTAGTATTGGATACAAAGAATGACACCCCTGGTCTATGAGGAATCCATCTATCCTTTCTAGATAAACATTGTCCTTATTTTTTCCTCTCCTCCATGTAAAACCCAAACTTTTGCATTTTGGATATTTCAACTGACACCTATCAATTGCCTCCATAAATTTGTACATCTGCCACTTACCTCTTGGTTTCCCTCCCCCCTCTTTCTTGTCATACAAAATCTCATTACCCCCCTACGGTTTACGAATAGAAGAAGATGAGCACAGCTCATGCATGAGCTTCCGCACCCAGTTTGTCTATCCCGTCGCCGCTCATACATGCACTCCAATAAACAAAGAACCCTTCTCTGTTGTCAGTTCTAGAACCACATAAATGTGTTGATCCTATAAGAATTTCACCTCCACCTTATCACTCATTTGTCAAAGCTCTGAAGCACCTAATCTCCCCATCCTTCTACCTCTAAAACCCCCCATCAAAACCACATTTTCTACTTACATTTTCTAGCTCCCTACCACGATTGAAGGTTTCTATATTGAAAAACATGTCACACATCTCCATATAACACCTTGAATAGAGGGATGGAACCATTCTAGGGTGTACGAACCCTGGAAATTCCAAGATATGATTTTAATTGATGTTTGTGGGCATGTCTTCCACTCTCACCCACTACTTTCTTGGTAATACTATTATCATGGACCTTGTTTTTTTGGATCGCTTTCCTATTGAAACCTCATTAGTCTTCATGTTCTCCTGATATGTAGGTAGAAACTTGTCTCTCTTCCCCTTCGACCTACTTGAATCACTACATGAACCATCAATGGATCTTGACCCCTAGGCTTTCTTGCCACCCTGTGTATCTTCTTCAAAATTTTCCTCTAACATTGACTTATCTCCCTACTGAGACCCTCTAAGAACATCAACACATTGTCATGGTTCCTTGTTCCCTAATTCTCTTATCATGAAATGCATGTATCTCCCAAATTACCACATGCACACTCTTCTTCAATTGCTCAATCACCAAGGAAATCAAAGCCTCCTTTTCCTCCACTCAGGTCAAACATGGTGATTTGTAGATGCCATCATCATACTATTATGTAGTATCTTCTCCCAAGGGTGCTGACTCTAGGATTCATGCATCCTAGACAGACCTTATATTTGAATTCAATTTGGACCAATCTTTCTTCCCCGTATTAGATTGACCTTGTTTCACAGTCTTGATTATATCAATATTAACCCTAGCCCTACAGTAGGTGTCTGAACCAATCTTTTCTTTATCAACACAAGAAACCTCTCAAATCTATCTAGCTACCAATCATATATATTCCTCAAATTGATATCCTAAAGGCAAGTTATACAACCGAACCTAGAAGTCACAGTGTGTGAGGGCTACCTTTGTTGGTATATCTTCAACTTGTATGTCAATGGTAACAAGGTAACAGTTGTCAAAGTTCCATGATCCATCCAACACCACCTTCTCCTTGTCACACCAATGAAGGAATTGAATTACAAAGAGATTTCCATTCACCTGAATAAAAGGTTGCTTATTTCATTAGTGCTCATGCCAAAATCAATATCCTCTTCATTGTGTGGAAGTTATATGGGTGTTATGTCATAGTCTTTCCTGTCAGTGCCAATTCCAGATGGTCCCCCACTGTGTCCATGTTCTCCTTTATAAAATCCACAATGTCTTCCTCTTCATCCCTTACACCAAGTGCCACATACCTCACACTCAGATAATATGCCATGGGCAAGGAAGACCTACAAAACAACTAGAATTTAGGCCACGATTTCTTGTGGAGATAATGGACTTAGTTTTTCATGGAGGAGAGGACAGAGTCACCAATGGAGTGGTGTCCTCACTACACACTTGCAATCACCTAGGGAAATACTAGATGTGGGCCTACGAGATGAGATGCTTAAACCTTCCTATTTACTTCATGTAGCTCTTGTTATAAAATGTTGTTTTTATAGCTTATAAGCTAAATTGGAATATTTAAAAAAAATACAAATCCTTCTAGAAGATATATGATAAAATAAATTAGCACAGTTTGAGGTCAGTATCAAAGTGGATAATTTGTAATATAACCAAGAACTAGATTTGGTTAAAGTGACATAATACTTGTTCATGAGTAAAAAGTAATGTGTTTGAGTGGGTAGCAGACTAATTTCATTATTTGAAACTAAATAAAGAATAATGTGACTCATACTTTCACAAATGGAATTAAAAAATTCAAAATGAAGAGAGGTTATTTATTTCTGGAAAATTAATAATCAACTAGAGGGTTTGTTTACCTATGAAATAGTCATTATGAATTCTTAATTTTAGGACATGGTATGCTTGATCTCTAAACATAGAAATAGTACCTTATTAAAGATTATTCTCTCTTCATGGAAACTTAACAAAAGAAAATCATAAAAGTCAAACAATTTGGTAGAATGGTTTTACAATGTATGCTTGTTATGTCTACTATAAACTAACAACCACTCTATGCTTCAAGAGTTATGAGACCTACATAGTTGTACTTTTAACAATTGAGTATATTTATTTTTAATATCATCCAAGCATATATTAAAATGAAAACTCTACTAAATCTTTTTTACATACATCTACATGACTCAAAGAGAAACAACAACTAGAAAAACATAACATTGAAAAATATCTAACAAAAAAAGTTAGGGAGAGGAACACCCAACAACATACCCATGAGTACATGACTACCTTTAGGAGAAGATATAAAACACACTAGAAAAGGAGAAGACAAACATGTCAAGATGAGTCATCAATGGGGGGCGGGTTATCCATTAATATAAACCTACTATAGTATAAAAATCTAAAGGGGAAAGCATCATCATCATCAACTATGGAGAAAAAGAGAATCTGGTAGTAAAACGTATCAAGGATCTGTTAGATCACCATGTAATGAAGGCATCTTAGCATCCTCTTCAAAGTTGGTAGTACTCTTTGTTGTCCTAGTAGATGGTGAAGACTCAAGTAGATTTCTTCACTTTGAAGGATGAAGTAGCATAACCTAGCATGAAAAATATATGAAACATGGATAAATTTTATAATATCATCTATAATTTTATTTTGATTTTGCATACCTACAATATGTAGTATTTTTCAATCCATAAATTCCAAAACAAAATACATAAGCCAAGAGATCTATTAAGATGTGATTAAGACAAGCATCATCACTGAATAAGGAATGTAATATTCTATTAAAATGTTTGAAGGTATTTGTTGACTCTAGATAAAGGTGTGATCATATTTGTTATCTGAACATACAATCAAACAAAATTTGTTGTTTCACTTCTAATGATTGTATACAAAGAAGGCAAAATGTAGGGTCAATTGAAACCATGTTTCCTAGATTTAGATCTAACAAACAATTTTTTTTACCAATAACACAAAGTAAGATGTACAAATTTTGTAGATATTTACTTTGCTAGAAGTAACAATCATTGACTATTTTTTTGCCCAGACTCATACTTAGTAGTTCTAGTATTGAGTTGAGGCATCCTTGTTGTACTATCCAGATCATTATGATCATGGTGTTAATGTTTATCCTTTTGATGCATGACGATGATTATTGAATAAAGATTTATAAAAAGAATTGTAAGATTGATCAACTTAGTAAACTTCACTCCATGTCTAAAAAGATTGAGGTTCATTTTGTGTCCTACATAGTATTCGAATAAAGTGAGGTATGAATCATCAAGGTCTACATCAACCAAACTCTGTGTGAATATGTTGGGCTTACTCGAGCCTAGGTATTGAAACAACTTATTAAGTGGTATGGTTTTAATAGATATTGGGATGATAATAGTTTGCATACAATGAAAGATGTGTGTTTCAATTTGGACAAATAATCTGACCAAAACCTCACATTGTCCTAGGCATGGGTCATTGTATTGTATTTGTGACTAGGTTCTGAGCACATTGTTTCTGACTTTTCATGTAGTTTCTAAGGAGCATATACTTGGCATACTTTGTTTTGATATAATCAAGACATTTACTATGTTTTATCCAAAAATGGAGGAATAAATTATTTTCAGGATGCAATGTGAGCATATTCTAAGATTTATCATTCCCCACATACCTTGATTTCTTGGTTTACATAGAAACCACTAGTTAAGGAGGTGTATTTTCCTATTTCATTATGTCCATTTCCTTATGAAATTTCTATTCACAAAGATCATAGGCGTACCAATAACAGAAGAATTGATCAAAGATAATAAACCCCCTTCATTTAGTCATTTCATGCCCCATGACACAAGACATTTGGTCATTTTATCCAAATTAGTTTTCAAAATATTTGATGGTAGTTTTTGATCAAAGTAAAAGCCCTATGTATGTCATAAAGAAAGATTCAAGATTACATTGAATTATATGGTTGAATCTGTGTATATTGTTGTAACCAATGTGTATACTTGATGGTGAGAATTAGCATTAATTTTTACCCTCAATAAATATTGAAATAAGCTAGATATTTTGATGTTGTTTGTGATATTTAGATCATATAGTTTGTTGAAAATTAAAGTTTCATCAACAAATTATATAATGTGATATTTATATAGATTTTCAATATTTATGAGTAAATTATTGCTAACTGAGCCTAAACAAAGGGGATATAATTGATGTATCAAAAATAAAGTAGGGGGGTAGTGAGTCATCTTTTCTTAGTCAATTTGTACTCTTTCTGTAATAAAAAAGAGGCTCATTTATAAGAAAAAAATGAGTGACCCAAACTAAGACAAGCCTTACTCCAATCAATCTATGTTTTTGGGAAATGATATCCATTAAAATTAAGATTAAAAAATAATAATGGATGTTGTTAAAAGCATTCTCAAAATCTAGTTTGAGAATAAAAATATAAGGACCCTGACCCCACATGTTGGGATAACCCTATTTGTTTTTCTTAAGAATGTTTCTTAGCACGTTAATCTAATCATCTGAGATGTAATTAGGGCATGTTGGAAGCTTGAGCTTCTTGTTTTGAGCTTGCTTGGTTGTTGGTTGTGTTTTGTGGTGAGGTTTTGGGTGCAAATTACAATTTACCTAGGACAGGGGTTGATGTGTAAGTTTTCCACCTCTAGAGTGCTCCTTCTCTCTCTAGCCATCATCTAGAGGAGAGAGAGAGATTGGTACCATGTTTAGACCTTATTTGCGTAGTGACACCCGTGGTGATGTTTTGGACACATGTTTGAGGTCTGTCTTGCACCTAGAAGTGTTGTCTCAGGCTTGTGAGCCTTGGAAAGACTTTGTATCAGTTTGTGGATGTCTTGAGTTGCACCCCATCAGTTTGTGATGTCTAGGGTTTCACCCCTCTCAGATTGTGAGAGGGTAGAGTTGTGGTATCAGGCTTGACCATGGTAGGTGACCTAGTGGGTGAGACATAGAATTTATCTCCTTGTTTGCATGGTGTTGTGCATGTGTCTCTTTCTCATGGATAAGTGGCACCTAAACTCCTAAGGTGGTGACACCTCTTCCATGATCCTTCTCTCATCCCTCTTGTATATATGCCCCTTTCTCTCCATGCAAGAAAATCGTTTTGGCCATCTTTTCTTTCCTCTTCCTTGGTGGATGACCTTGAGATAGAAGATCTCTCTTGGAATCTTGGTGGATGAGTCCCAAGCTTGTGGTGTTCCTTTCATCTTCTACCTTGGTAAGCCATGGTTCCTAGCTCTCCTTCTCACCTTTTTTCTTCTTCTTGACCATGGATCTTGGTTATCTTCCTTTCATCCCAAACACTCCTAACCTTGGTTCCATCTTCTTTCTTGGGAGGTGTTGTGGTGACCAAGCTTGGAAGATCATCTTCTACCTGGAGCTCGTGAAGCTCGGATCTTGACCTTGGAGCTTGGATCTTGGATGTGATCTTTGAGGCAGGTTATATAACTCTAAAACCTCTGTGTTATTATCGCACCTCATATGTTGTCTTGTTCTTTATCTCTAGAATGATATTCCTTGCTTGTTATTAGTTTTCTTTGTAGTTTCGAGTTCTATTTTGAAGAAAAGGAGACTTGCTTAGTTGTTGCCCATGTGTTTTACCTTCTAGCCTTGATTAGGTTAGTGACCTTAGGTTGAAGATGATGAAACTGATATGTTATGGAGCACTACTACAGAACCTACCTTTAGTGTCTGTTATTTAAAGCCTTTAGTGTCGGTTTCTAAGCGACACCTATGTGGGCAACACTAAAAGTCCACCCATTAGGCGTCGGTTCCAAAACCGGCGCCCAAACTCTTCGCGCGCCACCGGAAGCGCGCCATTAGGGGACAATAGGCGTCGGTTATTAGATAAGAAACCGACGCCCAAAACTTTCACGCCACAGAAAGGGCGCCATCTTGGCCACTATCAATGTCGATTATTTACAAATAACTGACGCCATATATTAGGAAATAGACGTCGGTTATTTGTAAAAAATCGACACTAGAACATTATGTGTCAGTTTTTTACACATAATCGACGCCCAAACCCGCGCCATCTTGGCCACGGCCGTGCTGTCCAGCACGGCCGTGTTGTTAAGGAAATAGACGTCAGTTTATTGTAGGAAAACCGACACTATATCATTATGTGTCGGTTATTTACAAATAACCGACACCTATTGTTTTTTTTTCTGTCAGTCTGCAAACCTGCTGTGGCTAGTCGCAGGATGAGAAACCTGTTCAGTTCAGTTATGAACTACAAGTTTTATGACATCCATTGATATCAGCCGACAACAGGCCGCAAACCTACAAAATTAACAATAAAATAGTTCCATTCATTCACACATTTATAAACATTCACACATGCTAGCAATCTGTAGTTCCATTCATTCACATTCACACATGTAGAAACATTCATATAGCAACGAACACTTTCATTCATTTTCACTCAGACACATGTAGAAACATCCAGACATGTAGACACATTCACACATATATTATAATTCAGAAATTCATTTACAAAGTATCATTGTTTAGTCATTATTCGCTATCAGGATCCCAATTATATTTTAAAGCCCCCACTAATTGTATGGCTATTGCCCATTCTTCGATTACTTCATTTAATTCTCCCATCGTATAGGGAGCATTAACATTTGGTAAGTCCTTTCCTGTAATGGGGTCAGCTTTAAACACCTGTAAAGAGAATGATGTATATATATAATTAATGAGCTATTAATAAGATTGATATATTTCGATCATATTATCGAATGAGACTATATAATACCTGAGCAATACATTCGATATCCAGTGTGGCATGTTTGATAATCATGTGCATATATCGCATGATATAGTATCCACATGCCCATCCGTTGTCTTGTGTAGCACACTATAAATTCAAACATACAAAATATTAACAAATACAACTAATTAAGCATTGTTGACATAAATAATATATACATATATTGCAGTCGGGAACTTACTTTCATGTTCTTCCAAATTATTGGCTGGTTCTTTTTCATGGGGACCTTTCCTCCAGCCTTTTTGTACTCCTCAAAACCCCTACATGTTAATGTAACACAGAACATTATAATTAAATAGTAATGTAATAGCATATGTTAACGGATATGAAAAATGAAATATTTCTCACCGAAATATTGCCATTTTCATTATGTGTCCAAATCTTGTATTCAATTTACCCCCCTTAGGATCTAGATAATACACAGTGAACGTCTCGGGGGTAATAACCAATAACTCCCAATGCCTACCCCTAGAAGAAAAAAAGTTAAAAATTAATAACTCAAAATCCACAATAAAATGTAATTTTCTTAAGTCCAAATTATAATAAGCAAAGTAAACTTACTCTACATTGAATGGAGCCATTATCACCGTCTTCTTTTTTACAGCAAAAATTGAAAAATCCTCACAGCAGTATTGTTGAACTGATGTAGGGTCTTTAGCTACTAGACTAATCAAGGATGGAATCAAAAACCCTACATGTTCGAATCCAAAATCTGCACATATGTTGTCTAAGTAGCTGCAAAATATGTATTAATTACGCATGCATTAATAAATAAGAAACCAGATCACCAGATCATACACAAGGTATATGGATGTATAAAGAATATCTCACCTTATCCATAGCTCTATCATAGATGTATTTAGCCAATCATATCGAAACAACTCCAAAATATCTTGTATAAATAGTTTTGTTTCGTATGACTAACCTGTAGAATCTGAATCAGAAGAAACAATTATAGGGGAGTTTATATCATGTTCCCCTAACCATACTGCCATACCCCTACAGTTAGGACCTAACGGGACAGGTAGGTCCTGTGGAACCCAACTAGGTAATGCAGGAGGTGGAGGTGGAGGCCTAGATGCTGTGGGTGTCTTCTTTTTAACCTATATATATATATATATAATTTCAGATCAACTACCAGCATATACACACACTAACAATTGAACGTAATGTAAGTTTACCACACCTTTTCAGTAAAGAAGACATACACTTTTTCCCACAATATCACTCTGCCTACTACCTCACTAAGCGTTTCACAATCGGGGTGGGCATATGGCAGTGGAAGATCCATCCACTGGGGGAATATATGTATCGGCCTCACCCGAATCCAACCAGCTGGTACTAGAGACCCATGACACGTTTCCCCTGGTAGGGATGTGTAAGCCGACGCCTCTTCCACGACATATTCTTTACTTTTTAGACGGCATGGCTTCAACCCCTACAAATTTTTGTGTAAAGAATGTTATATACATATATACATATCATCCTTTTCTTAAACGACTACAATTTCATATATATGTATCATCTTGAATTAAAAAACTAGTTACTATGTCATAAAAATACTTACAATGGATGTGCTAGGTGGTGGTTCTACAGGATTACTCCCAACCTCTGCAGTAGGAGTAGGAGTAGAGTCTGCAGTAGGTATTGTCTGGTAAGTGGCAGTCTGAGATGCCTGCCACTTTTTCATTGCTTCTTCGAGTTTTTCTTCGAGTTTCCTGTCAAATAGCTTATCCACCTATACATGGATAAAAGAAACGTCAAAATCTAATTTTTGAATTCTCTTTTACAGTAACATTATAAAGAAAGAATATGTTACCTCTTCTTGTGAAAGTCCCACTTTTGGGACATGTTTGCGCTGGGATGACCCAAAAAAAGATTTGATGCCCACACCAGCGCCTGCAGCCCTAACACGTCCAGGATGCTCTGGGTTACTCAGAGAAACTGTCAATTCATTCTTTGTTCCCTCAAGGATGAACTTTCCTTGTTTCCTCAGCTCGTGCAGCTCCCGCTAATCACCAAAACAAAAATTTGTACTTAAGTAAACAACACAAATAATCAATATTCGAATGATTGTTGTAAGAGTTGTATTTTACCATTTTTGCAGCCGCCTCAGCAATTGCGGCCTTAGGTATTTCTCCCTTCTTATTTTGCCTTCTAGCTATCCAGACATCATGGCGAGACAGAGGTGTGCTACTTATGGTAGAGGACTCCTGAGTAGCAGCAGACTGAGCAGCAGTAGCCTCAACCTGTAGTCTTTGGCAAACGCTTGCATACCCCTTTGGACCCATTGTGTGATCATGCACATTCAGTGCACGCCTTGATCTTTGTGCCTCACTGAGGGCCTAGTTAGTATGCAAATTAATGATTTGGTTAGTAACACTAAATGTTAATCTTGAATAAGTGAATACAACATATATTAATTAATGAGATTGACGCCTAATACCTTGAATTCATCAGTTTGTCTTGAAGCGACAAACGCATCCCATTCTTCTTTGTCCAGGAAGTTCCAATGTTCAGTGGCTGTCTTCTTCCTCTTGTCGGCTTCTTTTATGTATTCTCTGGTGAGATTTGTCCTATAGTTCCTTAGGACTCTCCCACAGCATTGCATCACGCATTTACGATGTAGCTTTTCATCCAATTCAAATATACTCTACAAAATAGAATTGCTATTAACTAGTATCCAAAAATTTAGTAATCTACAAAATAGAATTGCAAATTAATAATAACTCACGCATAAATCCCTCCATATTAAATCTTTCTTCTCCTTAGAAACTTTATGCCAAGAATCTAAGAAACAACCGCAATGGCTACGAGTAACAAACCCAAGATATGAAATAAATGAATTGCAATTCACACCACATGCATTTCCTGCATTATCGAAATCCACAACAAGTTTGGGTTCATTGCCCTTTTGCGAAATTAACTTCTTCATCATAGTGATGCCCCTTCTCTTGTAAACTTTTTGGTGTTGTTGATCAAGTGCCTCAAGTGCTTCAGCTGGTACCTGTGCATCATCAACCTAAAATTTGACAAAATAATTCACATTTACAAGATATAACTATAAATGGACATATAGATATAAATATATGATATATTTTTAAAACTTACATTGTGAGGCGGCGCATTGATGTCCTCACCCTCACATTAGTCATCAGCACGGTCATCAGGAGAATGGTCAGCCATCTGCAAATTCACATTCAAATTGTAAAGTTCACATTGTAAAGTAGTAATTCAAAGTGTAAAGCTCACATTGTAAAGTAATTCAAATTGTAAAGCTCACATTGTAAAGTAATTAAAATTGTAAAGTATCCATTCTATGATCAAAGAGAAAAACAAGTATATATTAGGACAAGATTAGGCCAAAAAATACATGTGATGTCATTCTTATATATAATAAATGTGTACCACCTATCCCATTCTTGAACACCTAATCTCACTAATAAGTGTATAATGTGTATTGGGTTTTCGAGAAAATTTCGGCAGCATTTCCCCACTGTTCTCCAAGTACATATGTACTTAGAGAACAAACGGGGAAATGCTGCCGAAATTTTCTTGAAAACCCAATACACATTATACACTTACATCCTAAGTGAGATTAGGTGTTCAAGAACAGTCCCAAACCGGGGACTGTCCAAGATTTACTCCTAATGAGTAAATCTTGGACGGGGTTCTAGGCTAATGAGTACATATCCACATTAAAGCTCACATTGTAAAGTTCACATTCACATTGTAAAGTAATTCAAATTGTAAAGTATCCATTCTATGATCAAAGAGAAAAATTAAGCTCACATTATAAATTAAGCTCACATTGTAAAGTTCACATATTCAGAAAAAATAAAAACGTATAAAACAAAACATATATACCTCTAATATTGCGATTTTTTATCAATTAACAATGCTTCATTGTGATCTCCGCGCACATACAAGTCATCATTAGCTTCAATATTTGTTGGTGTTGGCAACCCAACTGAGAATGGACTAGAGTCATCATACTTATCATAGTATTGTTCTTCATCTATATGATCTTCAATGAACTGTCTTTTACCATGAATAACAATCGACCATTTATCATTTGCAGGATCATCGATATAAAATACTTGTTTCACTTGTGATGCCAATATAAATGGTTCAGCCTTCTCGCCAATCTTTTCAAAGTTCACTAAAGTGAAACCCAATTCATCCACTATAACTCCTTTGGTGTTATCAACCCAATTACATTTGAAGAGCGGAATTCTGAAATCTATGTAGTCAAATTCCCATATGTCTTCAATGACACCGTAATATGACATTTTAGCTTCACGTGGACTCTTATCCTTTGCACTTGCAAAAAACATAGTCGATGCTTGAAGGGTGACCCCACTGTTTTGGACGACACTCTTATCATCTTGGCGCTTTGTGTAATATGTGAATCCATTAATGTCATACCCTTCATAAGACATAACAGTCAACTTTGGTTTAAAGGCGAGGCATTTGATAGTTTCAGTAATATCATCTGGTGTTTGAGATAGTTGATGTAAGACTTTATCTTCAAACCACTTAATAAAAGTCTTGTTATGCTCTCTAGCAAGCCACATTGTATTCGCTCGAGGATATTGTCTTTTGATGAAATTGGTATGTTCCTCGATATAAACGTTCACTTCGTCCATGTGGTGTAAAATATACAAATGACCTTGTTCCAACTGCTCACGGCTGATTACTTTCACATGTGAACCCAAAATTCCTTTGCCAAATAGCTCGTCAATATTCTTGTTATTATCAGGAGTGTCATTACCACTGAGAAAGTCATTGTAGAAATCCATAACCTCTCTTGCCACATAACCTTCAATTATACTCCCTTCAGGCCGATAGCGGTTTCGAACATCACCTTTGAAAATGCTCGTGTATCGTTCAAAGGGATACATCCAATGCAAGAAAACCGGTCCCAAGATTTTCACTTCCCTAGTCAAGTGGACAACAAGATGTACCATGATATCAAAGAACGAAGGAGGAAAATACATCTCAAGCTGACATAGGGTAACAACCACTTCTCTTTGTAAATTATCGAGAGTCTCAGGGTCAATAACTTTGCTACAGAGACTGTTGAAAAAGAAACAAAGTCTGGTGATTGCAAACCTTACATGCTTCGGCAATATAGATCGAATTGCCACGGGCAATATTTGTTGCATTAGAGTGTGACAATCATGAGATTTAAGACCTATCAACTTCAAATCTTTCATTGATACCAAACTACGGATGTTGGATGAGTAACCATGTGGCACCTTAACATTTACTAAGCATTCACAAAAAGCTTTCTTCTCCTTTCTAGACAACGTGTAACAAGCGGGAGGTAAGTATGTTCTTTTATTACCCATTTCACGTAATTCTGTTAATTCTGACCTTATTCCCATTTCATGTAGGTCCAGTCTGGATTTTATCCCATCTTTAGTCTTACTTGGTATATTTAACAGAGTACCAATGATGCTATCACATGCATTTTTCTCAACGTGCATTACATCGATACAATGTCTGACTGTCAAAGAACTCCAATAAGGAAGATCCCAAAATATTGACTTCTTCTTGAATGAAGAATTGTCACTCCGTGTAGTACATTGTTATCTCTTACCAAATTCATTGACAATATCTTTTACTCTTTCATAAACAACCTCCCCTGGTATAGGTTTAGGTGCACTCCTTTCCTCATTCAATCCATTGAATGCTTTGCGCTTCCTACGATACGGATGGAATTTTAAAAGAAACCTTCGATGACCGAGATATACATTCTTACCGCCATGTTTTAGTCTTGTTGAATCAGTGTTCTCTTCACATATAGGACACGCTTTAGCTCCTTTGACACTATATCCAGACAAATTCCCATATGTTGGAAAGTCATTAATAGTGCAAAACAACATAGCATGCAAACGAAATGTCTCTCTTCGTGAAGCATCATAGGTCATCACACCTTCACCCCAGAGTTTCTTTAAGTCATCAATCAGAGGTTCAAGATAAACATCGATGTCATTTCCAGGTTGTTTAGGGCCCGATATCAACAATGACATCATTACATACTTATTTTTCATACACAGACAGGGAGGAAGATTGTATATAACAAGCATGATTGGCCAAGTGCTATGTTGGCTGCTCAATGTCCCTTACGGATTCATCCTGTCTGTACAAAGCCCAAGTCTTAGATTCCTGACTTCTTCACCAAATTCAGGGTACAATAGATCAATCCTCTTCCACTGTGGGGAATCAGACGCATGTCGTAGGATCCCATCATTATTTTTCTTAACATCTGTGTGCCACCTCAAATTCTTCGCATCTATCGGATTGGCAAACAAGCGTTGAAACCGTGATATTATAGGTAGATACCACATCACCTTGGCAGGAGAACCAGTTTTGGACTCCCCCGAAGTCGTCAATTTATACCGTGATGCACCACATTTTGGACAATCTTTCAAATCCGCATAGTCCTTTTGAAATAATACACAATCATTCGGGCATGCGTGTATCTTCTTGGCATCCATTCTCATTGGGAACAACAATTTCTTTACCTGGTATGTTGAGATTGGAAGCTCGTTTCCTTCAGGAAGCATTTCTTTCAACAAAGACAGCAATGACGTGAAGCTTTTTTCGCTCCATCTATTGTTAGCTTTCAACTTATACAATCTCAACACAGCGCTAAGCTTCGTAAACTTAGTACAACCTGTGTATAACGGCATCTCAGCATCATGCACAATGTTTCTAAAAATGGGAGGTGGATCAGTGTGCTCTACCCCACAACTATCCAGCATCGCATCAATGATGTCTACTGGAAATGGTTCATTCACATCTACGTCATCGTAGGAAATTTCTTCTTCCACACAAGCACTGCTATCGACATCCACTGGTTTCAGGTTTGAAATCTCTCCATGCCAGTGCCATTCTGTATCGCCTTGTATAATCCCGTTGCACATGACATGAGTTTTGATTTCGTCACCAGTGTTGACTTTCAAGTGGTTACCGCAATGCCTACATGGACAGTAGAACCTATCTCCACGTTGTTTCCTATGCTCCTCGGAAAATCTAATAAACTGGTCAAGACCAGAAATAAACTCTGGGGTGCAGCGATTGCGAATGGACATCCATGATCTATCCATTCTATGATCAAAGAGAAAACAAGTATATATTAGGACAAGATTAGGGTCTAGGGTTAAAAAATACATGTGATGTCATTCTTATATATAATAAATGTGTACCACCTATCCCATTCTTGAATACCTAATCTCACTAGTAAGTGTATAATGTGTATTGGGTTTTCAAGAAAATTTCAGTAGCATTTCCCCGCTGTTCTCCAAGTACATATGTACTTAGAGAACAAATGGGGAAATGTTGCGGAAATTTTCTTGAAAACCCAACACACATTATATACACTTACATCCTAAGAGAGATTAGGTGTTCAAGAACAGTCCCAAACCGGGGACTATCCAAGATTTACTCCTAATGAGTAAATCTTAGATGGGTTTCTAGGCCAACAAATAATGTGTTGTCATTCTTATACCTAAAATCCTAGTTCTTCAAGTTAGGGTGATTATTGATGTCTTTAAAAGCATGATTGGAAATTTAGGGAAAAGTTCATCATTTACATTCCAAGCATGTCACATGTGTGCATTATAGTTCATCATTAAGCAAAATAAGGGTGATTAGGATTGTCACCAAGAATATAGCTAAACTATTAAACAATGATTATAGCTAAACTATTAAACAATAGACTTGCCACACATAAAACACCCTATACAACTATAAAACAAAAAATTATTAAGTATATATGCATGATACAATAACTATTTTTCATCACATTACAACAGACTTATCATTGATACCTTACTAACTTATTGCTACATTTACATATCATCACTTGATCAAAAATTACAGCAGTACATTTAACCAAAGTATGCATTCTAAAATCTATGTCATGATTAGTTACATGTAATTTACTTGGATATACAGCAGTACCCGATTACTATGTTTTACATACAAAGTATGCATATTAAATTAACTAAGGCTTATCATAGAACATGTATATATTGTATAGACAATAGAGGATTCAGCTCAGTAGAAGCACAAAATCAGTACCTAAACCCTAAAATCACACCTTTTTAGCATTTATTCTATGTACATCAATATGTGTATGACCAGGCAGGCACCTTGAGAGAAGTAAATAAATTAAAAAAAAAAAAAGAAAAACACCCAGCAGCAGGGCAGGCAGCTTGAGAGAAGAGGATCAGAGGAAGAAGAAGAAGGCAGGCTAGGGCGAGCACCTTGAGGAAAGAGGAGCAGCGGCCGGTCCTAGCAGCTGCCGGCGGCGAGGAGAGGAGCGGTGGAGAGGGTGGCGAGGCGAGGAGAGGAGAGGCCGGTCCTAGCTGCTACCGGCGACGGCAGAGAGGGCGGCCTGTGGGCGGGCGGGCGGCGACAGCTTCTCGCAGTGATGGCGACGAAGGAGCGGCAGCGACGGGAAGGGAGGGGCGGCGGCGGCGGTAGGGAGCAGTAAGAAATCGCCGGAGGTTAGGAGGTTAGGGAAATCGATCGGGAATGAATGAAATAGGGAAAGGGGAAGAATCGGTCGCTGGTGAGCTATTAAGTTCACAATAGGTGTCAGTTATTTAAAAAAAACCAACAACTAAACCTATAGTGTCGGTTATTTAGTTATGAACCGACACCTATACTAAGTGTCGGTTATTTAAGAAAACCGACAACTAAACCTATAGTGTCGGTTATTTAGTTATGAACCGACGCCATATGTAAAATTTTGGAGCCAATTTTTTCGCTGGAATTTTGGGTTTGGCGGTTGATTTTAGGTGTCAGTTGTTTATTAATTAACCGACACTTATTAAAAGCGGTACACGTGTCTGGGCTCCCTAAGCAGATTGGATGTCGGTTTATGTTATCAACCGACACTGTAGACATTAGGTGTCGGTTTTTGTAAACAACCGACACCTTGAAAAGTGGCTTTATAAGCCATTTCTGTAGTAGTGGAGGGTGGCCATCATGACATGTGATGCCACTGACCATCACTGTTAGAACCTATTACACTAAACAAGATTACTCAAAACTCAAAACATGACCAATCACTAATTAATCACCAAAAATATAGGTAAATTAAAACCAATTTCAACAACAACACTCTCTCATAAATGTTTACATAAGAGCCCAACATCTTTCTAGTATCCATATGATGCCAAGAATTTCATACAAATTGTCCTATCACCTTAGACACAACATATATACACAGGAGAACAATATTCATATATGCCACACAAACAAGCATTAACATGCTAACAAAAGTCTGATTTGTTTGAAACACCATATACAAACTTTTCCTACCCAGACCTAAGAGTACATGGATGACTCTAGGACACTCTAGACATCTAATCAACATTCTCAAGGATTAATTACTGTAGTTCCTCTTTACTTGCATGATTTTGTCGTCGTCACTGTCGATTACCTAAAAAAATTTAGCAAACCAGAAGGGTGAGACCCATGTCCTAGTAAGAGATATAACCTCCAACAACGCTTATTGATTACAAAATTTTAAATAGTAGATAACTGAGCAGTTGGAGTACTTAATATTCAATTGAACAAATTGAATACTTCAAGTATGCTAAATAGATTAAGAAAATAATCTTAGCAACAAGTATGATTATCAATGTATATATAGGTAACAAATAAATCCCTTTCTCTGGATAGATATCTACTCAAATTTCATGAAATTACATCTACTAACAATCATCATATTCCTTGCTAAGAACACAAGTAATCTTTTAGCATTAGCATCCCTGACATCATGAATATGTCTAGTAGCATTACATGGCTATCAATATTGGCATCTCAAATAAAGGAAACAAATCTATATCATAAGTAGAACTAACATCATAGAACAATTAACTACATAGGCATGATTAGCAGTTTAAGAATTTCTAATTACATAGGCATGGCTAGCAATATTGAACATAGCTAGCAGCATCATCATAACCATCAGTGTCAGCATATTTGACAACATAAACATGTTCACAACATGAGAATAACTACAGCATAATCATATATATTATCTCTTATTGTCCTATACATGATCTCAATGAAAAGAAAGCAAACAAGTATTATCATCCAATATGAAGCGTTGTGTATAACCCTAAATAAATATGCTACACGGTTGTCTTACATCTTTTATTATGCACTGGGGAATTTTAATTGTACCATCCAAAGTCCAACCAACCCCTATGAAGGGATATTTAGTTCCATACAAGATCTAGGAGTTCTAGTATCCTAAGATCTCACCCCTCAGTCAGTACGAGTAAAAAGGTAGTGACATATCTACCACTACAATGATATATAGTCAAAATGCTAACAACTAGTCCACCCTTGGTACATGTCACTACACTCGAGAACAAGCTCATGCATGGCCGTTCTATAAGAGACACCTACAATTATACTGCTGCCTTTCACATTTCGCAATATCTAAGGCATGACCGCAACCATCCTCCATAACCTACAATTGTGGATGACAAGGATATATCCTCAACTTGCTACCTCCACATACTCAATAGTATGTGCTCTGAGTTTCCCTTAGGAATACTTGTTTCACCATCCAGTAAGTTATAACACTGAAGATGGTTATACGGAACATGGCACTACATGATTAGAGTTTCACTTGATTAGTTATCTCTAATTGGGTGAATTAAGGCAGCATCAAACAAGTGGCCATAGAAACCCTAATTCATATCTAGAAAACATTGTTATATAACAACTTCAGAGGATATAAAACATATGAGACATAATTTCTCATCGCAACATCACATGGAAGTATTCACCTACCAATCCAGAGATTATACTTATCATCAAATCATCATCACGTGATACTATTGTCTTTCAATTCATGAGACTATACTTGTCATCATACTATCATAGGATGTAAATCCTTTTCACAATATCACACGGTATCAACCCTTATCAATACAAGATGATTACACCTCATTCAGGGATCAACCATGCCCAATGGTCATTAAGACCATCATACTATTCCCTACAAGATCATCATTATCTTTCCATGCCTTATAATAAGGCTCACAACATCACTTACATAAAACACACCAGACAACACAATATTGCATTAATGAGCTAGGAGATATTCATAAACAATCATAGCAGGGTTATATTAACATTAAGAACATTCCTTTATTACATCTACATGCAAGGAATCTAGATATGATTAACCCTGATCATATTCATAATGCACATGTTTAGCATAAGAAAGTATCAACCATGTGGCTATGATAACCACCAATTAACAAGTCAAGGTTATGATAATATTAAGGAGATTATTCCACCATCACGCCATCATATAAGAAGGTTAAACATGAATACTCATATTTATCTATTTGCATTAGATTTAGGTTCAACAAGATAAATTATATTAATATTATTAATCAACACTCATACCCAAACCCTAACTCATGGAATCCCCATTGAATCATGGATGCATAAGGTGAAGCATCACCATCAAATTCCATACCATTCTCACATATGGATCCACACATAACTCAAGGTATAACAATCAGGTCATAGCATACTAGGGTTCAACCACAAAAGAGAGTACTCCATGATTCTATTCATCATTGAACGGGGTTGTTCTTAATCAATTACCATCACTTGGTTATATTAGGGCTAAGTATAACAAAATATACTTCATCAGGGTTTCCCATTAATTCATTATATTTATTATCAATTCTAATCATATGAGGGAAAAGGTAAGACTATATCATTAAGGTAAACCTCCATTAGGCTTCTACATCACTCAAACCGTACAAACCTACCATAAGCATCATCCCAAAACATTGGACTATTGAGAAGGTAAAAATATTGGTTGTTTAGATAATTCAACACCTTGGATAACCCACCTATTAAGTCATAGAATTTTTCTGTAGAAAGAGTCACCATTTAACCCTAGACATCCCTTGATTAACAACATAAAAATTTCCATTGAGAGCAGGGTAAAACCAAGCGATTGTTTATTTAAAACAAGCCATCAATAAATGAGCTTCTTAAGTTGATCTCATTAAGGAAACCATATAAATCACTTTATTAGGACTAACATATTAAATTAGGAATCATTCCAATATATTGGATGAATAATCATTATATCTTAACCATTGGGTCAAGTTCATATATTAAAACCATCAATTGGAGTATAGGTCCAACCATTGCATCAAATGACCCAAGAAACCATTGGTTTAAGGCTTAATGGATGCTACAACTAAATGCTTAACTCACCATAGGTTGTGGAGACCTGATCCACCATCAATAGTGACCATTAAGTCATCATATGTTGTTACATCAACACTATATCCATCAATCATCATCGAATATCAAGCTAATGTCACCATTGATTGATGGCATCATTAGGGTACTTAGTTGTTGATCATTAAGATTCTAATTAAGCCAAAACCTGACCTAAGGGGTGAACGTCAATTGACACCCTTGGTCACTAGCATCAGTTTTCATGAAGACAACACCATCAGTTGTTGCAATGGTACCACAATTGGGTCATGTGTTTATAGAAGAAATCAACTTTAAACCCTAAAATTGACCATTGGTTGATTGGTGCTTAGCACCATCGGTTGTCAAACCAACCTGATCCAAGTCATCTTATATCTTAGGAGGAAAGTACACATGATTACAAGTCCCTCTATAATTGAAATCAGAATAGGGAACATCATAATAATCAAAATCCAAGTCTAGCATTAGCGTTTCATTGCATGGATCATCATTTCAAATTAAGAACATGAGGTAGCAAGCTTATGGTAAGAAATATACATGGAGAAATTTATATAACTTGCCTCTAATGAGAAGATAAAATCCCAAACAAAACAAAACTTGAGCATGTAGGGTAGAAAATCCAAGCAAAATTTCTAAACTCGTCCATCTAAACCTTTCTCCATCAAAGAAGCAAACCCTAAGCATAAGGAGCAAGAAAGGTAGGGTTTTAGAGCTTTAGAGCAACATCTACCATGGAACAACAAGGTTCAACCTTGAGATAGATAGGGGGAATAAGAACAGAAAAAGAAATGGAAAATAGAAGGTGAAACTTACTAAGTTAGGTGAAGATCACCAAGAAGGAACTTTAGAAATACTAAAGGAAGAAAAACATAACCTACATGCTTCCACCATGAAATTTGCCTTCTTCATCTACCTTGGACAGGTTCTCCACATCTAAACAGAGAGGGATCAAGGTTCTTAGTAGGATGAAAGTGGTAGAGGGAAAAACGTTCGTTTGGGATTTTAAAAGTAGATATATAAAGCTTGAAGGATAAGGAAAGAGAAGAAGCATGAGGTGTCTAAAATCTCTCCACGCATCCATGGCCTTAAACTATTAAGGATATAGAAGAAGACACACACGAATCTGACCCACCATACATGGAGACATTCTTAGACTTTTTTTCTTGATTTTGCAAGCAAAGAAAATAAAACATTTGCTCGATAACTCCTAAAGGTAGCTCATCCATGAAGGGGTAAACCCTAAAATACCCTTAAGGAAAACACCTCCAAACCAAGGTTCAAATAGGTTCCCCATGGCTCAACAAGATCAAGAAAGATAATATAATATTCAAGTACCATAATTCAAGTGAAAAATTGCAAAGAAAACCTCTCAATTTGGTAAATTGCATAAAAGTCCAAAATGTGCATAAAATTGCATAACTTACACAAAAAATGTCCAAATTGGACCAAATTTGAAACTTAAGCTTGTCACATGGTACCAAAACATATCTCAAGGTTATATTAGGGTTCTATGAATTAAATTATGGTGATTAAGAATGTTCAACCATTTAATTTAGGGGTCTCACAACCATAAACCCCTAACAGGGATTTCACCCCTGAAATCCAAGGTACAAATAGATGGACACTTCTCATGCATGTCATCCTTAATTTTACACATGGTTAATTTCATAACATGGTGTTGTCACATCATTCTCATAGAATACATATTCTTCTCCCTCAACTCTTGCATGTATCACCTTGGTTCAACATAAGAATTGTTGCACCACCTGTACAGGTCTGGTAGTACCTTTCAACTTGGGACTCTAACTGTCATCTTGGACTATACTATTTGTTGTACCACACATCAGAGGCCATACCTACTGGCATTTGCCAAGCATAGAACATCATGTATCTCTTATCATATGTAATTTTACAAAGTTTCATCTCTATTCTCCATTTACGGTTGTTTTAATTAGAAACTTAATCATTGAGTTGAGTATCCCCTAATTATCAAGAACTATAAGACATATGTTCTTAGAAGATTCTTCAATCATCTCAATGATGAACTGGCCATTTGTCTAGTTTAAGAATCATACATTTGTCTATAATTGTAATCAAATATAACTTTCTGATTGACCTTGTTAGAGGTAGGGCAACAACACTATCTTCATCTTACCAGGATTCACACAACCCACTCAGAAGATGTACCATAACTCTAAGAGGGTACTCTAGTTAACCCCCAACTCACTCTTGCTGAACTTATCACACATAAGTATAGTTGCTATAACACTCCTAAGATTTATCAAAGATGTTAACCATGCTATTGACCATTTCTGAAATACTTTGAGATGTCATCATTCAAAGCTTGTCACACTTATGAGACATGACTAAGCACTCTATTTCTCTTATTTATAAATACTATTGATAAATTGGTTAGTCTAAATGACATAACCCTAAACTCATCATGGACATGTAACTTATGTCATCCACTCTAACTCTTATCCATTGGTAATCTGATCTTGGGTTTATTTTAAAGGAACACAATAACACATGTTTGTTGATCAAAAAACCATCTATCCTTGATAGTGGTCTTGCCCAACTATCAGCAGACCATACACAACATCATAGAATCACTTTCTTTTCCCAAACAACACTTGGAGGATCAACATCAACTCTCTCTCTAATGGAGAGGAACACTAGACAACTCATCTAATAGATATCTATAACTCATATATAACTGGTACACTCTGGATACTAGGATTGATGACCTTGGAATCCACTACATGTCCTATAAAGAAATCATACCCTAGTTTCATCCACTTCCTTAACATCATAACCAGGTAAGAACATATAGGAGGAATCCCCCTAACTCTTGGAAGGCTAAAAAAGCATGCTCATTACAAAACATAAAGATTTTGGAACTATATTCCAAGGCAATCACACATAATGTCATGATATCCACTGTAGGATTACAGAGAATCCACATGTACCACATGGCATGAGATCCACTTGAAGGATATGCCTCAAAAGAAGGAACACAAAGGGAAACAAACTTTCCTCATCACAACAACATTGTCTAGGGGTCACTAGCAATAGGGTAACCAATTCTATTTTTCCCATGAAGGTTACACTTTTTATGTATCATTTTACCTCTTATAGTTTGGGTTCCTTGCAATTAGCATAGGAATTATTCATATTATCACATCTCATTTCTCTTTTCTCATTAACTCTTCATCATTCATATGTATGTCCTTTCATTTTATCATGTTTCTCAACCACTTATCAATGAATAGAGATCATAATATTCCACATTTTCTTCATTACATAGGGATCATCTCCCTTAATTTCTTTCATATGTCATGAAGATTTTACATTAGCACTTCTTACACACATAGGTTGGTCTAAGATTAACTCAGATTCCACTTTTTTCATCTTCCATTATTCTCATTCATCTTCTCATATTATACTTATAAGAGGATCTCTGTCCATCTTATGTGGATTTCATACCTTGAACCACATTATTAGCACAAAATTATCCGTCTTTTACTTTATTATCTTCTTGAATTACAGCTTCAAGAACTCCTCTTTAGCTTATCTATATTTAGATTTAGGTTTCATGCTATTGTATCTTTCTCTTATAGTCACCAAGTATTCAAGTTTTGATAGGTTATGATGTAATTCTCGTCTTCTTTAGGGTAAGTTTGAGATATCTCCACCATGATTTTTGTTTTTATGCTCTTTAGATTGTTTCAAAATGACTACTTGATCAGAGTATTCAGAAATATAACACTCTAAGTGTTCCATACTTGTCCTTTCTTCAATAATTGAACACCTGGACATGGATTCCAAGTTCTGAGATTAGGTAGTACGCATTATATTTTCATGTCATGTTCCTTACTTAAACATCATCCTAGTCCTAAGTCCTAGTGTCCCTATAGACTTAGTGAACCTAAATCTCTGATACCAACTTGTTATAACCCATTACACTAAATGAGATTACTCAAAACTCAAAACACGGCCGATCACTAATTAATCACATACCCAAAAATATGGGTAAATTAAAACCGATTTCAACATCAACACTAGCTTAGAAACTCTTGCATAAGAGCCCAACATCTTTCTTGTATCCATATTATGCCAAGAATTTGAAACAAAATGTTCTATCACCTTAGCCACAACATATATACATAGGAGAACAATATCTATATATGCCACATAAGTAAGCATTAACATGCTAACAAAAGTCTGATTTGTTTGAAACACCATATACAAACTTTTCCTTCCCGGACCTGAGAGTACATGGATGACTCTAGGACACGCTGGACATCTAATCAAATTTATTAAAGATTCATTATTGTAGTTCCTCTTTACTTTAACAGTTCTATTATCATCATTGTTGATTACCTAAAAAAAATATGGCGAACCACAAAGATGAGACCCATGTCCCAGCAAGAGATATAACTTCCAACAATGCTTATTGATTACAACATTTTAAATAGTAGTTAACTGAGTATTTGGAGTATTTAATAATCAATTGAAAACAATGAACAGTTTAAGTATGCTAAATAGATTAAGCAAATAATCTTAGCAACAAGTATGATTATCAATGTATATATAGGTAACAAATAAATCCCTTTCTCTGGATAGATATCTACTCAAATTTCATCAAATTGCATCTAATAACAATCATCATCATTAATATGACAATCATCATATTCCTTTCTAACAGTACGAGCAATATAGTAGCATAAGCATCCCTGACATCATGCATTTGTCTAGTAACATTACATGGCTATCAATATTGGCATCTAAAACAAAGAAAACAAATCTATATAATAATTAGAACGAACATCATAGCACAATTAACTACATAGGCATGATTAGCAGTTTAATCATTTCTACTTACATAGGCATGGCTAGCAGTATTAAACATAGCTAGCAACATCATATTAACCATCAGTGTCAGTATATTTGACAACATAACCATGTTTACAACATGAGCCTAACTACATCATAATTATATCTATTATCTCGTATTGTACTATACATGATCTCTGTGAAATAAAATCAATCAAGGGTTATCATCCAATACGAATCATTGTGTATAACCCTAAACAGATATGCTACACGACTGTCTTACAACTTTTATTATGCCCTAGGGAATTTGAATCGTACCATCCAAAGTCCAACCGACCCCTACAAAGTTCTATTCGGTTCCGTACAAGATCTAGGAGTGTCGGTATCCTAAGATCTCACCCCTTTGATTAGTATGAGAAAAAAGGTAGTGACATATCAGTCAATGATACCACTACATATAGTGACATATATTCAAGATGATAACAACTACTCCGCCCTTGGTACAGGTCACGACACTAGAGAACAAGCTCGCGCATGGATGTTCTATAAGAGGCACCTATAGTTATATTGTTGCCTTTCACATTTCACAATATCTGAGGCATGAACGTTGACATCCTCCATAACCTGCAATTGTGTGTGACAAGGATATATCATCAACTTGCCAGCCCCACATACTCAATGGTATGCGATCTGAGTTTCCCTTAGGAATACTCATTTCACTATCTAGCAAGTTCTGCCACTGAATATGTTTATATGACACATGGTACTACATGATTAGAGTTTCACTTGTTAGTTATCTCCAATTGGGTGAATTAAGGTTGTATCAAACAAGTGGAGATACGAACCCTTATTCATATTTAGAACACATTGCTATATAACAACTTCAAAGGATATAAAACATATGAGACATAATTTCTCATTGCAACATCACATGTAAGTATTCACCTGCCAATTAAGAGATTATACTTATCATTAAATCATCATCATGTGATACTATTGTCTTGCCATTCATGAGACTATACTTGTCATAATACTATCACATGATATTATACCTTTTCACAATATCATAGGGTATGAACCCTGATCAACACAAGAGGATTACACCTCATTCAGGGCTCAACCATGCCCAAAGGTCATTAAGAACATCATACTATTCCCTACAATATCAACATTATCTTTTCATGCCTTATAACAAGGCTCACAACATCACTTACGTATAATACACCAGACAACACAAAATTTAATTAATTAGCTGGGAGATAGTCATAACCAATCATATCAAGGTTATATTAACATTAAGAACATTCCTGTATTACATCAACATGCATTGAATCTAGATATGATTAACCCTCATCATATTCATAATGCACAGGTTTAGCATAAGAAAGTATCAACCATGTGGCTATCATAACCAACAATTAACACATTAAGATTATGATGATATTAAGTAGATTATTCCACCATCATCCCATCCTATAAGAAGGTCAAACATGAATAGTCATATTTATCTATTTGCATTAGAGTTAGGTTCAACAAGAGATATTATATTAATATTACTAATAAACACTCATACCCAAACCCCAACTCATGGAATCCCCATTAGATCATGGATGCATAAGGTGAAGCATCACCATCACATTCCATACCATTCTCATGTATGGATCCACACATAACTCAAGGTATAACCATCAAGTCATAACATACCAGGGTTCAACCACAAATAAGAGTACTCCATGATTCTATTCATCATTGAAGGGGCTGTTCTTAATCTATTACCATCACTTGGTTATATTAGGGCTAAGTATAATGAAATATATTTCATCAGGGTTGCCCATTAACTCAATATATTTATTATCAATTCTAATCATATGAGGGAAAATGTAAGACCATATTATTAAGGTAAACCTCCATTAGGTTTCAACATCACTCAAACCGTACAAACCTACCATAAGCATCATCCCAAAACATTGGATTGTTGAGAAGGTAATACTATTGTTTGTTTACATAAGTAAACACCTTGGATAAACCACCTATGAAGTCATTAAGTTGTTCTCTAGAAAGAGTCACCATTTAACCATAGACATCCCTTCGTTCACAACATAAAAAGTTCCATTGAGAGTAGGGTAAAACCCACAAGTTATTGTTTATTTAAAACAAGCCGTCAATAAATGAGCTTCTTAAGTTGATCTCATAAAGGAAACCATATAAATCACTCTATTAGGACCAACATATTAAATTAGGTATCATTCCAATTTATTGGATGAAGAATCATTAGATCTTTACTGTTGGCTCAAGTTCATATATTAATGGGTACAACCATTGCATCAATTGACCCAAGAAACCATTGGTTTAAGGCTTAATTGATGCTACAACTACATGCTTAACTCACCATAGGTTGTGGAGACCTGATACACCATCAATAGTGACAATTAAGTCACCATATGTTGTTACATTAGCACTATATCCAATAATCATCATCGGATATCAAGCTAATGTCACCATTGATTGATGGCATCATTAAGGTACTTAGTTGTTGATCATTAACATTCCAATTAAGCCAAAACCTGCCCTAAGTGGTGAATGTCAATTGACACCCTTGGTCACTACCATTAGTTGTCATAAATACATCACCATCGGTTGTTGCAATGGTACCACCATTGGGTCATGTATTTATGGAAGAAATCAACTTTAAACCCTAAAATTGACCATTGGTTGATGGGTGCTTAGCACCACCGGTTGTCAAACCTGTTGGATCCTAGATGGGTGATTAGATGCTCTAGAGGGGGGGGGGTGAATAGAGCTGAAAGCACTTAAACAAAACTCATTAAACCTTCAAGATATATGACAATATAAGGTTGCTAAATAGGAAATTTGTGTGCAACTAAAACATACATAGCAAGGGAGAGAGAGATTGAACATGCGCCAATTAGACAAGATATTTAGAGTGGTTCCACACTTCAAACTAGAAGTGTGTCAGTCCACTTGCCTAGAGAGGTCAACCTCTATGACTTCCAAACTATTGCACTCTTATATTCATTCATAAGACATACAATGCATGACCAAATAAAAGACTTACCTATCCAATACAAAGAGTCTTCAACCTTACCAAGGACTTACCCACTTTGCAAGAGTCTTCAGCCTTCTTGATAACACCAATTTTTTTGATATTTTAGACTGTTTTTCTGTTATCAAAACTGCCATTTTTAGCTATTTTCCTCTCTTTTGTATGCACTTTCGCAATAATTGGCCAAGCAATGCTCTTAATCCTATATTTGCATCTTTTACAGAGTTTCTCCACGTTTTGGTGCAATAAGGCCGTCCCGGCCCACAAAATAAGTCCAAGTCTGCACCGGCCTTCCTGACGCCCGATACGCGCCCTGCCCGGTAGGGTGGAACGACACCACGACGCGCGACAAGGGGTGTCGCGCAAGGAGGAACTGACGGACGACACACCTCTTACTCGACATGGAGCCATAGTCGCCACGACAACCCAAGTATGTCGGGTGACACAGCCACCCACCGGCAGGCGCCGTCGCCCGTCACGTGACCAACGACCGACATCCCTAAGCTGAGCGATACGGGTATCGACTGTCCACCGACCCTCGAATGAGGAGGACACGTGGCGCTTCGAGCACCGTAACTTTCCCCAACTGCTACCTATAAATAGCAGCTACAGGGAGCCGAAAAGACAGGCTGGATCAACTTGGTCAGTTCGGACAAGGCGAACAGTAGGGAACTTGAGCTATCTTCGAGGAGAATTGCGAGAGCAGATGTATCGTGCCCTAGTGCTCGTACCGGGCGACACTAGGTGAGCTTTTCCCCATCCCGAGAGGGAGGGGACTGGTTCACCTAGGACTGTACCGGGCGACACTGAGGGCCGATATCGGCCGATGTAGATACGCGACACGAGTGCCCGACATCCACACCTGACAGTAGAATGCGTAGCTCCCTTCCCGACACGATATCGAACCCGATACGCTTCGCTCATCATGTGTGCCACCCGAGAGGGTCCATCGCCAGACATGAGCGTATCGGCCAGGATTCTTGAGCGATACAGTTGCCCGTCATGCTTGCCGCTCGAAAGGGTATGCCGCCCGACACGGCTGTATCGGGCTAAGCCCCTGACTGATATCGGGCTAGAGAGCCGTAGTAGTCTGTCGTCCTTCTACATCAAGAAGGCGACACCTATCTTTACTTTCTGTCATTTAATTCCTTATTTATGCATTGTAATTAAGACCCTTTATTTGTCTATGGAAATAGAAGATGCTTAATTGCTTGTTGCTCTGTGCTCGGTACAATCTGTTGGATGACTGCTATGTTTGATATCTGAACTCTAGCTTGCATGTTTGGATCACGTTTCTCTTAGCTATCGAATCGCGTTTTCCCGTCGCAACAACTTCGAGAGTTGTGTTGTGGCTCTAGTGTTTGGTCTGATTCTGGAGTACGAGAGTGCCTGGAATGAAGTTGCTTTAGTGACCTTTCCACTCTAATTTTAGTCCAGTGACCTCGAGAGGGGCGCTGATGCCTTGTTAGAGGTACCCGCTTCGAGAGGAGGGGTACATGACTGGTTCTACCGCCGCTTGTTTTACCGCAGTTTTACCCTTCGTACCTCGCTTTAGCTCGAGCTATATCTTTCTGTTTCTGTTGCATGAAAACCCCTAAAAACTGTTAAATGACTAAAACCTTAAATCTTTCTAGTAGCTCCAGTTGGAGATAGTTTTCTTCGTTTTATTTGTGACATCTTACTGCTTCCCTTTTTGGGAATTTACATTTCTTCATACCTGCCTGAGTGTAGCGTGTCGATTCCGTGTTCTCAACACTACCCCCTTGTCCCTATGTTCGACCCCGTATATCTACTTCGACCCCGTAAACAAAGTTGTGGGGGCCTAGAAGGAATCGGGTTTATAAATGTAAAAGCTCGACTACCTCAAATCCGCCTCCACTTTTGGACGCGCGATTTAGGCCGGTCAACTTTTTGGCGCCGTTGCCGGGGACAAGGCAAAATGGCACTATTGATGAATTCGAATCCACTAACTACACTCTTGTACCTCAAGCTTAGCAATGAGCTTGACATCACTCTTTTTCTTCTTTACGATTACTCTCTGTTCGAAATTAATAGATTTATCTTCTAAACTTGATTTCTCGTGCCATGTCAGGAACTTTAAAGAGCGGTGACCTATTCCTTCGAGATCTGACACCATGTCTCGTTGTGAGAAATCTCCGTTTGAAGGTGAACGTCAAGGCTGAGATGAGATTTCACACCAGTCCAGCCTGGTTGGCCAGTTGCATGCTTTCATAAAAAGGCAAGACTCTATCATCAACCGGTTGGTGCAGGGTGCACTTCCCAACCCTGGAGCTCAGAATTCCATGCAACACCACATGGCAAGTCTGCGAATGCGCCAATGGGAAGTCGATCAATGATTGGTCCAGATGGCAGCTCTGATAAAGAACCTTGCGGGAAAGACACTCTCATATCCGGAAACTGCCAGAATGGCGGTACTGAGGTCTGGGAAGACGGTGGAGCGCACAGCTGATGCCGAACCAGAACCTGTACCGAGGTCGGAGAGTATCATTCCAGCAGAGGGTGAAGGTGGACAAGCAGAAGCTCAAGAGCCTGTGCAGAAGACTTCTGATGAGCTACCTGGTGGGAGGAATCCTTATGCTCCAAGGCTGCCATTTCCGCATAAGCTAATCAAGGCGAATCTAAAGAAGCATCATGAGAAGTTCATGGACTCGATCAGGAAACTGCATCTTGAAGTCCCCTTCCTTGACGCATTAGAAGAGATGCCTACATATTCCAAGTTCCTCAAAGACCGTATCACAAAGAGGAGAAGGGGAGGAAGGACAGAGACAGTGTATCTAGCTTTCGCCTCCTCCACCTTCTTGAAGCCCGACACACCAAATAAGAGAAGGGATCCCAGAGCTTTCACAATCCCATTCGCCATCAGAGACAACGTCGAGCGTAAGGGTCTAGCTGACTTGGGGGCAAGCATAAGCCTCATGCCCCTAAGTTTCGCACAAAGGGTGGGTTTGACCGACATGGTTCGAACCAGCATGCGGATCGAACTGGCGGACCACACCTTTAAGAGACCCGTCAGCATTGTCGAAGATGTGTCGATCAGGGTTGGCGACTTTTTCATTCCTTGCAATATAGTCGTCATCGACACAGCTGAAGACCCCCGTTTCCCGATCATCTTTGGTCGCCCATTCTTGGCGACAAGGAGGGCGCTGATTGATGTTTCCGAGGGGATGATCACCTTAAGGGTCAGAAACGACCATATCGACTTCAAGATGAAAGAGATCATGAAGAGCCCATCCCTATCTGAATCAGCATGTTTCGTAGATAGCTACAATAAATTATGCGAGGAAGTAGAGGAAGATATCCAGACAGTAGACCCCCTCTTAAGGGCTATAAACTGTCAAGATCTTGACCTGGAAGATCCTGAGGTCGCGAAGCACCTCAACCTTCTCAACCTTTCTGACGAAGATTTGCAAGAAGAGGATACAGTGGTGGAGTCTGTGAAGTATGCCTCTCTCGAGGAGGAGCCTCAGGAGAAGGCACCCAGACCAAAGCCAGAGTTAAAAGCGTTGCCCGAAGGCCTGAAGTACGAGTTCTTAGATGAAGAGCACATAAACCCCGTCGTCGTAAACGCCGATCTTTCAAGCACCCAGCTGGACCGACTCCTTGAGGAGTTAAGACTCCACATGAGGGCTATAGGATATTCAGTAGATGATATCAAATGCCTTAGCCCCGCCCTGTGCATGCATCACATCAACTTGGATGAATCTACCAAGCCTCTGGCTCAACCCCAGAGGAAGCTAAACCAGATGCTCAAGTACGTCATCAAGAAAGAGGTAATAAAGCTTAGGGATGTGGGGATCATTTACCCAATCAGAGATAGCAATTGGGTAAGTCTGATCCACGTAGTGCCCAAGAAGGGCGGAATGACGGTGGTTAAGGGTGAGAAGGGCGATGAGGTGGCGGTAAGGACCGTCACCGGCTGGCGGATGTGCATAGATTACCGAAAGCTAAATCAGGCTACAAAGAAGGATCATTTTCCGCTACCTTTTATTGACCAAGTTCTCGAAAGGTTAGCGCATCACAATTTCTTTTGTTTTCTTGATGGCTTTTCAGGTTTTTACCAGGTACCCATCTTGCCCGATGATCAAGAGAAAACAACGTTCACCTGCCTTTATGACACTTATGTCTTCTAAAGGATGCCCTTCGGACTCTGCAATGCCCCCGTCACCTTTCAACGATGCATGATATCGATGTTCTCAGATTTTCTAGAAGACATCGTAGAAGTTTTCATGGACGACTTTTCCGTCTATAGGAAGGACTTCGATAGCTGTCTGAAGAATCTGTCATTGGTCCTTCAAAGGTGAGAGGAGAACAACCTAGTTCTAAATTGGGAGAAGTGCCATTTTATGGTGCGGGAGGGCATCGTTCTCGGGCATAAGATCTCGAAGTGTGGGATCAAGGTGGATGCAAGCAAGGTTGAAGCAATATCCAAGCTTCCTCCACCGAGATACGTGACGGGGGTGCGAAGCTTCCTCGGGCACGTGGGATATTACCGAAGATTCATCAAGGACTTCTCAAAGATTTCTAAATCGCTGTCCAATCTTCTGGTAAAGGACGCTGAATTTGTTTTCTCTAACGATTGTCTAAGTGCTTTTCATGCCCTGAAAAATGCTTTGATATCACCACCTATCCTTCAAGCACCGGAATGGGGTTTGCCTTTTGAGCTGATGTGCGACGCTAGCGACTACGCGGTTGGAGTAGTCCTGGGGCAAAAGAAAGACGCAAAGCCCAGACTGTTGAGGTGGGCCTTGATACTCTAAGAATTCGACCACGAAATTATCAACAAGAAGGGCGCAGAGAATGTGGTCACAGACCACCTATCAAGGATCGTGACTGAGAGAAAGAGAGGGACTCAAATCAATGACAACTACGTCGATGAAGCTCTTATGTTGGCAGAAGCTCAAGAGGAAAGTTTACCCTGGTTTGCAGACATCTACAATTATCTTGCCTGCGGAGAACTGCCTCCTAACATCACGTACAATCAGAAAAAGAAGATATTAGCGGATGTCAAAAACTACTACTGGGATGATCCTCTCCTGTTCAGAAGATGTGCTGACAACTTATACAGGCAGTGCATCCCATAGGAAGAAACTGCAGACATCCTGAAAGAATGTCACGCCTCCCCCTACGGTGGACACCTGGGTAGTGAGAGAACAGCTGCAAAAGTGTTACAGTCAGGGTTCTATTGGCCCACCTTGTTTAAAGACGCTGCACAATTTGTGAAGGTTTGTAAAGAGTTCCAGTTTACAGGAAACATAGGGAGGAGGAATGAAATGCCAATGACAAGTTGGATCGAAGTAGAAATATTCGACGTGTGGGGGATCGACTACATGGGACCATTTCCCCCATCTCGGGGGTATCAATACATACTAGTGGCAGTAGATTATGTATCGAAGTGGGTAGAAGAGGTAGCCACCCAAACCTGTGACGCCAAGCCGGTTATCAAGCTCTTCGAAAAGAGCATCTTTCCTCGTTTCGGTGTACCACGCACTGTGATAAGCGACGGAGGGTCGCACTTTGGAGAAAGACAGTTTGAAGCACTTCTGCGCAAGTACGGAGTGAGGCACAAGATCGCTACACCCTACCACCCACAGACGTCAGGGCAGGTAGAGGTTTCCAACAGGCAAATCAAGTAAATCTTGGAGAAAACTGTCAATCGAACGAGGAAAGACTGGTCCATGAAGCTTGACGACGCACTTTGGGCCTACCGTACTGCTTACAAAACACCCATTGGAACCACCCCCTACCGTCTCATCTACGGAAAATCCTGCCACCTGCCTTTGGAGTTGGAACACAAGGCCCTTTGGGCAATCAAGTTCCTAAATATGGACCTCGGCAAAGCAGGAGAAAAAAGGTTTTTGCAGCTTCAAGAGCTCGAAGAGTTGAGAATGAGCGCCTATGAAAATGCAAAAATCTACAAACAGAGGACAAAATTGTGGCACGATGCCCACCTTAGGAGAAAAGATGTAAGTGAATGGGATAAGGTCCTATTATTCAAGTCCTCTATTCGTCTTTTCCCTGGGAAGTTACAAACGAGGTGGTCTGGACCGTTCACAGTGTCAAAAATATACCCATCAGGAATGATGGAGCTCTATGATAAAGACGATCCGACCAAGGTCTTTCAAGTAAACGGGCACAGGGTAAAAAGGTTCTATGAAGATGAAGCATTTTTCAGGAGAGCAGAGATCAGTCTGCAAGATACGGGTGCAGTAGAGAGCTGAACAAGATGATCCTACACCGTTCGAGCTGGCGACGCAAACTTCAGCGTTCCTCGGGAGGCAGCCCGAGTTCTCCTTTCCTTTCATAGAATTGGTCGCATTTTTCTTATAACAAGTAAAAACAAACTTTATGAGTTGTAATAAGGCCCGAGTCAGAGCATGCGCCGAGCGTGCCGAATCCTCTGTTTTATGGGTCATCGCTAGATTTTACGAGCTTCGAGGAGTAACGCTTTCTGAGGTCGGGGACTTAACCCTGAACCGATGATGGTTTTCGGCCACCCGTTTTAAGCAATGTCAGGCATCAGCTCAGCCGGCGCGCAGTCACGCTTATATTGGGCCGGATTTTCTTGGGCGCCACAAGCACCACGACGGTTAGCATCCCCGAGCGACAGCCGTTTCGTGCATAGGGAGTAAATACCCTTGATTTGACCAACGGGATCGTCGTCTCGGAAATGACATGTCGACGCGCGCGCCCAAATCTGCCTGATTTGCCCCCAGCTGAGTTTGCTATATATAGCAATGTGGGCTCAACGTGTCGGGGTGCCTCACTTCTCTTTTCATCCACCTGTAACACATGCAGTGATCCACCTTTGCTCGCGTGTTGGCCAGCTTGCTTTCACCCTTATATCGGGCGATGGCTCCTATGAGCAAAGGTATCGCCCGACAAGCTAATCGCCCGACACGAGTTTTCATATCGCACTGCTTATTCGGTTTTACGAGCCTTGGCGATTTTTGTATCGCCCGAGCAGTTCGGCACGAAGTAACGACCGATAATGCTCACCCGATACACCATATCGGGCGACACGTCTTCTTTTGTGCAATCCTATCGGGCAGTCTGTCGTGCCGTGCGTTCCTCGCGTCGCCCAATTTTGTATCGACTTGAGTTTTCTTTTGACGGACGATACCCGGAGCTTAAAATAAGTTTATCAAGTTTCTATCTAACATACAAATGGTCAATAATCTTGATAACAGGAAGAATGGCGGCCGCAGCTGAAGCAACAACTATCGGGCAGAAATGTAGAAATCCCAAGGCAGCTAGCCATCGATTACCGCAGATAGAGAGCGGGAGAATTTTTCTTGATATGGTAGCTTCAGTGGAAGGTCACTTTCTTATAATAGTCTGTCTTCTGCGATGGTTTAGGACCATCTACAGAGACAACACGAGTCTTTTGCGAGTGACTTCCGAATGGAATCTGGGCATTCCGGTTCCATCTTCTTGAGGAGGGAGCAGACACAAGTGTTTTCAAGAGCTCTCAAGCTTCCATCTTGAGAGCTTTACACTTGTTCCAGCTGTTTCCAAATGAGAAAAGAAGGAGGCTGCAACAAAGAAGCATATTGCAGCTTCTCCAAGGCACAAGCGAACCCGCTAGATAACCTTCACTGGGGTGACATGAACTCACCCTGTTTTCTTCGCTACTCTGGGACAGAGTGCGGAGTAAGTTTGGGGGGGTACCCATGTTCCAGTGAAGGAGGTATAAAAATTCTCTTGTGCCATTATGTTCTTCTCCTATATCATGTATTTGTACCCTTGCTCATATAAAAATTTTGAAAAATCTTGCTTATTTTGTTCCCATGCATATGTACAAAGTCTATATTAGTAAAAACCTGATGCAACTGCTTGCAAAGTTAGTTTTCTTTGTGCTTAAAGAGATACAAGTTCCGTTATATCTTTCTGATAATGCTGCTTCAAATGAACAAAAGATTACGTTTTCCATGCCAAAAATTTCGAAAAATATAATAATCTCGCAAACAGCTAAGAGACGAGTATGGAGAAGGAAAAAGCTGCCCAAACATCAGAAATCTCTTTGTTTGCCCTTTACCCAACGAAAATCCCAAAAAGAGAGAGAAGACTTATGAGTGTGAATAAAAGCATGAGAGTTGTGCCCAATAAAAGAAAAGAAAAAAATATATATACCCGCTTGTTCTCCAAAAGACCCATCTTTAGGCATGGTAGATCCAGGGCAGTGGTACGTAGGATGTGAAATCACTGCTCTAAAGCCAACTGGCTTGGACTGCAGGGACCACTTGCCCGTTAACGGACCCTTACCTGGATGGACTGATGGAAAACAAGATGAAAAACCCAAAAAAGCCTTAGCCTACCCTCTACACAACTTTCTGCCCCGAAAATAAAGCTGTTTGTGTGTAAGCTAAGTTCGGAATCATACACTAAAGTCTCGCTGAAGCTGTAAGAAAAAAAAATATTTACTGAAATAATAAGGCAGGAAACGCAAGGTATTTTGTTCGTAATGAGACATCATTATCTCTAAAGGAATTACTATACTTGCTTTACCTCTTGGCCTGAAAGTTGTACCAAACAAGAAGAAGCTTCACAAAATAAAGTTTAAATATTGATTGAGGACAATCAAAACGCTAAGTTTGGGGGAGTTGACAACACCAATTTTTGTGATATTTTAGACTATTTTTCTGTTATCAAAACTGCCGTTTTTAGCTATTTTCCTCTCTTTTGTATGCACTTTCGCAATAATTGGCCAAGCAATGCACTTAATCCTATATTTCCATCTTTTGCAGAGTTTCTCCTCGTTTTGGTGCAATAAGGCTGTCCCGGCCCACAAAATAAGTCCAAGTCTGCACTGGCCTTCCTGACGCCCGATACGCGCCCTGCCCGGTAGGGTGGAATGACACCACGACGCGCGACAAGGGGTGCCGCGCAAGGAGGAACTGACAGACGACACACCTCTTACCCGACAGGGAGCCATAGTCGCCACGACAACCTAAGTATGTCGGGCGACACAGCCACCCACCGGCAGGCGCCGTCGCCCGTCACGTGACCAACGGCCGACATCCCTGAGCTGAGTGATACGGGTATCGACCGTCCACCGACCCGCGAATGAGGAGGACATGTGGCGCTTCGAGCACCGTAACTTTCCCCAACCGCTGCCTATAAATAGCAGCTACAGGGAGCCGAAAAGACAGGCTGGATCAGCTTGGTCAGTTCGGACAAGGCGGACAGTAGGGAACTTGAGCTATCTTCGAGGAGAATCGCGAGAGCAGACGTATCGTGCCCCAGTGCTCGTACTGGGTGACACTAGGTGAGCTTTTCCCCATCCCAAGAGGGAGGGGACTAGTTCACCTAGGACTGTACCGGGCGACACTGAGGGCCGATATCGGCCGATGTAGATACGCGACATGAGTGCCCGACATCCACGCCTGACAGTAGAATGCATAGCTCCGTGCCCGACACGATATCGAACCCGATACGCTTCGCCCATCATGTGTGCCGCCCGAGAGGGTCCATCGCCAGACATGAGCGTATCGTCCAGGATTCTTGAGCGATACAGTTGCCTGTCATGTGTGCCGCTCGAAAGGGTGTGCCGCCTGACACGGCTGTATCAGGCTAAGCCCCTGACCGATATCGGGCTAGAGAGCCGTAGTAGTATGTCGTCCTTCTACATCAAGAAGGTGACACCTATCTTTACTTTCTCTCATTTAATTCCTTATTTATGCATTGTAATTAAGACCCTTTATTTGTCTATGGAAATAGAAGAGGCTTAATTACTTGTTGCTCTGTGCTCAGTACAATCTGTTGGATGACTACTATGTTTGATATCCGAACTCTAGCTTGCATGTTTGGATCGCATTTCTCTTAGCCACCGAATCGTGTTTTCTCGTCGCAACAACTTCGAGAGTTGTGTTGTGGCTCTAGTGTTTGGTCCGATTCTGGAGTACGAGAGTGCCTGGAATGGAGTTTCTTTAGTGACCTTTCCACTCTAATTTTAGTCCAGTGACCTCGAGAGGGGCGCTGATGCCTTGTTAGAGGTACCCGCTTCGAGAGGAGGGGTACAGGACTGGTTCTACTGCCGCTTGTTTTACCACAGTTTTACCCTTTGTACCTCGCTTTAGCTCGAGCAATATCTTTATGTTTTCATTGTATGAAAACCCCTAAAAACTGTTAAATGACTAAAACCTTAAATCTTTCTAGTAGCTCCAGTTGGAGATAGTTTTCTTCATTTTATTTGTGACATCTTACTGCTTCCCTTTTTGGGAATTTACATCTCTTCATACCTGCCTGAGTGTAGCGTGTCGATTCCGTGTTCTCAACACTACCCCCCTTGTCCCTGTGTTCGACCCCGTATATCTACTTCGACCCCGTAAATAAAGTTGTGCAGGCCTAGAAGGAATCAGGTTTATAAATGTAAAAGCTCGACTACCTCAAATCTGCCTCCACTTTTGGATGCGCGATTTAGGCCGGTCACTTCTCCAAGGACTTACCCACTCTTGCACAAGTCTTCAACCTTGCAGGAATTACACACTCTTCTTGGATCTTCCGCCTTTGACTTCACCTTCACTCGGAGAAGCTTCCACCAAGGACTTACCTACTTGAGCAAGGAGTCTTCTGCCTTCACCAAGGGCTTACCCACTCTAGCTCCAAGTCTTCAACCTTGATCTTCACCATGGGACTCCTTCCCTTATTCTTCTTCATCTCTCTTGGACAAGAGAGAACCTTCATATTCATGATTGTAAAAGAGAGATGGGGAGGTGGTGGAAGTGAGAGCCTCACAAGATATACATGTAGGACTAGCTCTCTTACAGATTTCCTACTCACTCTAATGGATGTAGCAAGTGATTAAGCTTAGAGAGAGAGAGAGAGGAGGCTGTAGGAAGCACTTCAACTATAGAATAGGAGCCTCACATAGAGTTTGCAATGAATGCTCAACCTTGGAATGAAGCCCAAGGGGTCCTATTTGTAGATGGGGATGCCTCTTAGCCTTAGGGAACACTTGATAATGAAAACTAGCCATTTTGTGGCTTGCAACAGATCTATTTTCACTTGTTGCAACTCCACAATGGCTAGAAGCACTTTTCTGCACTTTTCCGTACAGTGCAATCGGTCGAGTTTCTATAAGGGTAACTCGACCAATAGAGTAAAAGACAAAGCCGATATTCAGACCATCGGTCGAGTTTGTCCTAAGGAAACTCGACTGACCAATGAAAATTGATTTGGCCAGTTACTCCATGGGTCGAGTTCTGTGTAAACACAACTCGACCGATGCAATCTCCAGAAAATTGATCAAGGATGATCGGTCGAGTTTTCAGGCTGGGAAACTCGACCGACAAAGTGCCTGTAATCAATTTTCAAAGTTGCATCTAAAGTGCTCTAATATTCGATCTAAGTGCTCCTGATAATTTTCTAATCTTAATTACAAGTCATACAATCATTACAAGTGATTTACAACATGATTCTAATGGATATACATCATATTACAAAAACGTGCACTTGTATGACTTTGACTTGTCTTTTCTCCAATTTGATATGCTCAAGTTAGGGCAATTGGAGTGTGTCTATACCTAATCTGAAATCACTCAAGTAGAAGCATTAGACACCAATATGTGGAATGATTAGTTATCATCGAAACACAGGTTTAGTCAATTTAGACGTGAGTCAACATTGACCTAATTGACCGTGAGTCAACAATCTCCCCCTTTTTGAAGATGACAAACCATTCCATAAATGTATTGAAAGCTTTCAAGTAAGATCATACCTTCGGAGAAACCTAGGGGTTTCAATAGGATTGAGCTCATATGCTCCCCCTCAATTGATGCGCATGGAGTTCTCATACTCCCCCTCAATTGATGCTATTTCTCCTGCATGGTTAGCTTTCATAACATTTATAGAATACTATGTCTTCTACTCATATATGTTCTACACATATATGTCTTCTCCCATTTACCTTCTCCTCTTTTCATGGTCATGCTTCTCCTCTTCATGTAAGACGTGCCTTCTTCCTCTTTTGTCAAAAGAAGACATACCTTTTGGAGATTGTATCGGTCGAGTTGTGTTTACACAGAACTCGACCGATGGAGTAACTGACCAAATCGATTTTCATTGGTCGGTCGAGTTTCCTCAGGACAAACTCGACCGATGGTCTGAATATCGGCTTTGTCTTTTACTCTATCGGTCGAGTTACCCTTATAGAAACTCGACCGATTGCACTGTAGGTTTAGTCAATTTAGACGTGAGTCAACATTGACCTAATTGACCTTGAGTCAACAATCTCCCCCTTTTTGAAGATGACAAACCATTCCATAAATGTATTGAAAGCTTTCAAGTAAGATCATACCTTCGGAGAAACCTAGGGGTTTCAATAGGATTGAGCTCATATGCTCCCCCTCAATTGATGCTCATGGAGTTCTCATACTCCCCCTCAATTGATGCTATTTCTCCTGCATGGTTAGCTTTCATAACATTTATAGAATACTATGTCTTCTACTCATATATGTTCTACACATATATGTCTTCTCCCATTTACCTTCTCCTCTTTTCATGGTCGTACTTCTCCTCTTCATGTAAGACATGCCTTCTTCCTCTTTTGTCAAAAGAAGACGTACCTTTCTCCCCCTTTGTCATTTCAAAAAGTGGGGTTATGAAGAAATAAGAAACATCACTTGTTAAAGAGAAAGGAGATAACACAAATATATATAAGGAGAGTAGAAGAGCACAGATAGGGGCTTGTCCAAGCATAGAAAGAAAAGCAAGTTAAAGCATATACTTGAACAACCCAAAATGCACGATGAAGTGCTGCAGAAAAACAATAAAACATAATTTTGACCCTCAAGATGATGAATTTTGACCAAAAACCATCAGAGCTCATTGCAAAGCAATGAGTCTTGCTCAGAAGGTTGTTTCTGCATGAAAAACACTAGTCTTGCACCAAAAGCTGAAACTGGAGCAAAGCCTACATAAAAACCAAAAATACTCCAATTTCTACATACAATGTAGCTCTTTGTGCCCTGCATCACAATGTTATGCAAGCAACTCAAAATAGTAGATATGCAATTCAAGGAACAATCTTGAGCATGTATGAGACAAGATACAAGCATAGCATATAGATGAGAAAAAAAATGCCAAAATATAAACAAGGTTAGAACTACATGTATATGAACTACTAGTAGATGTGGATTGGCAATTAGCTTCTTGGCTTCTTTGGATGCTAACCGCCCCGACCATGAAATGGAGTAAGGGGCGTTCCTTTAACCTGTTAACTCAGCTAACTCCCCCATCCCCCACAACTCAGGGCTCATTGTTTTAAATCCGGATTGAACAATTCCCTCGCTAGCGCTCGGGCCTTTGGATCCTCTCAACTCTATACCCGCTCGAGTCGGCTCGGGGACCCGGGCGGGGGAAGCCGGCGATTCGTAGAGGCGGAATAAAAGAACTATTCGCCAATTTCAAACCCAATTTGTGTTGCGCTTTGGTCTTGCTGCAAAAAGCTAGGCTACTCTCGATTAGCAATTAGATCAAGTTAATCTCAAGAGCAGACCCTTTCAAGTTCTTAATGAAACAATCAGGTCGATTGACCATCGAGTTTTGTGTAAACACAACTCGACCGATGCAATCTCCAGAAAATTGATCAAGGATGAGCGGTCGAGTTTTCAGGCTGGGAAAGTTCATGTAATCAATTTTCAAAGTTGCGTATAAAGTTCTCTAATATTCGATCTAAGTGCTCCTGATAATTTTCTAAGCTTAATTACAAGTCATACAATCATTACAAGTGATTTACAACATGATTCTAATGGATATACATCATATTACAAAAACGTGCACTTGTATGACTTTGACTTGTCTTTTCTCCAATTTGATATGTGCAAGTTAGGGCAATTGGAGTGTGTCTATACCTAATCTAAAATCACTCAAGTAGAAGCATTAGACACCAATATGTGGAATGGTTAGTCATCATCAAAACACGGGTTTAGTCAATTTAGACGTGAGTCAACATTAACCTAACTGACCTTGAGTCAACAAAACCAACCTTATCCAAGTCATGTTATATCCTAGGAGGAACGTACACATGATTACAAGTTCCTATATAACTGAAATCAGAATAGGGAACATCATAATAATTGAAATCCAAGTCAAGCATAACATTTTAGTGCATGGATCATCATTTTAAAGCAACAACATGAGGTAGCAAGCTTGTGGTAAGCAATAAACGTGGAGCAAGTTATATAACTTGCCTCTAATGAGAAGATAAAATCCCAAAAAGAAGAAAACTCGAGTAGGTAGGGTAGAAAATCCAAGCATAAGATCTGAACTCATCCATCTAACACCTTTCTTCATCAAAGAAGCAAACCCTAACCATATTGAGCAAGAAAGGTAGGGTTTTAGAGCTTTAGAGCAACTTCTACCATGGATCAACAAGGTTCCACCTAGAGAAAGATAGGGGGAATAAGAATAGAAAAAGGAATGGGAAAGAGAAGGTGAAACTTACAAAGTTAGGTGAAGATCACCAAGAAGGAACATTAGAAACCCTAAAGGAAGCAAAACAAAACCCTACATGCTTCCACCAAGAAATTTGTCTTCTTCTTCTACCGTGGACATGTCATCCACAGATAAATAGAGAGGGAGAAAGGTTCTTAGTAGGAGGGAAGTAGTAGAGGGAAAAAATTTCATTTGGGAGCTTAAAAGTAGATATATAAAGCTTGAAAAATAATGAAAGAGAAGAAGCATGAGGTGTCTAAAATCTCTCCATGCATCCATGGCCTTAAACTATTAAGGATATACAAGTAGCCACACAAGCAGCTGACCCACCATCCATGGAGACATTCTTAGCCCTCATTTCTTGATTTTGCAAGCAAAGAAAATAAACCATTTGCTTGATAGCTCCTAGAGGTAGCTCATCCATTAAGGGGTAAATCCTAAAATACCCTTAAGGAAAACACCATCAAACTAAGGTTAAACTAGGTGACCCATGGCTCAAAAAGCTCAAGAATAATGAGAGAAAATTCAAGTACCATAATGCAAGTCACAAATTGTAAAGAAAACCTCTAAACTGGATAAATTACATAGAAGTCCGAATTGTGCATAAAATTGCATAACTTGCACAAACAATGTCAAAATTGGACCAAATTTAAAACTTAAGCTTGTCACATGGTACCAAACCATATAAAAAGGTTATATTAGGTTTCTAAGAATCCAATTATGGCAATTAAGAATGTTTAACCAATTAAGAAAGGTTAGGGGTCTCATAGTCACACCTTATGATAGGTCGTCACGACCTTGGCAAGGCCTAGGTCGACACGTTATAGGGGATGGTCATCACAACCTTGAAACACTAAAAAAATATATGTGAGGTAGCTAATTATTATGCATGGGGAGGCTAGCCGTCGTGATCCATATGAGATGTGATGTGATTGAGGTGTGTTGCTAGCCGTTATGTGCTGTGAAGTGTTAGCTGGCATGGCCTTGGCCATCACACCTTGGGGATGTTGCTATCCGACATGATAATAGCCTGTCATGACTTAGATGTTGCTAAGCCCGTCACCTTCGGGAGGGCGTTGTTGCCTGATATGTTGATACCGTCACGCCTTGAGCCGACATTGCCTGATACCCTGTTACATGTGGAGACTGATACCCTTCTTGTTAGAAGTGTAAACTGCTATATCAAGAGCTCTAAACTGATACACCTCCTAAGAGGGTAGCCCGTCACCATAGTTTCTCATCTAATATATCATGCTGATCGGAATCGATAAACAATCCTTTACATGGTTGCTCTACACTTAGGGTTTATTTGATATACCATATGATGGTCCTAACTGATATCTTGTGATGGTGTTTATAATACATCATGTTGATGATAGGGTTACATGTTAATACATGATATCCTATGGGTGGTTGTGTGAGAAATTATAAGAGTTATGCTTATATAACCTTTATCTCAAAACATACCTTATATATGATGATGCAAGTGATGATCTAAGGGTGGTTGTTGATCCAACCTTGTAAACCCTAATCGGGTGAAGAGAGAAACCCTAACCCTAAAATGTAATGTGTATGACATGGATCTCATAAGGTGATAGTGTTGATGATGTATTACTCTTTTTATTACAAGTTTCGAACCATGCAAGTAACACAAGTTGATATACATAGCCAGGTATGAGCTATGGTGGTTATGATCTGGTTGAATGGGCCTTGTGAGGCATAAAGTGTTGTTGACATCCTTGAAAGATGAGGCAAATGGTTTTATGGCCTAATGATGGCTCATTGCCTTGTATGAGATAATAATTTCTTCAGAGATGAGAGGAAGGGTTGTTACCCCAAGATATGTGATCCTTGTGATGAGAATTTTGGTGAATGGCAAGCATCAAGTGATAATGTGATGAGATCACACTCTATGTGCTCAAATATGTCTAGTGATGTGTTATGTCCTATTTATGTAGAATTTGTTTAGAAGTTGTATGTTGTAACTTGATTGATGATGTATATGCTTAAATGTCCTAAGTAATCAAGTGAACCCTAATATTATAGATTTCACTATGCCATAAATCCATTCAGTGTTAACATTTGATAAATGGTGAAACAAGTTTCACTCATAATGCATATTTTTTAGTATGCGGGGTACAAGTCGAGTAATTCCTTGTATCCTTAACTACAGGATGTGTGAGACGACCATGCATGAGTCGATTCTGTTGTGGTATGGATGGCCATACGTGAGCCACTCCTCCTTGTTAGAACGACCATGTGTGAGTCTGTTCTTCTAGCACCGTACCTGTACCAAGGTGGGCTAGCTATGATTATATACGTGGATGGTCATGTGTGCACCAATCCTTGAGTTTGACTATATATCATTATTGAAGTTGACTGATATGTCTCTGTACGTGTTTACTGATTTACTGACCATGGCGTGGAGAGGTCGTGGATTCTAGCTCTTTCATTAGACCTTGTATGGCATCAATTTTGACTTATCAAATTGTCAGTTGGATTTGGGTGGTATGATTCAAATCCTCGGGGCATGATAAAATGCGTGTTCAATTGTGTAGTATAATTGAATAGGGTGAAAATAAAAAAATATTGGATGAGGCTTTGCTTGATTTTTATACAATATTATTGATAGGAAATATACATGTTCTTCATATTCCTTTTAAATTGTTAAGATGCTTCATAAATTCAACAGTAATTATTCTTCCTGTTAATAATGATTACCTGTTTCACATAGTTGTGTCTATACTGTGGCTTAGTTTATCTTATATGTAATAATAATAGAGTTGGTTGTGAGTTATATCTCCCGCTGAGATTTAGAATCTCACCCTGTGGGTTTTCCACACCCTTATTAGGTGGACAAGCACGAAGAGATAGAGATCGTACTACGGAGGCTGAGAAGCAGTAGGAAGAGCAGTACCTGACCACGTTGGAAGTGCTGCATGATGTCTTTTGCTGATAGAGTCCTAGAGTTGTCCCAGTACACTTGGGTCTTTGGGGATGTTTTGTAGACGCTTTATGGACGTGCTTTTGATATGTGGTTGGCTTGTGTGTCCAGTTGTATATAGCTGTAATGGATACATGTTTATATTTTCTAGAACATATTCCCCAGTAATAGGTTGGTGGCACACCTAGTAAGTTCTTTGAGGCATGAAAGCACATGTATGTAAAAGTTCTTGCTGTGTGGCAGTTTTATGAAATCAGTTTTAATTTTTAGTATTTTTCTGTAATTGTTAATCTTTTTCTGCGGTTTTGTTTTGAGTAATCTCTCTTTTGTGTGGCGCGGGGCGTCACATGCCACGTGACAAAGAACAAGTTGGCTTTTTGCTCTAACACATGAAAAATTTTGTTTTTCACAATATATGCATTGTGTATCCTTCTACTTTTAATGAAGGAAATTTGTTCAACAATAATTGTGTGTTCTATTTTTTCTTCTTTCAAATACTCTAGACCTTATAAATGATTATGTATGAGTTTTTTTTTATATGCTAATAGGTCTCAACTGACTAATTTGTGTCAATTTTTTTAATTTGAAAAGAATAATATAATCTCGATTTATGTCATATAAATCTAAACTATATGAATCTCCCCTATATAAAATAACATAATCTTTGTACAAATTATCATGCATAATATCCCAATTGTATTGATAGAAAGACTTGCCAACCCAATTGGGGCCTTGGGGACTTGTCAGTGCTAAGATTAAAGACAACTTTATTATTTCAACAAGATAGAAAGGTTGAATAAGAAAGTGTGGGTCTTAAATTTTTTATCACAATGATTGTTCTAGAATAATCTTTTTTAGAAGGATGAAGTGTTTTGTAATATTTTTGATGAAAAAAAAATATACGGAAGACAATTCCCACAGTCCACGACCCAAGACCAATAATCCACGAATCCATGTTCAAGCCCAATTCAGCCCGTCCGGGACAGCGTGGCATAACACACACCCGCATGCATATGTTGCGGTTATCATACCTACTCCCACGGTGACCATACCTTGATCCAGATTTTTGTGACTAAAAGGATGCAATATGAGTACTTTCCAAAGAGTTAGTCTTCCCCACACTACTCTGCGCAAGCACGTATAATTGTGAAATGCTGTGCACTACTAATGGTATGATTGCAGCTGTTCCTAATTGAGCACAATGGTCAAGTACTATAATAGTAATTTACAGTAGTGTATGTCTGATTGCATGTTCCTTATTGAATATATAGAACAAGTCATGTGAGGCATACATAGGATAGAAAACCTTTTCATGAGTTGATTGAAATAAAATTAAATGTCACCTTATTCGGTGGCACTTGGTTGTCCAGCGGGTGCTAAATATCCATGGTGTATATTCTTGGATTTTTTGTCCGTTACATTAAACATGTGCGTTTGAGTGGATTTCCAAATGTTGTTTGCTTATACAGTTTAATTGTTGAAGCCGGGCAAAGGAAAGTGCGAAGGAGGAGTACCGCACTGTGGTGGCTTATGTGCCGACTGCTGAGGGATGCATGATTTAGATTCTAGTCTACCAAAGACAAATAGAAACAAACCCTAGTCTCCCAGCTTTGTCTTCATTTTTTAATGCACCTACTTTACCTTTATACTGGGTGCGTGGTATTAACTAATTCATAAAAACCTTTCTTTCCGCGCCGTGTCTTTATTAACGCTGCTACTAATAGCGGTTTGGAGTCACCTGCAGGTGGAAGGGATTGAACTAACATCAAGATTCAAGAAGAAACCCCGAGACTTCCGTCGATCAACAACTGAAGAAGGCAGCTTGTTGCCCTAGCGTCGACGCAGGGATGGGTAGAGCTCCATGCTGTGACAAAGCAAACGTGAAGAAAGGACCATGGTCGCCTGAAGAGGACGCCACGCTCAAGGCCTACATCGAGAAGAACGGCACTGGCGGCAACTGGATCACCCTCCCTCAGAAGATTGGTAAGCACATCGCGAATTGCTATAATACCACTTAATCTCGAGGCACTGCAGCTCCCATGTATCATATTGAGGCTAGCGAGTTATCTTTTGCATGGGCTTGATTTTTGCCATATATCGGGGCATTATTTGTTCATAGGGCTGAAACGGTGCGGGAAAAGCTGCCGTCTCCGATGGCTCAACTATCTCCGGCCGAACATCAGGCACGGCAGCTTCTCCGAAGAAGAAGACAGCATCATCTGCAGCCTCTACACCAATATAGGAAGCAGGTGAAACATTGAATACGGTTTCCTACATTGTTACTTCCAAAATTAAAACTGCTCACTGTAGACTGCATATATTCAGATTTTAGTCAGCCTTTGTTCTTGGAGATATTTTCTTTACTTTTTCAGATATATACCTAACTAGAATTATTGTACCTTCTGGATCCACTCGAGCTACATTTCTAGAAACAGTTTCATAAGTGGTACATGTTGCAGATGGTCGATAATAGCAGCTCAACTGCCCGGGAGGACAGACAATGACATCAAGAATTATTGGAACACGAGGCTGAAGAAGAGGTTGCTCGGCCCGTCCCCACCGTCGTCCTCTAGGGCGAGAAGGATCGCCATGGCAACAGAGGTCCCATCCCAATCCTCAACACCATTTGCGGGCACAGATTCGTCGGGCAATGGATTGAACACTTCGAACAGGCATGATACAGTACGGCCAAACGGCGTTGCTGCGGCTGTTACCCTTGACGACGGCTTCCTCCAGGTCAATCAGCAGGCACTAATTTGGTCTGCAAACTACACTACGTGCCCCCAGATCCAAGATTTTGCTTCGCAGACACCGTCACCGTCCCTTCTGCCGGTCCTGACGGCAGAACCGAACCTTAACACAGAAGGGGAGGAGCAAGCTGCGATCAGGAGGATCCTGATGATTCTGGATGGGAGGATTGGTTCAAACTGTACTCTTCCCATCTACACTGCTCCAATAGACATAGCAGACGGGGACAGGGTTACTGCTCCTACATTCGATGGTGCTTTCGCATTTGATGCTGCCTCCTCTCCTTCTTCCAGTAACGCCAACGCCGTCGCTAGCTATTCTTCTTTGCTGGCGTCGATGATGCAACAGCAGCAGCAGCAACAGATTGAATGCAGCATCCCATGTTACCCGGTCCAAATCGATGTTACGACAGAAGGCGAGTTTGATGGTTTATGTGGAGCGATGTCCAGTATTCTTGATGACGGTGCCAGTGCGAGCACAACGAGTTCGTCCGAGAGCAACGGCGGCGCCTGCTGGAACGCCGTCAGTGATCCATTGCTGACCTACCCACCCCTATCTGATCTTCTCAGAGCAGAGTGTGCAATGCACCAGCAACCACAGCGATCATCCATGAACCAGTATCAGCTGGTGCATCCAGCAACTGAAACGCGGTAGCCGCTTAGCATATATCATGCTTATGAGTCATTTCATCCTTGTTTGTAAATCCGTTGAACTACTGCATAAATGTAGCTAGGTCAGTTGTAGCCTGACATTTTATGCAAAGAATGCGTAGTTGTTTTTGTGCTGTGAACCCTAATAAACCGTATACAAACACAATTCTTGATCCGTGAGTTCTTATTTGATACGTAATAATTTTTTTATTAATTAAATCAAACTCTATGTCCCATGAATTCTCTATGGCTACTCGAATAGCTGAGCTGAACGTCTTGATTTTAGTAACACATCAAATATAAATAATTAATGGAACAGTGTTTTCCTTTTCCAATCCTTGTTGCGGCTAGCATAGCATGACACTGCGATAACAAATTGCATATATTGATCAATCCACGTGCAGGGTAAACCTTGTAACATGTCCGAGATATAATTCAGGAAAATTGTTTATTTCCACTTGCGCGAGACATCACAGGTTACTTAGAAGAGGAGCGTGCTAACTTCCGGGACCAGCTCAGCCGCTGTCTGTACCTCAAACTTAGCTAGCTTGCAAGGACGTAGCTAGGAAAGTATTATCGAATCCCAATGCTCCCAACAAGTACAGACTATCATTTGTTGCAGGGATCTATTTGTATGTGATCAAAATCGAGCTGGGATCTGCAAAAGTTGTCAGTCATGAACTATGATTTTAACAATGTATCTCTATTTAACTTTAGCATTGATCTAAATATTATCTTAATAGCATATACATAAAGACTAATTGTGAAATAGCAGTATAATGGACTAAATGTGTATGTCCATCAAGAACTCGGTTTAGCAAAGAACAATGCATGCCCCTCTCTGTTCTTAGACGTATGACATTTGTCATTACATACTTATTCACGATATCCTTTATTCTTTGATTCTTTGACCTTTTGTTCAAAAGACAACACTAATCTGCGCGGTAGAGAGTGTACTATAACCTAATGCCCTCCTTGCCATGCTTAGTAAATGCGTGAGTGGGACGCAAGATGCATAAAGCAAAGAGTTTGCTCTAATAGTGCATGCGCCTCGCCTATTTTCAACGTGATGGTCATAACCCTGACACGATGCTATGTCAAAATAATGTAATGTTACATTACAAATAAATTAAATGTGGGAGAAAAACTAAAATAGCACACATTGGTGCAAATGATGTCTTAAATATCGTCTTTGTGAAAGTATCATCTTTGTCAAAATATTGATTTTTTTATTCAATCTTCAACAAAGATGAATAATCTTTTCAAACCTCAACAAAGTTGAACAATCCCTCCAATCTTGATCTGTCTCATGACTACAATCTTTTCATGTTAACAATCTCCTCAAATCAATTTTAAACATCTTTGTATAACAACAATCTCGCGGCAAATTTGACAATCTGATTAACAAATCTCCCAACCTGCCCTACGCCAGTAGGCTTCGATTGAATCAACTCACCAAAAGTTCACATCCCTTGACCCCACAGTTAGGCTATCAAATTTCACCCTTGTATCTCACATTTTCTTGAGCGGTTATCTTTCATCTTCTTGGTAGCCTATGTCGCACCACAAGGTTGCTAAAGTTATCCATCAAGGCATCTCATACTTTTGGAAACTATTTTTTAAGATCTCCTTATATGATCCACGTCAAGCAGTTGGATGCTTTTGGTCTCTTTTCATGAGCCACCACTTATATTTGAACCATTTGGTCCCTTTTGAAAGGATGCCAAAATCCATTCAAAACCTTGAACATTCTTTAATCTTGATCTTTGAGCTTAATAAGATAAAGAGCCATACTTTTCAAGAAATCTCTTCTCCACACCTTGACCTTATGGGGACTAAGTTTTCAAACCTTCAACCCTATGCTGAAAGGTTACTGGATTTAATGAATGAGATATTTTCTTTTTCTAACATATCACATCCATTTTTTCATAACTTGCTCAAACCCCGAGCTACACATGTATGCTTGACAAAAAACTACATCCTTGAAGGGCCTTTCAACTCAGCTTGATCCTTTTAAAGAAAAGCTTCATGATTACAAAGTAAGGCTACTCAATCCTCTATCTTTGATACGACTTCCAAATCATGACTAAAATATTGACTCATCACATGAGCATACCAACTATATTCAATCCAAATGGAGTCCCACCTCCACCAAGATATTACTCACTAGCACAATGGTATGCCTAACTTTTCCAACATCACCACGATCCTAAGCCATGACCTAAAACTGGGTCGTTAAACACCTTTATTTTCATATCCATGTGTTCTTGGATAATGATCTAAAATTAGACCATACCTACTTTCATTTTTATATCTATATGGTCCAGGGCCATGACTTAAAACTGGCCCCTCAGCCTCACTTACTTTCACACCACGGTCTCGTACCATGACCTAAAATGAGATCAACGCACCCCTTTTCTTATAAGAATTTCTCTAATTATATATCACATGTCGAGAAAGGAATGCCACACACCAACACATAGATCAACATCCAACCACAATCTCTACCCCCAAGTAGGCCACCTTGTCCATGGATACGCCTTTTCTTGTGAGAATTTCTCTCATAAATCTCACATGTGGAGAGAAGAATCTCAAACACTGATATATAGATAGATATACATCCACAACCTATGGCCTAGTGTAGGTCACTGTTATAACATGGATTTTTACATGTATGATTATAATAAATTTGAATGCAAATATTTATTTGATATGGTTATATTAGAAACAACGGTACCTTATATATCTTGTTTGATATATTTGGTTTGAGAATGAAAATTCTCTATTGGAATGGATTTCATGTGTTTTACTATTTTTAATAATTCATCAAAAGATATTGGGTAAAGAATGAAAGAGAAATCCAATAATAAAGGAATTTTGAAAAGTAGTGGACAATTAATATTTTAAATATTGAATTGTGTGGAGAATTATAGAAAAAGAATAGGTGGAAGACAACTGGTAAGTTTTATTCTATCCAATTTTGTACGTAATGAGAAAATATATCAAAATAAGAAAATCATGTCAATTTTGGGTGAGAAAAGGAATTAATTGATGCCTTTAAGAAATAAAATAAAGGGAAAACTTATAGACGAAGAAAGTATCATTAACTTTGGCATATTGGTCTCAAATCTTGCCCACACTAAGAAATAAGTGTTAAAAACTTTCTTTAAAAATGGAGATTAATTGGGTTAGAGGTTATGAATTATTTAGTTTTTCTTAAAGTGAAAAGATTCAAGGAAATCCATTAAATGTCGCGATTGTAATCAATAAAACTTGACCCTTTTATTATAGGAGCGCACCCTAGTGGCCCTATGATCCTGGATCAATGGTCAAAAGACCATCTTCTACCTTTGGCTAAGAGAGAAACCAGGAAAAGTGTAGTCGGTTCCTCTTTTTACACCTCCCTCCCTCCTCAGTTCATGTAGGGACCTAAAAACATCCCATTAAAATCAGAAATGATTCCAATCCCATCCATCTCTGGTATAGCCTACTTTGGGGAGCAATTAAATATTTCCCCAGATCACCAGATCCTCATCAACCAACCCCCCTAGGACCACAACTATATGAAGGGGTTAGAGCCCTCTACATGATCGGTACCCCTCTCATGAGACCTTGCAAGGTGTGAGAACCATCTTCCTACTTGGAAGTCTGATCCTACCCCTCTCTCTCTATTTCTCCTCTATAATTGACCGAGGGTAGCCTTCTTCTTCCTCACTACTATGACATACTTCTAGCCAATTGAGACCCTCAGCAAGTTCGAAAAGGTGAGGCAGACACACTGGTGCTCTCTCCTACTGCTTGGAGGACCCAAATACCAAAGTCAACTCCTGGGTGACTCGTGCAAGGTACTTGCTCCCAGGGCTGAAGGAAGAAGACAACAAGGAGGGGAAGAACTTATTTGTCCCCATATCCACTACTTCCATGTAAAGGGCATTCTCACCCTTTACATATTCTTTCACCCTGGTTAACGAATATGCCACGCAGACACAAGTGTCACCATGGTGTGTGCTTATTGGCTCATCCTCAGTCTAGAGACATGATTCAAAGTCCAGTTGGCCATCTATATGGCGAGCCCTAGTTGCCCCACATGGTTATATTTTGCAAAAAACCTAAAAATTGAATGGTAGGTCCAAATATAACATATTAAATATATGATTTTGATCATCAAAATCCAAGGAATCCAATGAAATTGGTTCAATGACACAATTCTGTCTCAGACTTCAAAAGTAGATAATGGTGCTAAGTTTAATGTGATTTCATATATGAAAACCTTGATTTCATAGGATAAATAAAATTGGTGACATAACTTGATGAATTGGACATAATGAGTAAAGTTTAACCTTTCTGGATAAAAGGGCATCTCAGATCAATTTGAGATTAAGAATTCATATGATATCAAAATTAGGGTTTCCTGAATGAAAAGGCATTAAATATGGTAATTACAGTTTAGGAATCCTAACCCTAATGTATCTCTAATCTGACCCCAACACCCTAACTTGGAACCCAAGTCAGTCTTAATGGTGGTTTGTGAACATAATAGTAATACTTGGGTGTTATGCATTAATCTCATGGTGGTTTTTTGATTGGTTTCACTTGCTAATATTTACTTGGACATTAAGTCATATCTAAGAAAGGTACATGGTTACGCCTATGAATACTCAACTTATCAACTTATGTGGTTTTATGAAGTTTCTTGAATGGATTGTTACTAATGTGTTGGTAGTTTATTTACTTCCTAAAATCTATAATGCCCATATGAGTATCACTTTATATAAAATAACTTGCTCAAGCCCAAGAACTATCTCTAAGTACATGCATGCATGGAAGTTTTAGAAATTACCCCTAGAGAGTGTGTTGGACATTAAATTTCTTCCAGTGAGTGAGTATGGTATATGAATACCCCTGGTGAGTGGGAATGGATAGAGATTACCCCCAACGACTGGGTACATAATCATAATGCTCCCAATGAATGGATATGATAGTATGAATACCCCTACTGAGTGGGTATACACAGATATTGAATAAGTGCAGGTTGAGAAGTTAAACCACAATTTTCACATTTGATTATGAATAATATTTTCTGCTATGGTTTTTTATGTTGTTACACCTAGATGTGAATATTTTGTTTCCACCACAAACTCAATTTATTTTGATATGTTGACCGTGTTTTTGTTTCACACCATTTTAGGTTAAGCTATAATTAATAATAAAAAGTGGACAACCAGAGAAGAAGACACCAAAAGAAAAGATCTAATGTAATTCTGGAGGATTTCTATAGTTATATTTATTTTGTGTTGCAACATTTATATTTCCATCCCATGCAACTCCCTAGAGGATATTCTATCTTCATATTGTTGTTAAACTCTTTCCCATTCAATGAAATTTATAACTATTATTGGTTATTTGCTAAACTTTGATCTTATATAGATGGTAATGGCCCTTTCCCTCTCGGTCCACCTTAATTGGGGATAATAGGGGGAGGGTTTTGTTACATTTGATATCTAAGCCCTGGTTTACCGTTTAATCTTTTTAATATTTACTAAATTTTAAAAGTCTTACAGAGCCCAAAGGAATTATTAGGGTGTTTTCTAAAGGTGATTTTGTCCAAAAGGGACCATGACCCTAGGGATGGAAAAACTTTCATTTACACTACTAGTCGGATTACGAGGACTCTCAAGCCATCGTGCATCCATCTTGGACAAATTCAAAAGATTCCACCTAAATTAAATTACCTCTAGGTCTTCTTCTCATCTTGTGATTCATCCCTTCTCTACCTCCTGCTTCCCTCACAAAACCCTAGGGACCCGATAACTGCTTTCTCTCCCCTTTTGAGAATTAGGGTTGTCAGTATTAAGGTTAAGGCATCCTCTACCAAATTAATATTAATGCATGTAACCAAGATGTCATGGATGTCTTTTTATGATGCTTTATATGACTTAAACATAAAAGTGAAATCAATTTATTTATGTGAAACAACATGGCATGCACTAATACCATCACCACTTATGATGACACACCAAGGGACTACGCAGAGGGGAGGCCCTCATAGAGGAAGAGGATGTCCTTAGAGAAGAGGAGGAGGTCAATGGAGGGTGAGTCCTACAAAAAGCAGAAGAGGTCAGGCAAGGCCTCTACATAGAAAGATCGCAAGCATGAAGCTCTCCCCTTTGGCATCCCAAACCCTAAACATGGTCCTGACCCTAAAGGGGAACCCATGATGGAATACAAACCCAGGGGTTAAGGTCAACCCAGTGTTGGTGGTCTTGGCCCCGTTGGATAAGTGGTGATCCATCTAGAGCATCAGATGAAGATGATTGAGGACATTAGTGTCATAGCCCTCAAGGACGTTGCCAGAGACAAAAATGGTGAACCCTTACCCATCCACCCTCATCTTGGATCCACCATCCTTGAATTCATCAAGATTAACATAGAAAAGTTTTGGGTTGAGGATAAGAAAGAAGTCATCGATAATATAGACGTTTGGCTCCTAGTCATAGAGAATGGTTTCCACATCCTAGAGGTGCAAGCGAACAAGAAGGTCCTTTTCGCTGCCACATTCTAGAAGGAGATACAAGTATATGGTGAGAAAACTACATTACAAACTAAGATATGATTGAGAAGTCGATGGCCTATATGGATTTCTGCACCATCTTCTCTACAAGACTCATTCCCAACTCTACCAAGAAGGAAAAGGAGAAGAAGTTCATGCTCCTCTATCAGTGCAACATGACAATGGCAGACTATGCTCGGAGGTCCCGCCTCATGGAGCACTTTGCCTATATGTTGATCGAGGAAAGGAGAGTGGAGCACTTTGTCAAATGTCTACATCCCCTACTGAAGCCTATGTGATAGATAGTAAACTCCCAAACTTCATTTAGGCCCTCAACTTTGCCTTATATATGGAAAGGGTTGTCTTGCTTGCTCAAAACTCACCCAAAAGATATTTGGGTTTCAATGAAGGAACCTCTTCCCCACAGAATCATAGTTGAAAGTAAAAAAGCCTTAACATTCTAAAGGGTAGAAATTGAGGGAAGGAAAAATATCGAAAGAAGAATCATCACCTTGAATATCATACCTACAAGAAGAGGCACCCTAGGAAATGTCTCCATGAGAAGAGAGTGTGTTTTCACTATCAGCAAGAAGGACACTTCATAGCCCCCTCCCTACCCCACTAGGGCCAAGATCGGTAGAGGCCCAACCAGTAGCTGCAGCACAACCAAGATCTACCCTAAATGTGGGAGAGTGTTGACAGGCTCGAATCTTCACCATTGATAATAGGAGGCTCAAGCCAATGCCAACTGACTCATAGAAGGTAGCCATCCATAGAACTTTGGCTTCTATCATTTACCATGAATTGCATAATAGTTTGGCCCCGATGAATATGATGTAGGAATTCTTGATATAATGGGTTACAATGTTAAAGCTTTATTTGACTTTGGTTCTACTAATACTTTCATCTTAATAAATAACACAGCTATGCTTTTTTGGACTTCAAGGACTTAGGATATGTTTTGGAAGTCACTACCCCTAGTGGTCATATCTTATCATCCCTCTTAAAGACACATGTCGTCCCTTATATATATGAACAATGAACTCCCTACCGACTTTATCCTTCTTAATATAAATGATTTTATTATCATTGTAGGAATTGATTGCATTTATAACTATAATGCAAACATAGAGTGTAGGGAAAATAAAATATGGACAGAGAATCCAAATAATGTGCCCTTTACCATTAGAGGTAGGAAAGATTCCACTACCAACCTGTATGTGTCTATAATGAAAGCAGAATAGATGGTAGCTAAAGGTTTTCTAGCATTCCTAACTGTTGTGAATGAGATTGAACAGAAGGTGTAGTCCTTAGAGAAAATAGAGGTAGTTAGGGACTATGTTGATGTGTTCCTGGATAATTTCTAATCATACTTTTAGAGAGAGAAGTGGACTTCCTAATAGATCTAGCTACTGGGAGAAACCTAATTTCCAGGGGGCCTTACAAGATGGCTCCCTCTGAGTTGCTTGAGTTGAAGAAGCAACTGCAGAAACTATTAGACATGGGCTTCATTCAACTAAGCACATCCCCCTGGAGAGCATCGATCCTCTTTGTAAAGAAGAAGAACCGATTTCTCTACATGTTCATAGACTAAAAAATGATAAACCAAGCTACCATTAATAATAAGTACCCTCTACCCCACATATATGTCCTGTTTACCAACTCAAAACTACTCAAGTTTTCTCAAAGATTGACCTGCAATATGGATACCAACAGTTCCAAGTTAAAAGTGAAGATATTCTAAAAACCTCTTTCAGAACCCTGTATGGTCACTACAAGTTTTTGGTTATGCCTTTTAGGTTGTCCAATGCTCCATGTGTGTTCATGAACTTAATGAATAGTGTGTTCCAACCATTCCTTGAAACCTTTGTCATAGTTTTCATAGATGACATCCTAGTCTACTCTGATGACCTAGAAGAACACTATGAGCATCTATCTAAGGTCCTTGATATGTTTCGAAAGAAGAAGTTCTATAGGAAATTCTCTACATGTGAGTTTTAGATAAATTGTGTCATGCTACTTGAGCATATTACATATGGAGTACATTAGTGGACCTTTCCAAGGTTCAGGCCATTCAAGAATGGTTAGCATTGAAGAATGTGTCCAAAATTTGCAATTTCCTGGTATTGGTCGGTTACTACTTGTGGTTCATTAAGGATTTCCCAATGACTTCTTTTCCCCTATTAAAGCTCACTAAGAAGGATGAGAAGTTTGTTTGGTCCATTCGGTGTGGAGCACGATTCCAGGAGTTAAAGTAAAAGCTTTCCACATCCCCTGTATAGACCATACCCTCAAGTAATGATGGGTTTGTCATCTTCATCGATGGATCAAAGATGGGATTAGGATGTGCGTTAGAGAAAAACAAGTATGTGGTTTCCTTTGCTTCCAAACAACTCAAGCCCAATGATTTGAACTATTCGACCCACAATTGAGAGCTTGCAGAGATTGACTATGCCTTCAAAATTTGGCAACATTATCTATATGGGGATACCTTTGACATCTTCACTGACCATAATATCCCAAAATACCTTTGAACTCATAAAGATATGAACTCGAAACAACAACATTGAATCAAATATCTAAAGGATTTAGCCTACCATCCCGGTAAGGCCAATGTGGTTGCAAATGCTCTCAGTAGAAAATATCTCAGTTGTGCGGCTAGTTTGGTTAACCAGTGGAAGAGACTAGAAGACTTTGCTTGATGGTTTCGACATCCTTTGGCAGATAGGATTCATCGGGCCACTAGCCAAATCAAGCATGATCTGTTGACTGATCTTGTAATAGCCAAGTTAGCCAACCTAGACTTAGAAAAGATGAAGTGTTTGATGGAGAAGCCTCAAACATACCTCTTTATGGGGTGAATGGTGGAATCTGATAATGAAGTCATATTTGGGTTCCTGAGGATTCACCTTTAAAGTCTCACATCCTAAAAGAGGCTCATGGATCAAAGTATAATGTACACACTGGCACCACTAAGATGTGTAATGACCTACATCAGTATTTTTGGTGGTTAGGAATGAAGAGGAACATAGTCTCATATGTGTCTAGTTGTCTCACATGCCAGATGATGAAGGCCGAGCACCAGTGACCTAGTTGGTTACTACAATCGATAGAAATACCTGAGTGGAAATGGGACCAGATCACCATGAATTTTGTTGTGGGTCTACCCAAGACAAGAAAAGGACATGATGTGATATTGGTCGTGGTGGACCGCCTAACCAAGTCAGCACACTTCCTTGTCCTAAAGACCATTTCCAAGGTGGCACACTTACGGAGATTTACATTAGAGACATAGTTTATTTTCATGGTCTTCCAAGTTCAATTATCTCTGATCGCAACCCTAACTTCACCTCAAAGTTGTGAAAACAAATCCAAGAGGAAGTCGGTACAAGGTTGAAATTCAACACCACCTATCACGCTCAGACCGATGGACCGTCGGAAAGAACGATCCAGACCATAGAAGATTTGTTGAGAGCATGTGTGCTAGATTGGGGTGGATCATGGGAGCAATACCTATGCTTAGTCGAGTCCTCCCATAACAAGAGTTACCAGGCTAGTATCAGGATGCCTCTATATGAAGCTCTTTGTGGGAGGTCATGTTAGTCACCACTTCATTGGAATGATGTCGGTGAAAGGACCTTTCTTAGGTTAGAAGAACTACAATTATATGTTGAAAAGGTTTCTTTGATCAAGCAGAGGCTAAATAGAAACCATGATCGATATAAGTCGTATGCTGATTCAAAGTAGACAGATTTACACTTTATTATAGGTGATCACGTGTTTCTAAAAATCTGAACCCTCCGAGCTACAACAAAAAATAGAGGAAAACTGAGTCCTAGACATGTGGATCTGTTTGAGGTTCTAGAATAGATTGACGATGCCACATATCATCATGATTTACTACCATAGTATAGTATGATGCATGATGTGTTCCATGTGTCCAATCTGAAGTGCTATATGTAGGATCCTGCCCACATGTTGAACATTGAACCTTTAGAGCTCCAAGGTAGGTTGTCATACCCTGAGTCATTTGTGAGGATCTTAGATTCCAGGGTGAAAGAGGTCTAAATTAAAATATTTAGATAGTGAAGGTGATGTAGAAGCGCCATGGTGAGGATGAATCCACATGGGAGATAAAGACATACATGGAAAAGTCTCAACCCAAAATTTTTGTATGACTAGTCAAATTTTGAGGACAAAATTCTTATAAGAGGGAACATATTTGTAACAAGGATTTTCACATGTATGTACATAATATATTTGAATGCAAATATTGATTTGATATGTATATATTAGAAAGCTTGGTACCTTGTATATCTTGTTTGAGAGTTTGGGTTTGAGAATGAAATTTCTCCATATGGACTGGATTTTGTGTGTTTACTCTTTTCAATAATCCATTAGTAGATATTGGATAAAGAAAGAGAGGAAACTACAATAATAAAGAAATTACTAAAAGTAGTGGACAATTGATAGTTTAATTATGGAATTATGTGGAAAAATCTATAAAAGAATAGGTTCAAGGCAAATAATAAGTTTTATACTGTCCAATTTTGTACTTATTGAGAAAACATATAAAAATAAGAAATCTTGCCAAGTTTGGGTGAGAAAAGGAGTTAATTGATGCCTTCAATAAATCAAATAAAGTGAATACTTATAGATAAAGAAAAGTATCACTAACTTTCGTGTCTAAGTCTCAAATATTTCCCACACAGAGAAATAAGTGTAAGTCCTTTCCTTTAAAATTTGAGATCAATTGGATTAAAGGAGAGGGAAATGAATAATTTGTTTTTTCCTAGAGTGAAAAGGGTTCAAGTAAATACATTAAATTTTATGATTTTAATCAATAAACCCTATCCCTTTTATTATATTTGTGCACCTTGGTAGCCATTTGATCCTAGAACAATGGTCAAAAGTATTGGATCAAAGGGTTTTAGAGAGGGGTGATAGAGCTAAAAACACTTGCATAAAATTCATTAGACCTACAAGTTACTTCAACCAAGCACAATTGCAAATAGTTAATTTAATGGCAATCTAAACATACATAGAAAGGATGAGAGAGATTGAAACAAGCACATAAAAAATATATTTAGAGTGGTTCCACTCTCCAAACTAGGAGAGAGTCAATGCACTACCTAGAGAGGTCAAGCCCTAGGATTTTGCAACCTATGTATACTTGTACTCCATTATAAGACATACAATTTTACCTACTTTTTATAGGATAAGGATACCCAACTTCCCTTTGAGGTCAAGGGAGCCAACAACCTTACAACCAAGGACTTACCTATCTGGAGCTATAGTCTTCTACCTCACCAAGGTCTTACCCACTCTTGCAAGCAGCTGGACACTTTCACCAAGGAGATCCCCTCTATGTAATGAGTCTTAAGCATTGAAATATTTACCCATTGTACTCCCAAATCTTCAGCCTTGTCCTCCTCCACTCATAAGATCTTGTTGCATCTTCTTCTATAGCTCGAAAAAGCTTGCACCTTCTACTTCATTTGGAGAATCTTTCACCAACATGATCTTGAAGAAAGGGGTTGGGGAAAGAGAAGCTTTGAGAGATTTAAAAGTATACAATGAAGTAGCTCTCTCACACAAATCCTATCTCACCTATATGGATGAAATAAAGCATAATAAAGAGAGAGAATGGGGCTCAAGTGGGATTGGATGCACTCAACTATAGCTAGGAGATTGAATAGCATGAAGGATAAACCTTGGAATGAACTCCAAGAGGTATTATTTATAGTTTTGGTGTCCACTAGAGGGTAGGAACACTTCAGAACATTTTCATGCTATTTGGGGTATTGCAATAGATTTAATTTCGAGTTTTGCAACACTCCAATGGTTATAATCACTTTTTTTGCAATTTCCATATATTACAATTGGTCGAGTTTTCATAAAGGTAACTCGATTGGTTGTACAATGCACCAAAGTCAAATTGAAGCATCGGTTGCGTTTTTCCTGTGTGCAACTTGACCGATCGCTTGAAATCAGTTTTGCTGAGTGTAGGGAACGATCCCGTTTTGTGCATAGGATACTCGACCTAACCAAGGTATCTCATAATCCATCAAGGGATCGGTCGAGTTTGTATCTCGACCACCTAACAACCTGTAATGAATTTTGGAAAATTCCTTTTGAGTGATCAAACACTCAAACTAAGGGTTCCTGATTTTTTTTCATCTTAGTTACCAGTCATATCATCAATACAAATGATTACAAAGATCATCTAAGGTGATTTGAAGTGTTTTCCATAAAAGTGCATTCGCATTGCTTTTGACTTGAACTGGAACAAGCTAGGGTTTGCTAGATTTGATCCTTTTCATGTACCTAATACCAAAAATCAAAATCAAAAAAACATATTAGATACATATGAATCGAATGGCTGAGTCATTATCAAAATATGGACAATGTGTAACACTTAGGTAAACATTCTCCCCCTTTTTGACAATGAGAAACTGATCCTCAACATAATGAAAAAGATATGAAAGTGAAACCTTTATGGTTAACTATGCCTATATGGTTAGTTTTTACAGGGACCTACACATATTAGTACAGTATACTGAGGTCTCCGACTAGAACCACTCATGATGGAACTAAGTATAAGAAATCACCATCACTTCTGATGAGGTTGCTCTATGCTGGATCAAAAATCAATTGTTTGAGCTAAAAGTAATCGATCTCACAAATAACCATATTACATATATATACTAATATGGTCATCTAGAAAGTCACATGATATGCGGATAATTGACATGAAAAGGATCATATAAGAAATAAAAAAATATGGATGAGGTCATTTCTCCTACTTTGATTTGAAAGATAATGAAGAAAGTAAGCTCCCCCTTCATTCTCATCTTAAACTCACTTTGCATAAGAGAACTACACTTATTGCAAAGATCAAGATAATTCCAATCAAAGATAATATCATCAACATTAATTTGAATGATCAAGAAATTGTTAGAAGTGTGTTTTAGAAACAAGGTAGAATTGACTTTGCTCATGATATTACCATTGTCTAGCAAAAGGTTCTTTAGTTTCTCATACCAAGTGCTAGGGGCTTGTTTGAGGCCATAGAGAACTTTTTGTAACAAATAACCATGGTTAGGCATTTTATCATGTTCAAAGCCTAGAGGTTGAGCAACAAATACTTCCTCCTCAATTTTACCATTCAAAAACACACTTTTAACATCCATTTGATAAAGAAACAAATTCTTATGATTAGAAAAAGCAAGTAACATTCTAATTGACTCAAGTCTAGCTACAGCTGCATAGGTTTCATCAAAGTCAATACCTTCCCATTGATTGTAGCCTTGAGAAACTAACCTTTCTTTGTTCTTTACCACTTTCCCACTTTCATCATGTTTGTTACAGTAGACTCATTTAGTGCCAGTGATCTTTCTATCACTTGGTCTTGGCACTAAGGTCCACACTTTGTTCTTCTCGAACTATTCCAACTCTTCTTGCATGTCTAGGATCCACTCATCATCCTTGAGAGCTTCTTTAACATCTTTTGTCTCAAGTTGAGAGATGAAGGCATTGTCGACTTGTTCTTTGTTGTAGACAACCCGTGTCTTCATCCTTTCAAAAGAATTACCTATAATGAGCTCTTTTGGATGATGCTTTGCAAAGTGGGGAGTTGGATCCTTATTTTATTCTTCTTTCTCTTCTTCATCAACTAACACCTCTTTTTGTTTATTAACATTGCTGAAATCTTTCAAGCGAGGGATCACCTCATCTGCAACATCTTCATTAAAAATTTTCTTGGAAATAGAGGAGTTAGTCTCAACAAATTTAATATTAATAGATTCTTCTACTTTACACAATTCAATGTTAAATACTATATAAGCCTTGTTAGAAGTTATATAACCAAGAAAGAAATCCTTATAAAACTTCAGATCAATCTTCTAAAGGAATCCTTGGTGCTAAAAAAAAATAAGGACAATGAAAAGCATGAAAGAAATCAATGGGAAGTTTTCTACTATGCCATAGCTCATAGGGGAGTTTCTTTAAAGAAAGATGAGCGAAAACCCAATTTTGCAAACAACATGAAGTACTAATGGCTTCGTCCCAAAACTTATTTGGAGTATCATACTCTAGAAGCATAGTTCTAGCCATTTCCTGCATTGACCTATTGTTTCTCTCTACAACCCCATTTTTTTGAGATGTTCGAGGTGAAGAAATGTTATGTGCATCTAGATTCCTCACAAAAATGGTCAAACAAGTAATTTTCAAAATCTCCCCCATGATCACTATGGATAGAGATATTCTGACAAGAAGCTTCATTTTCAACTTGTTTGCTAAAAGTTGAGAAAACATCAAGAGTATTGCTTTTTGAAAGAAGAAATAAGGTTAAAGTATATTGAGAAAAGCCATCAACAATCACAAGACAATACTTGCTACCATGAAGTGATTTCATAAACATTGGTCCAAATAGATCAATGTGAAGAAACTCAAGAGCTCTTTTGGTACTAAGGACTCCTTTGGATTTGAAGAAGGAGTTGCTTTTTTTCCTAGGGTACAAGGTTTGCATTCCTCATCATTTTCAAAATCCAATTTAGGAAGTCCCTTTACCAAATCCTTTTTTGCTTAACTTCTTTGAATGATGCATATTTACACGACCAAGCCTACGGTGCCACAAAGAAATATCATTTGAGTTGGCTACAAGACATCTACCAACAATAGGCTTAATGCAAGTCCAGCACAATAACATAGAGATCACCATTTCTAGTTCCATTGACTAACACTAATTAAATTGTGATGTAGGCCATCCACAAGAAGAGCATTCTTGATGCATAGTGAGTCACCTACATGACCCTAACCTATTACTTTAACTTTTTTGTTGTCACCAAATGTCACTGATCCTCCTTTATTCTTTGAGAATTGGTTGAAGTGGATGATTTTACCTACCATATGATTTGAGTAGATACTATGAAAAATACATTTCCTTACCTACTAGAAATTTATTAGTGTCCAATTCAAACCTTAGTTTCCGGTGTTAGCTTGGGGAACCATTTCATCTTTGGGTTTGTGCCCTTCTCTCTATAAGGACAATAAGTAGAATAATGGTCATCACTCTTTCAATGCACATCAACCATAGGTTCTTAGAGACAGATGACTCTCAATGGAAGATAGGAGGTCCCTTACTCTTTTTATTACCCTTTCCCCTACTCTTTCTCTTTGGAGCTCCCCCTACATATCCCAAACCACTAGTACCATCTTGTTTGGTAGAGTGATCTAGAAATTCATTGAGGGACTTTTTCCTTTTAAGGAAGTTCTGTAAGGAAGCTCTTAGTTTGTGATTATCATCATTAAGAGTAATGACAATAGAAGATAAGCTAACAAAATCATCTTCTGCATGATGTAAATTGACCTCTAAACAGAGGGCTTTAGCAAGATAAGAATCTTTTTCTAAAGTAAGACTAGAAACTTCATGACTAAGTAATAAAGGTCTAGAAGAAAGATCATTAACTTGAGTAAGAAATCTAGCATTTTCAATTCTAAGCAGAACAAGTTCATCAAGATAAATTCTATTTTGAATTTTAGTAGCATCACAAGAAAGCTTAAGATCATCATTTTTCGTTTTAAGCGAAGCAAGATCATCTACTAGGGTTTGGTTTTAATCCTTAAGACTATTGATGTTCTTAAGGTAGATGCCATTCTCTACTTCAACTCCATTGTATTGGAGCTCAAGATCAAGAAACTACCCTTGCAAGGAATCAATTCTATCAAGATGCAACTTCTCATTTTGATCTAGAATATCAATTTTAGCATACAAATCATCTATGATCTTCCCTAAATTATTCTTTTTAGACTTTCATTAAGCATGTCAATGATAGTTTCCTTAGATAAATTAGGTAAAGTAACCTCACTTTCCTAACCAATGGATTCACTTGTGTAGGCCATGAGTGCAAGGTGGAATTCACCCTCATTGTATCTTGAGTCACTTGAGAAAGACTCTTACCATGCGTCATGGGTTGCATCTTTGATCCTTTTGTCCTTCTTGTTCTTCCTCTTGTACTTATATTCCTTCTTGTAGTGATCCTTCTTCTTGTGACTGCTTTTGTGGTAGGCCTTCTTTTCCTTGGGGAAATCATTTTTGTTGTGCCCCTTTTAACCACATTCATAGCATCTAGGAGTAGAGGATGAGGAAGACTTTACCTTGAAGTGTATTCCCTATGAGTAGTTTGCTTCATGATCACTAGGGACATGATATTCACTTGGGGATGGAGGAGAGGACCACAAAGCATGTTGTTGTTGCAGAATCATTGTCTCCAATTGATCTTTGAAGGCATTGTCTTTGATCTTCTTTGATTACTTATCCTCTTACTTTTCATGTTCTTCTTGCTTGTCAAGTCTTGGGTTTTTCAATTAAAGATTGCCAATGAGCTCCTCGATGGCTAAGTCACCAATACTTTTAACTTCTCCAATGGAAGACACCTTGGGTTCCCATCTCTTAGGAAGTTACCTTAGGTTCTTGGAATTGATAGTCCCTCTATCCGAGGTGTGGCCCAAGGCAGCAAGCCCATTGATCATGGTGTTGGGCCTTGCGTACATCTCAACCACTCTTTCCTTCTTGCCCATCTTAAAGTTTTCAAGCTGTCCATTGACCATATAGATATTTGACTTTATGCCTTGTTGTGTGCCTTCATAGGTAAAGTACAAATTGTTCCAAATCTCATGGGCTATGTCCCAATATGAGATATGGTTGAACTCAAAGTGAGTGAGGGAAGCATATATGATGCTTATTGCCTTGGCAGTAAGCTACACCTTCTTGAGTGTAGCTTCATCCCAATTAGCTACATCATCCACCGACTCCTTGTATGGAAGAATCATCACCTTTCACATGTCATAGTTCATCCCTTGAAGGTAGAACTGCATATGTCATTTCCAATAGAGGAAACTTGTGCCGTCAAAGATCAGTAGTCTCATGGAGAAGTCGCCCTATATTCTTAGGGACCCAAGTAGGTTGTGGCCCATCTTCTCATCTCATAGGAGATGTGTCAGAGAAGACCATGGCTCTGATACCACTTGCTTAATCAAAGGGCTTTAGTGGGGGGTGAATAGATCTAATACACTTGTAGAAAATTAGACCTTCAAGTTACTTCAACCAAGCACAACTAACAATAATTAATTTGATGACAATCGATACATACATAGCAAGGATGATAGATATTTAAACAAGCAATTGAATAAGCTATTTATAGTGGTTCCACTCTCCAAATTAGGAGAGTTTCAGTCCACTACCTAGAGAGGTCAAGTCCTAAGAGTTTGCAACCTATGCATACTTATACTCCACTATAAGACATATAATTTGACCTTCCTTTTCATGGATAAGGATACACAGCTTCCCTTTGAGATCAAGGGAGGGAAAAACCTTACAACCAAGGTCTTACCTATCCAGATATAGAGTCTTCTACCTCACCAAGGTCTTACCCACTCTTGCAAGTAGCTGGACAACTTCGCCAAGGAGATATCATCTATGCAGAGAGTCTTCCGCATTTAAGGATTTACCCAATATACTACCACATTTTCATCCTTGTACTCCTCCTTCACTTGGAGAAGCTTTTTGAACCTTCTTCTACATCTTAAAGAAGCTTTCACCTTCTCCTTCAGTTGGATAATCTTTCACCAACTTGATCTTGAAGAAAGGGGTTGGAAAAAGTGAAGCTTTGAGAGCTTTACAAGTATGCAATGAAGTATCTCTCTCATACAAATCCTATCTCACTCATATGGATGAAATGAAGTGTAATAAGGAGAGAGAGAGAAAGGGGCTCAAGTGGACTGGATGCACTCAACTATAGCTAGGAGCTTGAATAGCATGAAGGACCAACCTTGGAATGAACTCCAAGAGGTCCTATTTATAGTTGGTAGTGTCCAATAGAGGGTAGGAACACTTAATAACAATTTCTATCTATTTGGGGTGTTGCAATGGATATAATTTTAAGTTTTGCACCACTCCAATTGTTAAATTTTTTTTTTTGTGTTTTCTATTTATTATAGTGGGTCAAGTTTTCATAAAGGCAACTCAATCGATTTCTCTCTGCGCCAAAGCCACTTTGAAGCATCAGTCGAGTTTGTCATGTGTGAAACTCGACCGGTCGCTTAAAATCAATTTTTCTAATTACAAGGATCAGTCGATTTCTTTGTATAGGAAACTCAACCGAACCAAGATATTCTCAAAATCCATTAAGGGAATTATAGAGTTTGTATCTCGATCGATTAACAACATGTATTAAATTTTGTGAAATGCCTTCTGAATGATCAAACATTTGAATTAAGGGTTCTCGGTTTTTTCTCATCTTAGTTATAAGTCACATCATCAATACAAATGATTACAAAAATCATCTAAGGTGATTTGAAGTATTTCCCACAAAAGTGCATTTGCATTGCTTTTGACTTGAACTGGAGAGAGCTAGGGCTTGATAGATTTGATCCTTTTCATGTAGCTAACACTTGAAATCAATCTCAAACAAACATATTAGATATATGTGAATGGAGTGGTTGAGTCATTATCAAAATATGGACAATGTGTAACGCTTAGGTCAACAAAAAGACCATCTCCTATCTTTGACTAAGGTGGAAACAAGGCATAGTGTAGTCGGTTCCTATTTTCACACCTCCCTCCCTTCTCAGTTCATGTGATGACCAAAAAATCATCCCATTGAAATCAGAAAAGTATTTTGAGCCTATCCATCCCCAGTTTTACCTACTTTGGGAAGCAACTAAAGCTTTCCCCAAATCACCAGATCCTCATCGTCCAACCCTCCTAGGACCACAACTATATAAAGGGGGTACAATTCTCTATGAGATCAATACCCCTCTCATGAGAACCTACAAGATGTGAGAACCATATTCTTACCTCCAATTCTAATCCTACCCCTCTCTCTCAGGCTCTCCTTTGTAATCGACCAAGAGTACCCTTCTTTTTCCTCACTACTACGTCATACTTCTAGCCAATTAAGGCCCTAAGCAAGTCTGATAAGAGAAGGAGGAGACAATGGTGCTCTCACTTGATACTTGTAGGTCCCAAAGCCCAGAGTCAACTCCTAGGTTGACTCATGTAAGGTACCTATTCATGGGGCTGAATCAAGGAGACACTAGGTGTGGGCTCTGATCTCCAAAACACAAGATAAACATAGCGGAAGCGATTCGATTAACAGCGGAATACGAAAATCACGAGAAATTAAAACTTTTCGAAAAGGAGATCTTAAAAACCTGAAAATCCTTTTATAAAAGTAAGATGAACTATTTACATCTCTGATAAATCACTTCTCGAGTGATTATATACGTCATGATACAAAATGTCAAGATTTCAAAATTCTCAGATCAACAAACTCCTAGGACCTGAGTGTACAGAGACGACATAAGACTATTCTGACTACAAGACTAGACAGCACAGTGTTTCCACCTGAAGTCACTGCTGCTCCTGAATTTGCTGTTGTCCACCTGCAGATCGGTTCCTTCGACCTCGACGTCCACCTAAAGGTAGAAATCTACGGGGTGAGACAATTTTAAATAATTGTCCCAGCGAGAGTTATAACTCTCCGCCAGAAACTTTGTTAAAAGCAATCAAAGGAATATCATGAGCAGGTAATTTAGGTTACTCACAGTAGGCTTGATAACAAATACTCATCTTTATTTAAGGAATATGAAGAACACGTATACTAATGCTTGAACAGGATATTAAAAACAAGCAATGTAATATCAATCAATGTTCCTCGTAGTTCAACCTAAGTAGTTATGCTACGTGGTTGATTATGTTTTACAAACATCATTATGCCCTGCGGAGATGAGGTATACCGCTCATGCTCCAACCGATCACTAGTAAGTCGCATCGGTATCATACTAGGTCATCGAAAGAGCTGGATTCTCATGACCTTCAACTACCTTAGTCAGAATGAGGATAAACATGCATGACATCTAGTGTCCCTGCTAATATAGCTCACCAGGGTATTCTGGTACTTCGCTATTAGAGTCACAGTGGCATTCTGCACTCTCTTTGCCATCGAAAGATTTCATGTTTATCTCTCATCGATGCGGTATAAAAGATTCCCTTGGAAGAATAGTGTTACATCATCTCGGTATAAACATATAGTGAAGGGTTGATGGATTAAGATACATCAACATCAACTCCTACACTAGGATGTAAGGATATACACATCCATATTCCCCCACATACTCTAAAGTATGTGATCCAGGAGTTCCCTTAGGAAAACCTGTTTCACCATCATTTAAAGTCTGACAATGATGGATCTATGATCAGGGCTCTACATGATATGATTAAACTTGGTTATTAGGTACATTTCAGTATTCTTTTAGCATCATACATGTTTCCAAACATTCAAGTACTAAACATGGCTATAACAGAAGAATACTAAATATAACATGTATTACTCATATCAGTTATCAGATGGATGTCAGTTCTTAATCATCTTATCACTATAATTCAGGAACATAGGTGTTCATACCCTTATATCATCATAACACTTGCTATCAAATGTCATGTCAGCATCAAGTCATCTATTAGAATGACCTCGATGTCATTCATGGCCCTTAAGGCATATCAGTTTCATATGATACCACTTGCATTTAGGCAACATAGTTATTTCTGTTCATAAGCTATTGACATGCTTTCAATGAACATGATGTCATGATCCTTACCTGGATATGATTATTTTCTTATAGGAACCTGCATGATTAAATCAATTGATAATAATCAAAACTTATAATCAGATCATCAGTCAATAAGACAAAATTAACCCTTCAATTCAAAGGTTATACTTTTATGTCCTTACAAAGGGTAAGATTCCCTTGTTTACATCATTTAGGGTTATTCACCCCTTTCATTATGATTGGGAATAATAATTCTTCATCTCATATCTTTGATAATACAATTCATGCTTAAAGGAATAACATGAGTTTAGGGTTTATTGTTCATTTCTACATATTACCATGAACTAGGATTTACTATTAACATTACTCATGATTACCCTAAAATTAGGGTTTACTATTCACATTACTCATGATTACCCTAGAATTAGGGTTTACTATTCACATTACTCATGATTACCCTAGAATTAGGGTTTACTATTCACATTACTCATGATTACCTTAGAATTAGTGTTTACTATTCACATTACTCATGATTACCCTAAAATTAGGGTTTACTATTCACATTACTCATGATTACCCTAGAATTAGGGTTTACTATTCACATTACTCATAGCATCATCATGAATGAGAAACATCATCATTATTGATACTTTCAAATTAGGTTAAGACTCATCGATTATCTTAATTATGGTTTTCATGATCTCTCATAAGTGGATCATACCCTAATCCTGCATATTCATATACATTGAAGGTACTTTATTTGAGTTTTAACCATAAATGGTACTTTCTCTCTCTCCTTCCTAATGAAAGGTGATTACATCACTTTAGATAGGGTTGGTTTAAGTCCTTGTTGATTAACATAAACCAATTCACCACTATCATGTCATTAGAGTTTACATAAAACAAGGTATCCTTTAATTGAACCCATTTAGGTTGAAACGAGTGTGACCCATTTGGGTTGAAACGAGTGTAACCCATTTGGATTGAAACGAGTGTGACCCATTTCAGTTGAAACGAGTGTGAACCTGTTTGGATTGAAACGAGTGTGACCCATTTCAGTTGAAACGAGTGTGACCCATTTCAGTTGAAACGAGTATGACCCATTTGGGTTGAAACGAGTGTAACCCATTTGGATTGAAACGAGTGTGACCCATTTCAGTTGAAACGAGTGTGAACCCATTTGGATTGAAATGAGTGTGACCCATTTCAGTTGAAACGAGTGTGAACCCGTTTGGATTGAAACGAGTGTGAACCCGTTTGGATTGAAATGAGTGTGACCCATTAGAGGTGAAACGAGTTGAACCCATTTGAGGTGAAACGAGTTGAACCCATTTGAGGTGAAATGAGTTGAACCCATTTGAGGTGAAATGAGTTGAACCCGTTTGAGGTGAAACGAGTTGAACCCATTTGAGGTGAAACGAGTTGAACCCATTTGAGGTGAAACGAGTTGAACCCATTTGATATAGTTGGATAAGGACCAACATAGGTATTAACGCCCTTCATCTTCAACCTTGAAACCAAGGTATATTCTTCACGAAAAGGCTTGCAAGAGTGCAAAGAAAGATGGGGAAGAAGAAGAACTAACTATTATTTGCAAGAATAAAAGTATGTATAACAAAGCAAGGTGTAGAGTTATAAAACCCGCCTCAAACGTTGTTCCTAGAGCTCCAAGCTTCCAAGATTCGAGACTTTAATGGTGGCTAGAGCTCCACAGGTCATCTAAGGTTGTTTCTTCAAGAAAGGTTGGGAAGGATCGGCTAGGAAGAGAAAACTAAGTGAATTAACCATGAAATCAACCTTATACAAGGATTTCCCCCATGAATTCAAGCTAGAAGATGGTGCTTTCTTACCTTAGAATAGGTTGGTCGTTTCCCTGAGCTCCAGAGCTTTGCCTTGGTCGGTTGAGAAAGATGAGAAGTGAGGATGTGAAGAGAATACGTTTGGTTGTTTTACAAGGAACTAGGCTCATATACTTTAGGTTATTTTCCACCATAAGGACCTCTAAAACATAGATTTCCCATCTAAGTCCCTTCTTCTTTCTAAGGCACGTCCAAGCATGGTAATATTATGCAATGCTCATCAAAACTCAAGATCTAAGGGTAGATAAAACCAACATGCATACTAAGGTACATATATGAAGGGTCTTCTTACTCATACTACGTATTTTCACTACAAAGGTCATCCTTCTTATCCAATTATTTAATTGAAGCGCCCCTCTCATCATTTCTTTTCTAATTGATGTAAAGAGTCATAAAAGATATAGTAGAAGGTATATAGCACAAGTTGCACCCCACATTTTGGGTAAATTGCACTTTACACCAAAATTAGGGTTTAAGCACAAGGATTGCTCCACAAGCTGCACCTTGGTGCCCAGACTTGGGAAATCCATCATACCTCATCATATTCCTTCATATGTGTAATTTGCAAGTTAACCCCTCTAATTGGGTAATTTGCACATAGGTCCCTGTATTACCAAACAATACTACAATCATTGTTTAAAAAGGACAGAAATGAAAATGTATGTTCCTTAGGAACTTAATTACATGCCAAAAGATAATAACAAGGATTTAATTACATATCTTAGGCAAAACACCTAGGGTTAATTCATAACCCAGGTCAGGGATGTTACAAATTATCCACCCCTTACAAGGATTTCGTCCTCGAAATCGATAAAACATATTAAGAGAAAAGAGTAGGATATTTCCTTCTCATCTCTTATTCTAGTTCCCAAGTGGCTTCTTCAACACCACGGTGATTCCAGAGAACTTTTACAAGACTTATCTCTTTCTTCTTTAGCTTTTTAATTCTGTTATCAAGGATTGACACCGGTCCTTCCTCATAAGTTATATCTTCATTCAATTCTACTTCCATAGGTTGTAGAACTGACTCGGTATCGGGATGACATTTCCTTAGCATAGAAATGTGAAACACAGGGTGTAGTTTTTGTAATTCTGGTGGTAACTCTAGTCTATAGGCTACCTTTCCAACCCGTTCAATGATTGGATAAGGCCCTATAAATCTAGGAGCTAACTTCCCTTTCCTTCCAAAGCGAAGGACTCCTTTCTAAGGCAAGACCTTGAGATACACTCTGTCTCCAACCTGGAACTCCAACGGTCTACGACGCATGTCAGCATAAGATTTTTGCCTATCTTGTGCAGTCTTAATCTGTTGTTGTATTACTTTAATCTTTTCCGTAGTCCGTTGCACAAGATCAGGACCTAACAATTGATGTTCACAAGTCTCATACCAGCATAAGGGTGATCTAAAACGTCTTCCATACAAGGCTTCATAAGGTGCCATATCAATACTATGTTGATAGATATTGTTATAGGCAAACTCTATCAAGCTTAGGTGCAGATCCCAACTTCCCGTGAACTGGAGAACACATGCTCTCAACAGATCTTCTAATGTCTGTATAGTCCTTTCTGACTGTCCATCCGTCTGTGAATGAAAGGCTGTACTAAACCTTAACTAGGTGCCTAGTGCCCTATGTAGTTGTTCCCAAAAATGACTTGTGAACTGAGGACCTCTGTCAGAAACTATGGTGACAGGAACTCCGTGCAAACGCACTATCTCTTGAACATATAACTGGGATAACCTTTCAGCAGAATAGGTTGTTTTGACAGGTAAGAAATGCACTGTCTTAGTCAACCTATCAACAATTACCCAAATGGAATCATGTCCTTTGTTTGTTATAGGTAGACTAACAACAAAGTCCATGGTTACATGATCCCACTTCCACTGTGGTATGGGTAAAGGTTGCATTGTTCCTGCAGGCTTCTGGTGTTCAGCTTTAACTTGCTGACACACTGGACACCTCAGAACAAACTTAGCTACGTCCTTCTTCATCCCAGGCATCCAATACATATCTTTCAAGTTTCGATACATCTTGGTGCTTCCTGGATGCATAGCATACATTGAAGAATGAGCTTCCTCCAGGACTAACTTCCTCAGGTTATCTACATCTGGTACTATCATCCTCCCATGATAACATGCTACTTGATCATCTGATTCATGAAAACCTTCTCGCTTATCATCACCAAACTCAGATCTAATCTGCTGAACTGCAACATCAACTTGCTGTGCCTCCCTAATCTGCTCTCTTGGGTGGGTTTGATATGCATCTCAGCCAACAACCCGGCAATCCATGACACCTTCATCTGTACATTGTCTTGCCTTAAGGAGATAAGCATATCTCTCCTAGGGCATACTAAAGAGTTTAATTGTACCCTATCAGAGGATGATGTTGCTGATTTCCTACTCAAGGCATCTGCAACTACATTGGCCTTTCCTGGATGGTAATCTATTGTACAATCATAATCCTTGATTAACTCCATCCAGCGACGTTGCCTCATGTTAAGGTCATGATGAGAGAAGAGATACTTAAGGTTCTTATGGTCTGTGAAAATCTGGAAGGTTTCTCCGTAAAGATAATGTCTCCAGATTTTCAAGGCATGAACCACAACAGCTAATTCTAAATCATGTGTCAGATAATTCTCCTCGTGTTTCTTAAGCTGTCGGGAAGCAAAAGAAATCACTTGTTTATCCTGCATCAACACACATCCAAGTCCATTCTTGGAGGCATCACAAAAGACTACATATCCTTTTCCTTGCTCAGGTAGAACAAGCACAGGTGCACTTGTCAACCTCTCCTTCAACAGCTAAAAAGACTGTTGACACTTATCACTCCAGGCAAAAGGAACATCTTTCCGGGTCAACTTCGTCAAGGGTAGGGCTGTAGAACTGAAGTTTTTAATGAACCTTCGATAATAGCCAGCCAACCCTAAGAAACTACGAATCTCCGTCGTTGTTTTCGGTTGTTCCCACTATAGAACAGATTCTACCTTTTTAGGGTCAACACGAATTCCTGAGGCAGATATCACATGTCCAAGAAAAAATACCTCCGGCATCCAGAACTCACACTTGCTAAACTTGGCATATAGCTTATGTTGTCTTAGCAAAGTTAGAGCATGACGAAGATGTTGTTCATGCTGCTGAGCATCTCTACTATAGATCAAGATGCCATCTATAAAGACAACAACACACTGATCAAGGAAAGGTCAGAAAATTCTATTCATGAGTTCCATAAATGTAGCTGGTGCATTAGTTAGTCCGAACGACATAATTGTGAACTCATAGTGACCATACCTTGTCCTGAAAGCAGACTTGGGTATGTCACTATCCTTAATACGAAGTTGATGATATCCTGACCTCAAGTCTATCTTCGAGAAGACAGTTGCACCACGCAACTGGTCAAAAAGATCATCAATTCTAGGCAGAGGGTACTTATTCTTTATCGTTACTTTATTTAGTTGTCTGCAATCTATGCACAACCGCATTGATCCATCCTTCTTTTTAACAAACAAGACCGGAGCACCCCAAGGTGAAGTACTTGGTCGGATAAAACCTTTCTCTAGCAACTCTTGAAGCTATTTCTTGAGTTCTGCCATCTCATCAGGTGCCATCCTATACGGTGTTTGTGCTATAGGTTGGGTATCTGGGATCAAATTGATTTCAAAATCAATTTCCCGAGGCGGTGGCATACCTGGAAGTTCTTTAGGAAATACATCTTCAAATTCCCTGACTATAGGAACTTCAGCAAGGTTAGGACTCTTCATAGTGGTATCTATCACATGGGCCAAGAATGCATAACATCCTTGCCTCATCAGCTTATCAACAACCATAGCAGACACAAGACAGGTGGGTAGAATCTTTCTCTCTCCTTGAAAGATCCATGTGTTGCTCTTATCAGCAAACACAGCCTGCTTGGATTCACAACCCAAGACAACTCTATACCTTTCCAAGGTATCCATCCCCAGGATTATATAAAATCCTTGTATATCAAGTGGTATAAGATCCACTTGAATGCGATGATCAGAAAAGAAGAGGATGCAGGGAGAGCATACCTCTTGCAAAACAGCAGATCCTCTCAACGGAGTTTCAAGAAACAAGCTCTCTGCCCTATGTCTAACTATCATATTGCAGTTACGAATCACTCTTCGAGTGACAAAGGAGTGTGTAGCACCCGGGTCAATCAAAACAGATACCACACAGGATTTAGACATATCAGAATATAAAAGTTTGATCTGACCTGCCACAACCCGTGGATTGACTACTGCTTCTGGTGGGTTCATAGAATAGAACCTCGCTGTCGCCTGAGGTTGAGTTGGTGCTGACGATCCATCCTGAGACGCTTGCCCACGTCCTCTAGCTGCTCCTTGAGACTTCCTTCTCTGTGATCCCTGTTGATCCTGCCTCAGAGGCTGTGTCACACTGACAGGCCTAGACCTACAGTCCTTCATTAGATGTCCCACCTTCCCACAGTTATAACAACTCCTCTCCAGTTGTTGTGGTCTTGGCGGTCCTGTGACCGATATTGATGCTGAACTGTGAGTCTCTCGTGGCCGTAAACCTCGTCCTCTACCTCTACTTGGGGACCATTGAGTCTGAGAACTAGATCTGGGTGGTGGAGGTGTAGGTGCAGAGAATCTAGGCTTCTTAAAGTCTCTAGATGAAGATCCATGGAACTATGGATATCTCTTTTGGGTTTGTCTTTTCTCGACTACGAATCTCTCTATCGTTCGGACTGACTCAACAAAGGTAGAGAATCTCTCCCGGTTTTCTAGTGCAGACACAGGAGTAGTCATGTCAGCATTTAAACCCTTCTCAAACCTCCTAATCCTTTCTTCATTTGTGGTAGCCATATGCGGACAGAATCACAACAACTCCATGAACTTAGCCTCATACTCACTAATGTTCATCATACCCTGTCTCAGTCTCTCAAACTGAGAGATCTTCTCATCCAGGAAGGTCTTTGGAAAATATCTTCTGACAAATTCCCGATGAAAGTCCTCCCACGAGATCTCTATTCCAGGCCTCTTCTGCTCTTCCATGGTCCACCAGTGACCAACACTACCTTTGAGAAGATAGAAAGCATGTCTAACCTTCTCTCCTTCGGGGATGTTAAGGATTCTGAAAGCTTTCTCCAACTCAGTTAACCATAGATCAGCATCAGCAGGGTCAGCTATTCCAAAATATTCAGTTGCTCCGACCCGACGAAGTCGCTCGAACGTTTTATCGATACCTTGACCCTCAGACTGGACATGTGCCGTAGGTGCAGGCATGGGCATCCTGTCAGTGATATGTGTCATGGCAGTCATAAACTACCCAAACATGGTCTGTACCGCTGGGTTTCCCATGTCAGCTGGGTCAAACTGAGGTGGCTCCAAAGGTGGCTCCAACACAGGTTGCTCTATTTCAAGGTTCCTTGCACCTTCTCGAGGTGCAACAACACTACTTTCTGCCTCGTACTCCTCCTGTGGTCCAGACATCCTTAATTATCTTCTTCTCCTGAGGAGCAGAAGACTCTATTAGATAAGAAGGAAGTACTAAGGATAGACTTGACACTCTAAGTCCTATGTCTCTGTAGACTCAGCGAACCTGGAGCTCTGATACCACTAATTGTGGGCTCTGATCTCCAAAACACAAGATAAACATAGCGGAAGCGATTCGATTAACAGCGGAATACGAAAATCACGAGAAATTATAACTTTTCGAAAACAAGATCTTAAAAACATGAAACTCCTTTTATAAAAGTAAGATGAACCGTTTACATCTCTGATAAATCACTTCTCGAGTGATTATATACGTCATGATACAAAATCTCAAGATTTCAAAATTCTCAGATCAACAAACTCCTAGGACCTGAGTGTACAGAGATGACATAAGACTATTCTGACTACAAGACTAGACAGCACAATGTTTCCACCTGAAGTCACTGCTGCTCCTGAATTTGCTGTTGTTGCTGCTGTCCACCTGCAGACCGGTTCCTTCGACCTTGACATCCACCTAAAGGTTGAAATCTACGGGGTGAGACCATTTTAAATAATTGTCCCAGCGAGAGTTATAACTCTCCGCCAGAAACTTTGTTAAAAGCAATCAAAGGAATACCATGAGCAGGTAATTTAGGTTACTCACAGGAGGCTTGATAACAAATACTCAACTTTATTTAAGGAATATGAAGAACACATATACTAATGCTTGAACAGGATATTAAAAACAAGCAATGTAATATCAATCAATGTTCCTCGTAGTTCAACCTAAGCAGTTATGCTACGTGGTTGATTATGTTTTACAAACATCATTATGCCCTGCGGAGATGAGGTATACCGCTCATGCTCCAACCGATCACTAGTAAGTCACATCGGTATCATACTAGGTCATCGAAAGAGCCAGATTCTCATGACCTTCAACTACCTCAGTCAGAATGAGGATAAACATGCAGGACATCTAGTGTCCCTGCTAATATAGCTCACCAGGGTATTCAGGTACTTTGCTATTAGAGTCACAGTGGCATTCTGCACTCTCTTCGCCATCAAAATATTTCATGTTTATCTCTCATCGATGCGGTATAAAAGATTCCCTTGGAAGAATAGTGTTACATCATCTCGATATAAACATATAGTGAAGGGTTGATGGATTAAGATACATCAACATCAACTCCTACACTAGGATGTAAGGATATACACATCCATATTCCCCCACATACTCTAAAGTATGTGATCCAGGAGTTCCCTTAGGAAAACCTATTTCACCATCATTTAAAGTCTGACAATGATGGATCTATGATCAAGGCTCTACATGATATGATTAAACTTGGTTATTAGGTACATTTCAGTATTCTTTTAGCATCATACATGTTTCCAAACATTCAAGTACTAAACATGGCTATAACAAAAGAATACTAAATATAACATGTATTACTCATATCAGTTATCAGATGGATGTCAGTTCTTAATCATCTTATCACAATAATTCAGGAACATAGGTGTTCACACCCTTATATCATCATAACACTTGCTATCAAATGTCATGTCAGCATCAAGTCATCTATCAGCCTGACCTCGATGTCATTCATGGCCCTTAAGGCATATCCGTTTCATATGATACCACTTGCATTTAGGCCGTAATCGTGGATTCAACTTTCTTCAAAGTAGAGTTATAGGTGTCCTTGTTAACCATACCATGGATAAGGGGAACCCCAAGATACCTACCAAGATTGTTGGTTACAGTGAAGCCACTTATGCAACCAATTGTGGACCTCTTACTTTGTCTAACGTTCTTAGAGAAGAAGATGAAAGATTTCTTTATCGATATAGCTTGTCCAGACACTCGGCCGAACTGTATGAAACATCTAAGGATGGTTTGCATTTATTTTACAACTGCCTTGGAAAATAAGACCATATCATCTGCAAAACACAGGTGGGAAATTTTAGGACCCGAGTTATAGAGTTTAAATGGAGTCCATTTCTTCTCAGAGACAAGTTTCTCGATAGACTGACTGATCCTCTCTAAGCACAAAACAAACAGGTAGGGTGACATAGGGTCATCCTGCCTCAGGCCTCTAGATGCTTTGAAGGATCCAGCAGCCTTCCCATTCTAGATGATTGAGCTCGCTCCAGTCGAGATGGACTTCATAATATAGTTGCAGATAGTTTTGGGTATATCGATTTTCTTAAGAGTATCATTGATGACATAATGCTTATAACATTTTTTCAAAACATATACTTATTCTAGCCATAAATATGAATAATTCTCAAATCATATACGTGCATAACACAACTAATATTACTCTTTTACTATTTAAAATTCTTTAATTAAGGTTACTATCTAACACATATGTGATCTCATTTTAAATCCATTAGAATAACAATATTCTATAGACAATTATAATTTATAAAATGCATTCTTATGAATCAATTTATATCCCTGAATTTCATCTTATAATTGAATGAAAGTATCCTTAACAACATTCCTTATTCCCTTGTTTGAGAGTGTTACACATTTTTACCACATGGCTAATCATATTACAGTTACAATTAGGTTCTTAGATCCACCAAGATCACTACTAATTTTTCTCTTCATTTTAGACTCATACTCTTAGCTTCTTTCTACTCATTATCATTGCATTATTGGAATCAACCATCCTTAATTTACTTAATGTACAATACTTCTCTCATGTTGACATCCATCACAGTCTAATCTTATTCTAATTATTTCAAGTTTTGTCTACCCACATTTAATTTAAATAAATATATGATAGACTTCATCATGCTTGTTACATTATTTTCATCCATAACATCTTTTGGTCCTTAAAAGCATGTTGCCCTTCTTTTTTCATTACTTTTCAAAGGTGAGTATATACAATGATGTACAGGGAAAAAGAAAAAGGAATAGAAATAAATATACAAAGGTATGAATATCAACTATAGTTCTATTCTTGATCTCTCTCAGGTTGGTGTTTCTCCTTTAATAAATGGTCCTATTGTTATCACTCCAAATTGTATACTGATAGAAATAATAGTGGCCTTAGTAGACCCTTGGACCATCTAAACGATGGCCTCCATGTTTTGAGGCTTTTTCTCTATATACCTACCGTCAATAGCATAACTCTGAATTTCATAAGCATAACAACAATCAAATAATAGATGGCTCAAATTCTCCTCATTTATCCTATAGAGATAATACATAGAAGGTAATTGTAACCATTTGACTTTCAAGATATAATGTGTCAAAATCTTGTTTACTATCATTCTCCAAGAACTAACAAAAAATATTCTAGGGGATTTCATCTTTCAAAGACATTTGCTCAACTAGAAAAATGACCTTTGTGATGAATACTACTCTAGAAATCTTTAAACGTACAACATAACATCTTCATTATCAGAGCTAGGTGAGAACATACCTTTAACAACATCAAAAATGTAAATATGTCTTCTTGGGTTTGACGAGAACTACACACCATTGTCCAATAGACAAACGAACTTATCATATCTCCCTTTTCCTAGCTTCATAATAGAACCCTCCCCTTATCATTTAGGCAAACACCTCCTTTCACCCACTGGTCCCTCTAGAGAGCTATGATTTGACCATTGCCATCATAGTAAGAAATATTTTTGGTTGTGAGATCTATGTTTCCTAGAACTTGCTTCCAAACTAATGATGAGTTTGAAGTAATCTTACACTTCCAGATAGAGTCCTCTTTCATATATCATCCATGCACCCATATGACCCACATGCCACCCTTCTTATTAGCAATCTTTAATATTTTTTTACTAATTCATGCTTTGACAATTGACATGGTATTTTGAACGCACTAACAAACTCACTCGAGGTTGAAATCCTCGAGCTTTTACCAAAACTAAAGTTCAAGAATACCACCCGCAAGCGGACGAGTCTTATCGCAATATAGTTAAGGATCGAACCCAAAGGACAACATTTTTAAGAATCTTTGTCAGTCTAGTCTAGTTCGAGTTAAGGCTAATATTTAAAACGATAAGTTTATTTGAGGTTAATTAAAATAATTGCAAGAAAGTAAAAGATGAATTAAAGTTGGGTTTAGATCAATGATATGGAATCACTGGGATGGTATCACGTTTCACCACCACTACTCATGCAAGCACATCCAATCATCAAACATCCAGGCAAGATATAACTATCCAAGTAGAGCTGCTGTGAAACCCCCCATACGGGCGTTAGGTCTGCGTAAGCATCACCTTTGGCATCAGATATCTCATCACCATCCAGATCACATACTTATGGCTCCAAAGATACAACATCCAACTAAGGTTGTGGGCCCCCTATACAGGCGCTAGGCACATAGAAGCATCATCCAAAGCTAGATGGCTCATCCCTTCGCGGATCATACACTTACAACCTCAAGGAACCCCATTCTATTTCTAGTTTGGGAGTCAACCACACTAATCGATAAGAAAATGGTCTTGAGACCGCATGGACTCAAACGGTCTTGAGACCGCATGGGCTCAAACGGTCTTGAGACCGAGTGTTCCTAGTGGTCTCATGGATCTCCATATACATATAGTTTCATCTAGAAGTTTATCCCTTGTGTTTCCATCTTTTCCTTATTTTTAACTATCCTTGGTTAATTATGGAACCCATAACCACCAATTCTCAATATTTCCATGCCATTATATTCACTAAACCTTCACAATTTATGCAAACAACATTTTCATTGGCACTCTTTGGCCCTTGTATGTTCCTAATATCTCCAAATGTTGCGTCCATGGTAGATGGGGACCATGCAACATAGTTATTTCTGTTCATAAGCTATTGACATGCTTTCAATGAACATGATGTCATGATCCTTACCTGGATATGATTATTTTCTTATAGGAACCTGTATGATGAAATCAATTGATAATAATCAAAAATCATAATCAGATCAGTAGTCAATAAGACAGAAGTAACCCTTCAATTCAAAGGTTATACTTTTATGTCCTTACAATGGGTAAGATTCCCTTGTTTACATCATTTAGGGTTATTCACCCCTTTCATTATGATTGGAAATAATAATTCTTCATCTCATATCTTTGATAATACAATTCATGCTTAAAGGAATAACATGATTTTAGGGTTTATTGTTCATTTCTACATATTACCATGAACTAGGGTTTACTATTCACATTACTCATGATTACCCTAAAATTAGGGTTTACTATTCACATTACTCATGATTACCCTAGAATTAGGGTTTACTATTCAAATTACTCATGATTACCCTAGAATTAGGGTTTACTATTCACATTACTCATGATTACCCTAGAATTAGGGTTTACTATTCACATTACTCATGATTACCCTAAAATTAGGGTTTACTATTCACATTACTCATGATTACCCTAGAATTAGGGTTTACTATTCACATTACTCATAGCATCATCATGAATGAGAAACATCATCATTATTGATACTTTCAAATTAGGTTAAGACTCATCGATTATCTTAATTAGGGTTTTCATGATCTCTCATAAGTGGATCATACCCTAATCCTGCATATTCATATACATTGAAGGTACTTTATTTGAGTTTTAACCATAAATGGTACTTTCTCTCTCTCCTTCCTAATGAAAGGTGATTATATCACTCTAGATAGGGTTGGTTTAAGTCCTTGTTGATTAACATAAACCAATTCACCACTATCATGTCATTAGAGTTTACATAAAACAAGGTATCCTTTAATTGAACCCATTTAGGTTGAAACGAGTGTGACCCATTTGGGTTGAAATGAGTGTAACCCATTTGGATTGAAATGAGTGTGACCCATTTCAGTTGAAACGAGTGTGAACCCGTTTGGATTGAAACGAGTGTGACCCATTTCAGTTGAAATGAGTGTGACCCATTTGGGTTGAAACGAGTGTAACCCATTTGGATTGAAATGAGTGTGACCCATTTCAGTTGAAACGAGTGTGAACCCGTTTGGATTGAAACGAGTGTGACCCATTTCAGTTGAAACGAGTGTGAACCCGTTTGGATTGAAACGAGTGTGAACCCATTTGGATTGAAACGAGTGTGACCCATTAGAGGTGAAACGAGTTGAACCCATTTGAGGTGAAACGAGTTGAACCCAATTGAGGTGAAACGAGTTGAACCCATTTGAGGTGAAACGAGTTGAACCCATTTGAGGTGAAACGAGTTGAACCCATTTGAGGTGAAATGAGTTGAACCCATTTGAGGTGAAACGAATTGAACCCACTTGAGGTGAAACGAGTTGAACCCATTTGAGGTGAAACGAGTTGAACCCATTTGATAAAGTTGGATAAGGACAAACATAGGTATTAACACCCTTCATCTTCAACCTTGAAACCAAGGTCTATTCTTCACGAAAAGGCTTGCAAGAGTGCAAAGAAAGACGGGGAAGAAGAAGAACTAACTATTATTTGCAAGAATAAAAGTATGTATAACAAAGCAAGGTGTAGAGTTATAAAACCCGCCTCCAACGTTGTTCCTAGAGCTCCAAGCTTCCAAGATTCGAGACTTTAATGGTGGCTAGAGCTCCACAGGTCATCCAAGGTTGTTTCTTCAAGAAAGGTTGGGAAGGATCGGCTAGGAAGAGAAAACTAAGTGAATTAACCATGAAATCAACCTTATACAAGGATTTCCCCCATGAATTCAAGCTAGAAGATGGTGCTTTCTTACCTTAGAACAGGTTGGTCGTTTCCCTGAGCTCCAGAGCTTTGCCTTGGTCAGTTGAGAAAGATGAGAAGTGACGAAGTGAAGGGAGTACGTTTGGTTGTTTTACAAGGAACTAGGGTTATATACTTTAGGTTATTTTCCACCATAAGGACCTCTAAAACATAGATTTCTCATCTAAGTCCCTTCTTCTTTCTAAGGCACATCCAAGCATGGTAATCTTATGCAAAGCTCATCAAAACTCAAGATATAAGGGTAGATAAAACCAACATGCATACTAAGGTACATATATGAAGGGTCTTCTTACTCATACTAAGTATTTTCACTACAAAGGTCATCCTGCTTATCCAATTATTTAATTGAAGCGCCCCTCTCATAATTTCTTCTCTAATTGATGTAAAGAGTCATAAAAGATATACTAGAAGGTATATAGCACAAGTTGCACCCCACATTTTGGGTAAATTGCACTTTACACCAAAATTAGGGTTTAAGCACAAGGATTGCTCCACAAGCTGCACCTTGGTGCCCAGACTTGGGAAATCCATCATACCTCATCATATTCCTTCATATGATGTCTCTTTATTTGAGGAACATCTTAACCTGTGTAATTTGCAAGTTAACCCCTCTAATTGGGTAATTTGCACATAGGTCCATGTATTACCAAACAATACTACAATCATTGTTTAAAAAGGACAGAAATGAAAATGTATGTTCCTTAGGAACTTAATTACATGCCAAAAGATAATCACAAGGATTTAATTACATATCTTAGGCAAAACACCTAGGGTTAATTCATAACCAAGGTCAGGGATGTTACACTAGGGAGGGGAAGGACTTCTTTTCCCCTACATCTGCTATTTCCAAGTAAAGGACGTTCTCACCCTTTCCATCTTTTTCCGCCATGGTTAACGAGCATGCCACACGAGAATAGGTACCTCCATGGAGTATGCCTATTGGCTTAGCCCTAGCCCAGTGGCGTGGATGAAAGTCCAGTTGTCTATCTATGAAATGAGCCTTGGTTGGCCCATAGGGGTTATTTTGCAAAAACCCTAGAAATTAAATGGTAGGTCAAAATATAACATATAAATATATGATTTCCATTTGAAATATCCAAGGTAACCTATGAAATTGGTTCCATGACCAAATTTTGTCTTGGATTTCATAAGTACATAAAGTTTCTAACTTCAATGTGATTTCATATATTAAAATCCTAATTTCATAGGATTAATAAAATAGGTGACCATAACTAGATTAATTGGACTTAATGACTAAAGTATAACCTTTTTCGATAAAAGAGCATCTTGGATATAATCTGAGATGAAGAATTCACATGATATCAAAATTAAGGTTTCCTAAATTAAAAGCCATTAAAATATGGTAATTAGGGTTTGGGAAGCCTAACTTCAATGAAACCCTAATCTTACCCCAAAACCCAAACTTGGAACCCATGTTATCCTTGATGATGGTTTGTGAACATGATTGTAATACTTGGGTGTTATGCATTAATTTTAGGGTGACTACTTGACTGGTTGCACCTGCTCATATTTACTTGGACATTAAGTCATCTTTGAGAATGGTACATGGTTAGGCATATGAATACTCAACTTATCGACTTTCATGGTTTTCTGAAGTTTCCCAAATGGATTACAATTAAACTGTTGGTTGTTTATTTACTTCCTATGATTTGTAATGCCCATATGCGTATCACTTTACATAAACATAACTTGCTCAAGCCCTAGAAATATCTCTGAATAAATGCATGCATGGAAGCTATAGAAATTATCCCTAGAGAGTGGGTTGGCCATTAAATTACTCCCAATTAGTGATTATGATATTATGAATACCCCCAGTGAATGGGTACATCATTATAATACTCCTAATGAGTGAGTATGATAGTAAAAATATCCCTAGTGAGTGGGTATACATAGAGATTGAATAAGTTTTGGTTGTGAACTTATAACACAATTTTCAAGTTTGATTATGAAATAATATTTGCTACTATAGTTGTTTATGTTCTTACACATAGATGCGACTATTTTGTTCCCCCACATACTCAATATATTTCAATATGCTGATCACATTTTTGTTTCACAAAATTTTAGTTTAAACTACAATTAATGATGAAAATTGGCCAAACATATAAGAATACACCAAAAGAAAAGTTCGAAAGTTATGTTGGAGGATTTATATAGTTAAATTTTATTTCCCATTGAAACATTTAGATTTCCATTCCATATAACTCCTTAGAAAATATTTTATTTTATATTGTTATCAAACTCATTTACATTCAATGAAATTTATAATTATTATTGGTTATTTGCTAAACCTTGATCCTTTATACATGATAATGGCCCTTTCACTCTTTGTCCACTTTAATGGGACTTGAAGGGGAGGGGGTCATTACAATCAACTTTTCATTGGATACTCCTTTTTTTGTGAGTATTTCTCTCATGAAATCTCCCCAGTGGAGTCTCACACCAGTATATAGATAGATATCCAGCCACAAAGTTTGGCCCTAAGTTGATCACCTTGTCTCTGGATACTCATTTGCTTCTCAATATTTCTCTCATAAAATCTCCCTTCTATAATCTAACATGCCGATATGCAGATAAAAATCTAGCCACAATCTTTTGCCCCCAGTTGGTCACGTTGTCCCTACACATCATCATGTTTCCTCTCTACAATTAAAAACCAAAAAGTGCATGCTATATTGTAATTCTATTCAATATATCTCATGTCAAGACTATAAATATCTTTCTATATCACTCAATCTAGGGCCATGTCTATCTTAAATATCATTAGATCTAGCATTGTAGAAATACATGAAAAATCCTTTTATGCATAAATGGTGGAGTTTCCAATTTTGACATGATCATTGTGCCCTTTCCCATACAAGGGGCATGAAACTAGTTTTGAACTGAAGACCAAGGATGACATGGGATACATCAAGAAGTCTAGATAATCCAAGGGACCAAGTGTCATAGAAGAGGCTCTTGAATTTGGTAGTAGGAAGATAGTCAAAGTTAGCACGAGTCATTCTAAATCATAGAGATAAGTGTTCCTTTTCTAGGTCACCACAGCTATCATCACCATACAACCTATGGGGTACCGAATACACCATGTCAGATGATTCTGGCCAAGGGTATATGTTGGGGCTCTGAGTGTCATGACAATAAAAATCCTAAGGGAAATACCATTAGGTATACATGAAAGTTGTACACTCATTACCCACTCCACATGAATGGAATCTATATTGGAGTATACTTAAGGATCGAACCCAAAGGACAACCTTGTTCAGTACTTATATATATATATATTCATAAGTATTTAGCAGTAATATTTATCACCAATAAAGTTGATTAATTGATTAAACTACATTTTTGTTGATAAACATATTTAGGAGAAAAATTTATCACTAATAAAGTTGATTAATTGATTAAACTAAATTGTTGTTGATAGCAACAAGGATTAAGGTAGTAATTAATGATAATAAAAGGACCAGAGCATGGGATTTTTCTCATTAAATCTTATGTAATTATTATAGAATGACTTAACTCATAATAACACTTTACTTAATAGAGGATTAGCTATTGCACCCTCACATGATACATATCATTTCATGGATTAAACTACCTTGGAACCGACCACTCTCAGCACCCAAGTTCCTAGTTCATTCGATCAGACTCCCTAACTACTGATGACCAGTCTTGGCATGTTAGCAGATTGTAACCCAATCACCTCACTATCCCTTGCTAACATTTCATGGGGATAACAAGAATGTTCTGAAGTTCTAATCATGATTATAACAACTTGCACATCCACAAGTATAACATACATGCAAAGAAAGTGATCAATTTGCAAGGCAAGGATATAAGAAAAATGATACTTTATATAGAAATAACATTGTTGAGTTTAAGTATAGGATAGAATAAAATATGGGCTATTGGGGATAGTCCCCAATCCCTGGCCATGATGCCAGGTGCATGAAGACCAGTCTCTCCACTGTGGACACCACCTCCTTGCTCCTTTCTAGGGTTTGCGCTATGGAATATGTGGCTTCAAATTAACGATTAGAGACCCTTAGAATGGATGAAAAGGGTTCCCTTTATATATGTATTCCTCGCTTATGAAACTCTAATGTTAGATACTTATGGTTGAAGGCAACTTATTACATTGCCTGTACTTGGTCCACCAGGCGACTCGTGTGGGCTACTCAATATGGACCTTATATCTAGTTCTCTAGAGGACCAGTGTGGGTTGAATTGGGTTAGTCTAGATGCAAAGAGTGCACGTAGCACTGAAGAGTCTGGGCGACTTTGTGTAGAAAGTGGCTCAAGTCGAGTGACTAATGAGGCCTATCACCTGACCTGGTGATTTGAAGGTGGGTGTTGGATAGCGTCTGGTCTTGATCGTCCTTCTAGGCAATGAAGTATATATATGGCTATTTCTGCATAAAAGGTATTGAAAATTCATTTAAGTCTATAAAAGGGAAGATAATTGCATTTAAGTAAATCTAAGACTAAAATTAAGGAATAGAAACACAAAAACCCCTAAAAAGTGAATAAAACTACATGCAAGGATAGGTATAAATATACTCATCAATTTACCCTAAAGTTATCCTTTCCTCATCGCAAGTAAAGCAAAATAAAATGGGGGACAAACAATTGATATTAAGATCTAGGCTTCCTCTCCCAACTAGACATACTTTGTGGCCTTCTTTTATCAAACACGATCAAACGACCCCATCCTTTGAGGTCACATACACACACTTGGATATCCCCCAATTGGGTCTTGTTTCTTTGTTTTCCAGACTTCAGAACCATCAAAGAACTGATTTCATATAAATAATACTCTTGACTATCCATGCAAGGTAGAAGGGAGCACAAGCCAGGGTTGATTGGATATATTTTGTTTGGGGGAGGGTGGTGAGTTTTCACACACTTGGGATCGTTTGCTATTTATAAGGGGGGATCTTTTGCTAAACTAGCACAATCACATAAACCAAAATATATCACCTACAAGTGCACAAGATCGTATTATAGTGTAGGTGAGAGTTAAGTAAAGGGGTCAATCCATAGGGAGAGGGGTCACAGAGCTAGGTTCGAGAAGACTATGTTCCTAATGTGGAGAGTAGGGTTTTAGGGTTTGTTGATGTTTTTTTGATTAAACTAAAGAGGCAAGCAAATAAATCCAATAAGGAAACTAGATTATCAAAACCCCTAAGTTACCCTAAATAAGTTTCGTCTAACTAACAAAATAAGACAACTAATCAAGAAAGAGAAAGAACTACAACTAAGTTACACTAATGAAATAAGTTAAGAACTAGAGAAATTAATGACCTAGACTACAACTAACTAGCAATATTAAAACTATAAATCCCAAAAGAGAACTGACTACTCAGGTAAAACGTAAGTAGCAAGAACTAGGCAATATACTAAGAGGAAATTAAAAGTAAGCAACTGACTAGCATGAGAAAGCTATGTTTACAAGATAGATTTTAGCAATGATAAAGATAGGTGGGCCATTTGGGAATGACACTAGGATTCCAATTGGGGAAATATAGAACAAGCAAGTTTAATCATTCATTCTAGATTGCTAAACCAAACAACTAGTTAAATTCTAAGAAATAACCCTACACTATTAGTTAGCCTAAGGTATAGGTGAGATTTCACTAGGATTTGACTAATCTAGGTATCTAGCATAGGATTTCTTAGTGTAATTGGGATCCAAAGGTAGAATTGGGGAGTATATGTGAGGGTATTTCACACCCACATTACCCTCCACCTATCTTTTAATAAACTCCTAGGCAATTAAACCAATCAACCCTATACTAGATACTTTGATCACTCACCTACAAGTAGGAAAAGGATTATATGAAGGGGAAGATGGGGTTCTAGCTAAGGACTATTTGGACCTAGGAGCAACTCCCAAAATAGCCCCACATATGCTATCTTCTCCAAGACTTAGGTGGCTTCAAGCACACAATCACAAGCAATTCATATTTTTGGATGCAAACCACAAATAGAGGCATGGGAAATGAGATATAAATAGACTGAAACCATCATAGAATGAAATTTTAAAGTTTATAAATTATCTTCCCCCAACATGGTATCAAAGTATCTTTTTTGCCCTCAAACAACCCACCATAAGGGGCTTAGCTACTCATAACTAAACAAAAGAGCAAAAAGGAGAGAAGAAATAAGTAGAAGGTGATGGAGCTCATGGCATCTTGTTCTCCTTCATCTCCTTGCTACTTTAGAACATTCTCCCTCCTCTAAGACGGACGAATGACATGGAAATATAGGGGATTATGGTGGAAAACCCAAGAAAACTAAGGTTATTGGGTGGAAATGGAAGGTGGGAGGTAGGTGAAGCTCTTGAATGCAATGAGGGGAGTAATGAATGACAGGGAGTATCTAAGGAGTGGTTATGAGAGGCTAACTTCATTTTGTGGCTGCCACTAATGTATATATAGGTGGTGGGGAAGCACTAGGTTAAGTGGGGGTAGAAATGGAAATGTAGTGGAAAAGTTGGGTAGGGTTAGGTGGTCAACATGGTCATGGTGATGTACCACGACCGTTGTGGAGGTTGAATGACATGGTCTTGGGGGATGATACAAGCGTGGTGGAGGTATGTTGTGAGGTACAAGGACATATATGGAGTGGCCACGACCGTGCTGGGTGGCACAACTGTGTTAGGTAGAGGGTACCACGGCTGTACTGGGTGGCATGACCATGTTGGAGGATGGTGCCACAGTCATTTTGCTTCTCTGCATGTTTTGTCTTTTTCCAACCACACTCATGGTGGGCACCATGGGCAAGGTGGACTTCATGGGTCATGGTCGTGCTGATTGCCACGACTGTGGCCATTCATGTGTATTTTGTAACACCCGGGCCCACTGCCCAAGGATCTAGTAGAGTTTTAGGAATGACGAATGTCCCCAAAGACCACCACTAGCCTTAACTGCACACTTTGTCCTCACTCACATGCATGCAAAGATCAACTTCCCAACAAGTCACCCATCCCAATACTACTCCAAGTTGAGCACACTTAACTATGGAGTTCTTAGTGATGGACTCCCAGAAAAGGAGGTGCACCTTGGTGATATGGGTAGTCCAATCATTCCTTTTAAGATCAACTTATCCAAGGCCTCAAATCCTAGGATGTTACAATCTCCCCCACTTAGACTCTTGACGTCCTCATCAAGGCTCAACTATATGGCCTCATAATCTGACCCCATTTCAGTGCAGACCCACAATGGCCCATGGACACCCAGCTCCCGATCATAGAATACCCGTGCAAGGGTGGCTACGTCTACCATGGACAACCCTTTCCTACATGCCTGGACCGCACGACTTAAGACCGACATGTCACATGCCCATGTGGGCCGCACCTACTGGAGGGGAATTGGCTCTGATACCATTTGTAACACCTGGGCCCACTGCCCAAGGCTCTAGTAGAGTTTTAGGAATGACGACTGTCCCCACAGACCACCACTAGCCTTAACTGCATGCTTTGTCCTCACTTCCCGATAGGTCACCCATTCCAGTACTTCTCCAAGTTGAACACGCTTAACTATGGAGTTCTTAGTGATGGGCTCCCAGAAAAGGAGGTGCACCTTGGTGATATGGGTAGTCCAATCATTCCTTTTAATATCAACTTATCCAAGGCCTCAAATCCTAGGATGTTACATATTTCGTGTAGGTTCAGTGCTGATTTTTGGGCCATTTCACCACAATCATGGCATTCACCATGAGCAAGTCGTAGATCCTTGGCCATGACCATGCAGTTGACCACAATCATGTTGTCTTCAATGGCCACAACCATTTTGGGCACCACAGACGTGGGCATTTATGTACAATTTGTGTGATTTCACTATGACTTTTTAGACCATTTCACCATGACTGCGGCGATGTAGAACAATCGAGGTAGGGGTCCAAGCTACTTCAACTTGCTTCAAACATAGTCAAATGGATCCCTTTTGCTCTGGGTCAATTCACGTTCATCCAAGGAATGCTCGGGGAAGATTTAGACTCATCTCTCTCCTTTGCATCTAATGCATGCACAAGTGCCTGAAAAACATGAAAAAGTAGCCACAAGTGCATTTGATATGATAGTTCTTATTGAGGGAATTTATTTACACTCTACAATGTTTAGATGTGATCATAATGCAAAAAGACACAATATGAAGCCCTAAAATAGGGCTTTATCACCACCCCAAACTTAAGACATACTTTTTCTAAGTATGCTCCAACTTAATCTCTCTCTCTCTCTCTTTAGTTACTTTCAATCAAACAAGAGTGATAAATGCATTTTAGAAGATGATTATTGACTAAATGGTCTTAAAAGTGACTAAGTGCATGTGTTCCACTTTTCTCCTATCAACTTTCACAATCCAATCATGAAAAAAGCACTGAGCATATAAACTTTGAATATTGGTCATAGAATGCACAAGCTTTCCATATGTCCTTCATGTAATTTTGGGAAAACTATTTTATGATGGTGTTAATCAATTATGACTAGGAGTGTTGTTTCACTTTCATGCATTCAATCTTATGCTTCAAACCATACAAAGTGACCCTCATGGATTTGGAAAAAGGGTGAAGTGAGCTAGGTTTTATGTTTCCAGGCTCAATGGGTATGAAAATGGAATAAAGGATTGTAGTAAGAGATTGGAGTTCTGCAACACTCATCGTTTTTTTTGGAAATAGGTAAATATATTGCCAAAAGGGGTCAGAAGTAGAGCTACACTGTACAAGCCAAACTACAAAAAGTATATGGGGCAGCCTCTACAAAATGCCCCAGTATCATTTAGCTATGGGACTTAGTCCCTTTTCAATGCCTTCATCCTTAGTGGCATTACAAACATCTCTGGCAACTAAAAGAAAGACATCACTGCTAGGCTCACCCCGATGGATGATGTTGTTCCTCTCTTTCCATATGTTGAAGCAGATGTTGGATAGACAGAGCCCAACAAATTCCCTCTCGTTCTTGTTCAAACATCTAACACTGATATGTTCTATCATTTCATTGAAGCTACCAGCCGAGAGCACACCCTAGCCATGCTTTAAACACATCAACGCCCAAAGATGAACTATTTTATCACAGCCAAAGAACAAGTGTTCATGGGTTTCATTCTCATCACAGAAGGAGCATCTGGGGTTGACAGGGAGCCCCCATCAGATCAGTCTATCTTTCGTGAGGTGTTTACCAAGAAAGACATCATACCCAATGATACTCCATTTAGGAATGTGACCTTTGCCCCAAAGCAGGTCAAACCAGGGAGCATCGCCCCCTGTTGGAGTGTGGATCTACAGTTTCTACCCACGCAGCAAGAAGAGACTGTCAGGATCCACACCATACAGCTGATGCACCTAGTTCCAGCAACTACAGAGAGCAATCTAGGTTTTGGAGGCATTGGTATGGCCGATGGGAATGGAGCCGTAGCGCAACCTCATCCATCTCACCCATACGCTATCCTTCTCTATGAGGAACCTATCCAATCTCTTCAGCTGACTAGTATAAACTAAGTCCTTCACTTTAGACAAATTGAGGCCTCCTTCTCTATAGGTTTTAGTAATGGTATCCTATTTCACTGCATGTGCTTTACCGCCCCATAAGAAGTTAGTGATCTTCTTAGTAAGACTCTCAATGGTGGGGTTCAGAAGATTGCAAACCTCACTCCAGTAACGGATCGATGCTGGCAAGGACAAATTTGATGAGCGTAAGACGGCCAACCATCGACATATGGATACCATTCCACCCTTCGATCTTAGAGGAGACTTTATCCAGACACATCTTAAAGTCCTTTGAGACACCTCTACCCCTCTCTATGGGGGCTCCAAGGTACCTTGTCGGCAGTCTACCACTGTTCATCCCCATTGCACATTTGAGCTGCCCCCTTCTGCTATCGCAAGACTTGGACAAGTATATATAGGATTTGATATCACTTATGTACAAGCCTGTGCGCTTGCCAAAGCGTTGAAGTAACTTGTTAAACTCACGAAGTCTGTTGGTGTGCCCTGTGGAGAAGACCATCACATCATCTACAAAGATGAGGTGGGTTTTAAGTTTGACCCCCTAGACTTTGAACGACTTGATCAGATTTCTGGCTTCCACATTTCTAATCATTGATGTCAGCCCCTCCATGACCAGGGTGAAAAGGAGGGGGGAAGGGGGTCCCCCTTCCTCAACCCATTCGAGGCCTTGATCAAACCAAGATGCCCCCCATTGAGAAGGATGGAGAAAGAGGTAGTGCTGACGCATTGAATGATGATGTTGACCCATCTTCTGGAAAAGCCCAAGGCTCTCATAATATCCACCATTGTATCCCATCGAACGTGATCATATGCTTTAGTCAAGTCAATCTTGACGCAGGATTTGGCGCTATAATTTTTGACGTTGAACCCTATGAGAAATTCAGCCGCTAAGGGCGCACAATCAGCTCTTCTCCTCCCCTTCATGAAAGCACATTGTTCTTCAGAAACTAGCTCCGACAGGATAGGCTTCAGGCAGTTAGATAGGATTTTGGCCCAAATCTTGTAGACTACTGAACAACAAGAAATCAGTCAGTATTCAGAGACCCATTTCACTTCTTTCTTCTTGGGAATTAATTTAATGAATATGTGATTCACTGCACGAACCATATTCCCCACATTCATAAGTCATTTCATCACTTTGATGATATCCTCCTTAATGTCATCCCACATAAACTGGAAAAATTTGCTGTTAAAACCATCGGGCCCTGGTGCTTTGCTACTTTTAATGTCAAAAATAGCCCTTTTAACTTCTGCCTCTTCTATATCAGAGCATAAAGCCTCATTCATGGCAGAAGTGACTTTGGCATGGGGGTAGATAGCCTCTTCAATAGGTCTGCTACTATCATTATGATGGTTGTATAGAGAATTGAAGAACATATTTTATTTATATGGTCTTAAACATGAGAATATTTTATTTTCTTTTTTCCTTTTCCTTTTCTCTTTTTTTTATTTTTCCTTTGTGTAGATGGGGCATATGGTGGTGAGAGTGAAGCGGAGAGATGTAGATATGGACACCCCAAACTTTTGGAGGTGGCCAAGGCTAAATGTGTGCAATTTGGCATCCTTTCATAAGGAAAAGGGGTATGAAGATGATTAAATAAGATTCGGGTCAAAGAGGGGTCACTAGTGTGGTTATCAACACAAAATCTCCTACATCACCACTAATCCGACACTTCATCAAATTATATCACAACATGAGATTCATATTTTATCATGTGATTACATAGGCCCTAAGTGTTCATAACTTTCTCAATTCATAATCAAACCAAAACATTCACAAGCATAAGAAAGGTGGTGCACATGTAAAAAGTCAACAATCAAGACCATTTAGCAATAAACTCTAAGAATATAGCATGCATTTGTCAATGATCAACAACTTTTTGTTAAAATTTTTTGATTTAAGTTGAAACATGCTTTGGGAAAAGGAGTTCCAAATTTGGGTAAAATTGATCAAAATGGTGCCAATTTGCATTTAATCACATCCAAACCTACGTTAGGGAAACTAAAGCATAAAGCAACAAATTCTAGCTAAAACACACAAAAATTGCAAAAACCTACATGAAAATGCAATGCATGGCATGGAAAAGCAAAAAGAGAATTTTTTTTGAAAAATCACACAAAAATGTATGAAAAAAACTACATGTATGCATGAATGCAAGCATGACATAGAGTATGGTAGGAATAAGTGTAAAGGTCAATCGAATGATTTGGTCATCTCAAAAAAATTGTAGAATAAGGAAAATAGAGGGAAGTTGAGGTAGAATAGGGACTTACCACCCTACCACCCCAAACTATTAAATCATGATGTCCTCAGCATGAGGTAGAAGTTTAGAATGATAGGGTAAATGTCATGGGGTCGTGGGGGATAATATCCAACAGTAGAGAGAGATCTCAAGGTGTCAATTGGACAACTCATCACCACCACGACCATGCTGAGCTGCACGACTGTTCTGACTTGCTAGCCACACGGCCGTGCTGCCTGGCATGGTCATTCTAGACTCCATCTTGTAGCTTTCCTACTTATTTTTAAAGTCCTCTTTTCATTGTATCTCCTCATTGATTAGTCCACTCATACACCATCCTTCCTCCATTGTACATGTACTACAAGATTCACATATACAAAGAACTATCAAGTGTGGTGTGTGTGTTTGTATGTCTTGGAGAAACTGAAGTAAAACAAGAAAAGGGGTTTTGAGAGTCTCAAACCAATGTGGGTTACCTCCCACTAGCACCAAGTTTAGAGCCTTTAGCCAGGCTTGTTGTTCCTCCATCAATCAACCCAATGTCCAAAAGCAAAATGTTTTCATCCTCATCATAGACAATCTTTTCAAATCCCGTCATTGTTAGATCTTCCTCCCAAGGGTCATGTGAGCTTCTCAAGTGTTTTTCTTCATTTTCCTCTCCTTTGGGGTCATCATCATAGATATCAATGAAATCTTTTAGCTCATTCAACATGATCCTCTTAGGAAGTTTCACTCTTATCTTCTTATTCATCCTTGCGACCTTCAAAATTTTCATGCTATAGTTTTTCTTTCCCTTGAGGAATGGGTCTTCATAAGATTTAAATAGAGGGGTTTCAATCACATAGGACACTTTAGAACCTTGAAATATCACATTGGGATGTCTTCGATCAGCCATTGGGGCACTTGGTGGTGTCATTTGGAATGATGGTGATACACATGATATTATCCTTTCAAAAAATGATGGGATACTTGGTGTTATCTCCTCAAACAAGGGTGGAACAATGAGTTTTATCTTCTCCAAGAAAGTTGGGACAACAGGAACTCTAGTGCACTTGGCACTCTCTTAAGGACTTTTTGGCAAGGGTTCTCCATCGTAATCTTTATTAAATTGCTTCCCTCCCTTTTTGGGATTTATCATAACCTTGTCACACCTTAAGACTGAAACCATCTTCACTTTTTCATGGGGAGGAGGGGGGCATGTGATGGCTCTAGTGGTGGTGGTAGTATTTGGTGTGGTGGGTTAGGATTGTGACAGATGTAGGATGGTTGTTGTGGAGGTGGTTTGTATGGGGGGTGGTTCTTGTGGTTGATATTGTGGTGGTGGATCTTAGGTGTGTTGGAAGTTGTACAAAGGTTGAGGAGTGGTAGAGCATAAGGGTTAGGGGGTTCTTGGTATCTTTGCAAGGTAGATACTATTCCTAGTGGTGGAGTGTAGATTCCCTAAGGATGACCCATAGAATCAATTACATTGTTTGGGTTGACCATGGTTTGAGAAGGGAGTCTTCCCTCCTCATGGAGGGCAAGTGACATGGAAATGTGCTCTTGCCTTTGCCCAAGTCGATGAATGGTTTTTCCATGAAAGGACACTTCTCACTTCATTCATCAAGGCTTCTTAACCTTGAAAGAACTTATTCTTCAAACATGGAGTTGTCTCTTGGCCCTTGGTCTCCATGTTGCTCCCATGACATGTTTGGATGATTTGTCTATTCCGAAGTGTATGAGCTTGACATGGAGCCTTGACTGTTCTGAATGCCACAAGGTTGTACAACTTGCACGTCTTCACCAGGAGCCTCCATTGAGTCAGACAAGTGATTAGAAGAACCTCCCACATGAATCTTCATGATATTTACCATGTCCACCAATATATTCATCATGCAGGACTGTTAAGGAATTTAAGGGGTTCATGTACATCGGTCTACCATCTTAACTTTAAAGGGTTGCTTATCATATGCACAAGGCAAAACCAAACAAAAGAGGAAAATTTAGCAAACCAATATGCGAAAGTAACACAAACAAAAAAGAATAGCAATGATGAGGGAAGTAGGAAGAGCAAAGCAAGACTAACTAGCTAGGTCGGGCACCTTTCTCCCCAACAACAACACCATAAATCTTGGTGCATTTTGATGCACTTGGGATCTATGATCACTTATAATGGGGCCCTAAACTAACACAATCACATAAACCAAAATATGTCACCCACAAGCACACAGGATCATATTGCAGTGTAAGTGAGAGGTACGTAAAGGGGTTGATCCGTAGGGAGAGAGGGCACTATAGCTAGGTTAGGGTGGATTACGTTCCTAATGTAGAGAGTAGGGCTTTTCAAGTGTTTTGATGGTTTGTTTGATTAAACTAAAGAGGCAAGCAATTAAAGGCAAGAAGGAAACTTGATTATCAAAAACCCTAAGTTACCCTCAACACATTAAGTCATACTAACAAAACAAGACAAATAATTAAGTAGAAGAAAGAAAGTACAACTAAGTTACACTAACAAAGTAAGTTAAGCACTAGAGTAATTAATGACCTAGACTACAACTAACTAGAAAGATAAAAAATATCAAGCTCAAAAGAGCACTAACTACTCAAGCAAAACCTAACTAGCAAAAACGAGGCAATAGACTAAGAGGCAATTAAAACAAGCAACTAACTAGCATGAGAAAGTTAAGTTAACAAGATGGTGTTAGCAATGATAAAGATAGGTGGGCCATTTGGGAATGACACTAGGATTTTTATTGCAGGAAATATTGAATAAGCAAGTTTAATCATTCATTCTAGATTCCTAAACCAAACAATTAGTCAAATGCTAAGAAATCACCCTACACTATTAGTTAGCCTAAGGTATATGTGAGATTTCACTAGGATTTGTCTAATATATGTTTCTAGCATAGGATTTCTTAGTATAGTTGCAACCCAAAGGTAAATTTGGGTAGTAGATGTGAGGGTGTTTCACCCACATTATTCACCAGCTAGATTTTAGCAATCTCCTAGGCAATTACACCAATCTACCCTATACTAGCTACTTAGATCACACACCTAGGAGTAGGAGAAGGACTAGATGTAGGGGAAGATGGGGTGCAAGATAGGGATACACTATTTGGACCAAGGTTCAACTCCCTAAATAGCCCCACATATGTTATCTTCTCCTAGACTCTGGTGACTTCAAGCATACAATCACAAGAAATTCATATTTTTGGATGAAAACCACAAGTAGAGGCATGGGAAATGAGATATAAATAGAAAGAAACCATCATACAATGAAATAAAAAAGTTTACAAATTATCGTCCCCCAACATGGTATCAAAGTATCATTTCCCCCCCCAAACAACCCACCACAAGGGGCTTAGCTACTCATTACTAAACAAAAGAGCAAAAAGGAGATAAGAAAGAGGTAGAAGGCCATGGAGCTCATGGAAGATGTTGACTAAATGGACATCATTTAAATCCCTTTTGTTTTGATAATGACAAACATTTCATTCTTGTGGATCTAATGTACTACTTGAGTGTTGCAGGAATAAGGTGGATGAAAAATACTTGGAAGATCTATATGCTAAATTACTTTAAGTCATGAATGTAATCAAATGTAAAAACTTATACAAGCATATAATGTACAAGTACTTAGATATCATGTAAATCAAGCGTTAGATCTTCCCTAACCAAACACATCACTTAGATAAGTCATCCCACACAATAGTGTCACATCTGCACACTCATACATACACTTAATACTTAGTTTAAAATGTTGAAACAGGGATATTCTCGGTCGACAAACTCCTCGACCGAGACACTCTCGGTGGACAACTTCTTCGACCGAGAAAGACCCAGGTAGCCATTACACACAGCAGACAAGGTAGTTGGTAGTTGAAGAAGAACATTATATACATTTGCTCCAGACAGTCCCTCGGTCGACAAGACCTCGACCGAGAAGGTCTCTCGGTCGACAATTCTTCGACTGAGAAGAGTTCTGTCTGCACTTTTCAGAGTTAATTAACTAACCATTGTTAAAGCAACTAATGTATACCTAACGGTTAGTTAAGCACTTAGAACCCCCTAGAAAGTGTCTAGAACGTCCTTCAGCACTTTAGGTCATTCCTATAAATAGGACAAGCCTTAGGACACCCTTACATACACTTGTGCAATACTTGAGCTTACATACTTGCAATTGGAAATTTGTTTTGAGTAATTGAGCAACACTAGCATTGGCTACTCATTTCCCTTGCTCCAAATTCGTGTCCTATAGGCTAGCATCTCCTATCCACTAAACCTACACTTCCATACTTATTTTTTAGGAGATCAAAATGCTTGATATAGGAAATCAAGCCTTGTGCTTCAAAGTGGTAATTGTAATTTCCATTTCCTTTCTTGTTCTTTCTTATTCTTTGTACTCTCCTTCCTACTCCTAGGGTTGGAGGTTGCGGATTGGAGAGGGTTTGATCTTCTTGGTGAAGAAGGAGATCTTTGGACTACTTCTAGAAGGTTGTTGCAATGGGAAACTACTTCAAGAGGAAGGCTACTTCAAGGGGGAGCTTGAAGTTACTTCAAGAAGGCTGCTTCAAGGTTGGTGCGACTACTTCAAGGTGAAGGCTGTCCAAAGGGTGTAGAAAGTATTGTAATTTTATGTAATATCCTTGTGAGGTAATAAAATTTAATACTTTCAAAATCCTGGTTGGGTAAGCAACCAGGTAGTGGATTGACTGCCTTAGTATTCGCTAAGGTTGGAACCACTCTAAACACCTTGTCTCCTTCTTATTATTTCAATTGTGGTTGTTTGAGTTAAATTATATTAAAATAATCATAAAACCCTATTCACCCCCCTCTAGTGGTTTTTCAGAAGCTTCTTCCCCTTCACCTCCTAGCTGCTGTAGAACGCCCTCCCTCATCCAAGATGGATGAATGGCATGTAAATATAGGGGATTATGGTGGAAAACACTAGAAAACTAAGGTTTTTGTGGAAATGGGGTGGAAATTTTAGGTGGGAGGTAGGCGAAGCTCTAGAATGCAAGGAGGGGAGTAATGAATGCTAGGTAGTAGCTAAGGAGTGGGTATGAGAGGCTAACCTCATGTTGTGGCTGCCACCCATGTATATACAGGTGGTGGGGAAGCACTAGTTTAAGTGGGGGTAGAAATGGAAATGCAGTGGAAAAATTGGGTAGAGTTAGGTGGTCAACACGGTCATGGTGGAGGTTGAGTGACATGGTCATGGGGGATGATATGATCATGGTGGAGGTATGATGTGAGGTAGAGGGAAATGTATGGAGTGTCCCCGACCATGCTGGGTGGAAAGGCCATGTTAGGTAGAGGGTACCATGGCTGTGCTGACGACTACAACCATGTTGTCTTCAGTGGCCATGGTTGTTTTGGGCACCACAACTATGGGCATTCATGTAAAATTCTTGTGAGTTCACGGTGAGTTGTTTTACCATTTCACCATGACCATGGTGATGTAGCATGATTGAGGTAGGGGTCTAAGTTTCTTCAAATTGCTTCAAACTTCATAAAATGGCTCCCATTTTCTCCGGGTCAATTATTGTACATACAAGAAATGCTCGAGGAAGACTAAGATCCATCTCTTTCTCTTGCATACAATGCATGCACAAGTTCCTGAAAAACATGCAAAAAGTAGCCATAAGTGCAATTGATATGATAGTTAAAATTGAGGGAATTTATTTGCAATCTACCATGTTTAAATGTGATCATAATGCAAAAAGACACAAGATGAAGCCCTAAAATAGGGCTGCATCAGAGGGGAGTTGTGATAAGTCCTCTGGATATAAAAAAAGAAGAAGGGGGAGAAGAAGGCATGCCAAGAACATGTTTCTCTGATCTCTCCTCTATTTTCCTTATGACCTTAAAGGATGCACTTATTTAATTTGTTTCTCCTCTATCTGACTCAAGGCTTTATTGGTTGTAGTTACATTCACCGCATGTTTTTTTTGGGGGGTCATTGGCCTCATTTATTTATGTCATGCCTGTAGAAGAAGAATGAAAAGGAGATATTTCTTTGAAGGGGATCCCACATAAAACTTAGGGTTTGGCATACAATGGATATTTTTTCTTTATGGACGGTGTAGAAATATGAAATGATGGAAGAAAGGTGGATCAAAAAAGCTAACTTGTGCTTATTCATTTTATTGCTGCATTGGAATCATATCATCATATTATATCAGTTATTTCAATTATTGTGCGATACACTAGTACATATATCACCTTTAATGTCAATTAAATAAGACTTTTGACGTCGGTTCCCAAGAAAAACTCAAGTGGGTGACACTAATAGTAGACGCCTTCAGCGTCGGTTACAAAACTGATGACATAGAGTCATCCCCGATTGCAACCACAAAAAAACGTCCAACAGTGGGACCATAGGCGTCCACTATTCATTCAAAACTGATGCCATTCTCCATCTCGAACAAAAAAAATTGGCCCCCGATCAGACCATAGTTGTCAGTTTTCTATAAATAACTGACTCCATTGACCTCAATGTATTGATGGGTTTTTAGATAACTAAAAAATAACTCACACCATCAGAACAAAAGGTGTCAGTTTACTATAATTAACTGACAAGTTGGACATTCATTGTCGGGTTTTTTCATTTAACCGATGACTATGTTTTTTTTTTCTTATCAGCTTGCAAGCCTGTTGTCCGGCTGGTCAGTACGATGGAGAACCAGTAGTTCAATTCTGAACTGTAGGTTTACAACAACCTCTGATTTCAACCAACAACAAGCCACAAACCTGCAATATTAATAAGATGGATAATATTATATATAGATCATGTGATTCCAGACATGTATAAGAACATTTAACTCATTCATATGATTCACACACATGTAGAAACCTGTAGTATCATTTATTCCTCCATTTCATATTCACACACATGTAGTAACCTATAGTTCCATTCATTCATCTCTTTTCACATTAACACACATGTAGAAGCACATTCATTCATTCATCTTCACATTCACACACATGTATATAGATAAGACAATTTTAAAAAATTCATTCAGACATGTATATATAAGTGTGTCTTTCAAAGTTTAACATGTCATCATTTAAAGAAATAATATTATGACATCAAATTTTAGAAATGTCATTCTTTATCATCATCGTCTTCGTCATCAGTGCTCCAATGATAATAAAAAAATTCCCAGTGCTTCTAAGGCTTTTTCCCATTGTTCTCTTATATCATTTAATTGTTCCAGCGTATAGGGACTATGTACATCTAATAATATTTCACCTGTAGTAAAGTCACTAGTTTTAAAAACCTACAAAGAGAATGATGTATATGTATGATTAATAAGATTGATATATTTCATATTATCTAATGAGACTATACAATACTTATTGTGTGGTATTGATTTCTAGTGCGCCATATCTGACAATTAGGTCCATATATCACATCACATAGTATACACATGCCCAACCATTATTTTGTTTAGCACACTATAAATTTCAACATAAAAAATGTTAATAAATAAAAACAAGAATAGTTCACATAAATAATATACACCTTGGACTCAGGAAACTACATTCACATTCTCCCAAACTAACAATTTATTCTTTGTCTTGCCCATGTTTCCTCCAGCTTTTTTGAAATATTTTAAAGCCCTACATGTTAATGTAACACATTAAATTGCATTACTAAATAATAATGGAATAATAGATGTTAATGGATATAAATATGAAAAAAAAATTGCGTGAATAATGGCCTTTTCATTATGTGTCCATGCATGTCTAATTGCTTCCCCTCAGGATCTAGATAATAAAAAATGAATGTCTTATGGACAATAACTAGTAACTCCCAATGCTTACCACTAGAGATAAGAAAGTTAAAAATATATAACTCAAAATTCACCATAAAATGTAATTTTCTTAATTCCAAATTATAAGCAAAGTAAAATTACTTAACATTGAATGGGACTATTATCACACTCTTCTTTTTTTTACCAAAATATTTAAAAAAGACATAGCAATATAAGGTAAAAGATGAAGGGTCTTTATGTTGTGTTTTATGGCTTCAGAGTAGGCAGCGGAAACAAATTTTTACTAGCCATTAACCCATAACAGGAGATCGCATCAATGACTATGTTATGGGAAGGGTGGTTTTAGTGAGATATACCTAGTCCTAGGGCTTGTGCAGGACAATAGCTCACAACCATGTGCAATCTTCAATGCCATGTCTTAGACGGTGTCTATGTAGCTCCTGGTCTTTGCCATGGACTCTGGCCTCCACCACAGACTGCGGCTAACATGTCCGCCTGAGCGGAAGACATCTCTCGCCTCTATAGATAGTCCACACAGACCACATGGAACTCCTATCATTCTAGAAGAACTAGTAGGAAGGAGACAACCCTCTTATTGGTATACTAGCACCAACCTACTCTCCAAAACTCAGATTCCTTTTCTACAGTTGTGGTCCCCACATTGTGGCTCCCTAGTCGGGTAGCATTTGCTCGGGCTCTCTTGGTTACCAGAACCAGAGAGGACAACAACTTTGTAGAGCAACTAATGTTCTGATTTATGTGTTCTAAGAAGCCCCCAGTACCCCTCTATTTATATAGAGGGCAAGGTCAGGGTTCCCCATGTGTTTGGGAGTAGAAGGATCCAAAAATTCCATGAATTGATTGAACTATGATAGGAGAACTGATCGGTTCACAACTGAACCGATCATTTGGGCCTGTGATCTGATCGATTCATAATTGAACCGGACATTTGGGTAGGTGAGCCAACCAGTTAACCCAGTGAACTGATCATTTCACTTCCCAGACTTTCCCACAATTGACTTTCCTTATTCATTTCCAAAAAAATCTAAGATTAATCCTTATTCCAATTGAATTGAACAAGTGAAACATGAATATTTTCTTCCAACCGAGCAAATCCAAATTTCCTCAGTTGGTAGGACAACGAGCTACCTGTTTCACCAAGTGAACTAGTTGGTTAGCTCACACCAACCGATCTGCTCATAAGGGTGAACCGGTGGGTTGGTAGTCTTGAGATTGCCATTGTAGTCTCCAATCGACCTGACACTCTAACCAGCTAGTTCAACACGTAAACTTAATAGTTCTGAGTCTAGTCAGTAAATTGTATGTTTAATTGAGTACCTAAACACCTTTAGTCTCAATCTAAACATCATTCATAGACAATCTCCTCTTCCAGGGGTATCCTATGTGTGTGACCTTACAAGTTCCAATTTATGTTGGCAGTGAATGTTCATAACAACTTATGACATCACAAGAAATGAGAGGAATCTAGTAACTCATCATTGCTACCCAAGTATCTTAGAAAGTTGGAGAACAACTTCAACCTAAAATCTGTGATTAGTGTTATAGAGATAGTATAGTTCCTTTGTCACTGACATCTAGATTGAACTCGAGGAATGGAACATCATCCTATTCAACATTCAATCCCCTTGACCAAGAGCAAACTACCTGAGATGCATGTGAGTTCACATATCATATATTGAATCACATGAGTATCACCATACAATTCTAAGAATCGCTTATCAAGGGGCCCTGGATATCATATTCCTTGAAGGAGGGACAAATCTCATCTCTATCACTGAAAATCTGTCCCCATGTGTCAAAGTCACCTAATCATCACCGTTATAACAACCCATGTTTCAGGACTGCATTTGATGATTTCAAAGTGTACCCAATTACATGTGATGAGTGTAGTGATTTTCGGTCTAAGAACCACAATCACCACAATCACTATGAGAGACAATTGTGACTACCATTCCATGGTATCCATGTATCACTCTCATGGTGGGTCTGTCTGATATTTTATTCTCTAACATATTTTTGTTTTCTTGACTTGATATCATAGATCATGACTAATGAGACTCTGTCATCATTCAACACACACTCTAGTCTTATGTATTAATGTTGTCTATTTTGGTTCCACAGTAATGTCTGACTAGGGACATGACAAGAACATATGTACTCTTATCATACATATGGTCTCATTGTTCAAGTCCTCAACCTGAAGACATATGTCATCGAGTCACATCATTCTTTAGACATCTATCATGTATGTGTCATCATCTCATGACTTAGACAAACGTAATATATGGAATTACCTTTATCATTATCAAATCAAGTATCATATGCCTCATTTCAATCATCATATGATTAGCTCTCTGGGCATACTATACCACTAGACTCCCACTTGCACTTAGAGACAATAACCCATGGATCATATTCCAAGTGATCTTAACACGTCCATCATGTTTCTATTGCACAAGTGTTTTTATAGTGGGTAAGCAACATTTGCTTCAAGTAAGTATATTGCATGTTTCTCTTCCCCTCATTGTATGGCAACTCGTATTAGATGGAAGTGTCGTAGTATGTTATCTGAAATTCCTTTGCCTAACCAGTTGCTCCATTGTTGTCACAATATTACTACTAAGACACCAATGGCCGGAACCTCCCATAAGTTCATCCATATGAACTTCTAGATGCATACAATATCCTTTACAATGTTCATAAATCTAAGGTACTTGGCTTATTATTGTATAATTAATCAATTGTTTTATGTTGAAACATTTCCAACTAATAATATTTATTCCAAGGTCAAACACAATTTTGTAATTTTGGAAGCTTGCATCGGTGTAACTCTTTACACCCAACTCTTCCTTATTACCATAATTAAAGAACGAATCCTTTTAGTACTTCACAAGTACACAAAGATGTTCTTCATGGTATTCCAGTAACTCTTACTGGAGTTCGACGTATATCCATTCATGTCCAATACATATGAGATAATGAGATATTTATATCATCTTGTCATACAAGATGATATAAATATCTTCTTGTCATGTCCAATACATACAAGATGATGAGTTCATATATTCTTGTCATGTCCAACACATACAAGATAATTGATTCATATTTTCTTATCATGTCCAATACATACAAGATAATGAGATGAGTTCATATGTCATAGATCCAATTGTAAATTCATATGGCATCTATCCATGTGTTCCTTGTTCTTCATAAGAATTGGGACACTTGACTCCTGGGAGACTAACTCCATGGAACATGGACAAGTTCTCTCTCACCATGCTAAACTCATTCAGCATCTGGCCAAAGTATGTTCTCTTTCCTAGGACAAGAAGCCCTCTTGATCTATCTCTATAGATCTTGATTCCTATCACATAGGATGCTTATCTTAAAACCATTTAGAATGCACTTCTTTGCCATATTTTGTAGTATAAGGGTGATACTCCCCATCAATATGTGGAATATATGCTCCCACTAAATTCTTGTAATCCACATTACATTTTGATTCTGACTCAAGTCAAACTCTTTTACTATCTTGTCAAATTGAAGATCTAGTTATGAGGTGCTTGCTTCAATCCAAAGATTAATCTATGCAACTTTATAGACTTTATTTGCATTATTGGATTTATAAAACCTTTAGGCTATGTTACATACACATCCTGCACAATGATCCATTTAAGGAATGTGGTTTTGACATCCATATGCCAAATCTCATAGTCATATTAAGCTACAATGGCAAGCATTATCTAGATGGATTTACCCATGGTAACTACTGAAAAGATTTCACCATGTAAAACACCTTGAAATTGTTACAAGTTGTTTTCAACCAACTTACCCTCCATATCAGTCTTCTTCTGGAAGATGCAAAAGTACCCTATGGGTTTTACCCCTTTAGGTGGATCAACCAAGAACATACTTTTTTTATGTACATGGAGTCCATCTTGTATTTCATGGCTTCAAGCCATATCTCAGTTTCCGGCTCTCATTAGGTTCTAGGTAGACTATTGACTCATCATATGATCAACTCACCGCCTTCTTAACCATAAGATATCATATATAATTCAAGCTCTAGGTGTGTTCTTACAGGACCATGATCTCTATGTGTTACTTAAGGAACTTTGAGATTCCACAACATTTTGTGATTCTCTTTATTTCCAGTGTAAAGCATGTGCCCAAAAGGAAATTTGAAGTTTTTAGCTAGTAATCACTCTCTGACTTATGAAGGTGTGATTCCTTCTTTATGAAAAACTTGTCATGATACAATATCATTGTGTTTCAGGTGGAGTCCATCATGATACATTATCATGAACTTCTAGAAGGTTCTAAAACTCTTGGTTCTTAGTATTTCCATATCGATCATATCGAAATTTAATACTTATACAAAGTTTGTTATGTTCTTCATTTATGATCTCCTTGAACACTTCAAGAGATTCATGTTTGTATTTTATTAAATACAAACTATCATATCTAATGAGGTCATCAGTAAATACATTGAAGTACTATTGATTATCTTTAGCATTTATTCTAAAAGGTCTATATCCATCCATATGTATAATCCTTAATAGAATAATCATTATCCCACTACATCTAGTGAATAACCTTTGTCATTTTGAACAATGAATGAGATTAGCATGTCTCTATTGATTCAACAACCAAAAGAGTCTAGATATCCATCATATTGATTCCAATAAATTCAATCCCATTTATGCACTCTAGAGGACATCTCTATAGGCATTCAAGTTTGAGTTATCATGTCATTCATTACATGTGTCACACACATTTGTCTCTTTAACTATCAAGCATAGTTAGTGAGACATAGGCATTGCAATCAAAGATCATATCTTTAAAATGAAACATTAGTCCAAAACACTCTTGCCTATACAAGATGTATGATGTTTTTCATTGATGGTAGGTATATAATAACAATTCACTAATTCTATTATATGCCCATGAATGTCATAATGTAACTGTAATGGTAGCAACTCTTGTTCCACATAGTTTCTAGCATACTTCCTCTCAGGTCCTGAAGTTGAGATCTCTATCTCTTTCTTCTGCCTGTGATCCTCTATAAAGAGGTCAGTTCCCTTTCTAATGTCAAACAGGTGACAATGGTGGCACTTTCTTTCCTTATCTTTATAAGTGAAAATGGACATATTCCCTTTTTACACTTACCCCTTATCCATATCATGAGTGATGAATATTTAGACCTTAGCTTGGCTTCAAAACACTTGTTGACCTTACTTTAGTCAATGGAATTTACTCTTCTAATCATTATCACAGATTTGTCCTTTCTTCATTCATGCTTTGGCATCAACATGCCAAGCACTTCAGACAATGGTTTGGCCAAGTTTCTAGCTATATGATTCACACAACGATTTGTAGGATTATATGTTTGGTCAAATGTTGACCTATAAGAAATCATAGTTAATCTATATGCACAATCATATTGAGAATATGAGATTATACTTGATCTCCATCTATCTGATTATACTCAAACATCTCTTTGAAGACATTATACCTTTCACACTTTATATCATTCTTAAGATGTATAATTATCTCAAGAATGTCCATGATTCAAGCTATTTATGCAACTCATAGTTCATATAGCTCAACATAACGTTCTTGATGTCTTAGGCATCATTGGCATACTTCAAGTAAGCATCCAATCTTATCCTTAGGCACATTTGGAGTGGTTCACTAGCTTTGGTCTTTCAAGGATGTTAGAGTTTACACTAACCATTGAGAACACTTCTCACATGTCCCAAACCAGATTTGAAGTTTATCTTGTTTATGAATTAATCACAACAATAATGTATTTGTGTTTGTCATTTGGATTCTACAAAATATTTTTGCAACTTTTCAATACAATTTTGATTTGATAAATCTGACAATATTAATTAGGCCTTTAATTAATTATCACTCCCACTATTTTGTTCAAATTGATAACCCCATGTGTATCAGTTCGGAAGATTGCAACGTACAATCTTCTAGTGGACATGATCCATATTTCATTAAATTATGAGTCAGCTTTGGCTAATCGCCCACAACTTGACTTCTTAGGTAGGCCAACATGCCAATTTCATTATGTGTAACTCTTGGATAGATGATATGCACAACTCTTTGCCATAATCATATTCATGCCTCTGGGCTTGGGCTCTCCAAGTCACTAGTTAAGTCTAACCCAAAAGTCGACATGATAGATATGAACCATGCTTTGTGCAAATCTATAGATCTACCTTCACACTTCCATGAGATGGATGGCGTACTATGCTTTGTGCAAATCTACACTTGGTCAATCAAGATTTTCATGTGTGCCGCTTATGGAAGGAATCTAAGACTTTAATATTGTATTGGAGGGATATTATATAAGTACATATACATATCCAATCACCACATTATTATAGTATGTATCATATACATGCTATAACCACAACGAGAAACATGCAATATCGATTAAAGTGATGATTATGTCCATCCTATTGTAATTCCTTAGAGCCACAAGGAATTACAGTCATCTAAGGTCTACATCATGTGCAACATATTATTGATGAAGATCTTTATGCTTGAACCATTCTAGGTTGATCAGCTCATCCTATGACATGATCGGCTTGCCTCCTGGTCAGTTGGTTGGTCGGTCTGGCCTCTGATGTCTGGAAACCTCCAACAAGCGGTTGGGCAATTAGCCAGTAAATCCAGCTCCATCTTAGCAATCCACCTCAGTCCTCCAAGCGGTCGGATCATCTGGTTCTGAGCGTCTTCTTCTTTAATGTAACTAAAAATAAACTATCCTACTTTTACATAATCTTTGGGAAACCTTGAGTTACATTCGAGGGGAGCAAAGGTAGAAGAGAAAGGATCTTGAGTTATCTCGAGTTACATGTGGAATAGAAGGTAGAGTCTTAGTATGAAAATTGAGATGCAAACAACCATAACCAACCAAGCACACATAGGGGTTATAGGCCATAACCATGCTACACATCCACCATCAAAACCATTTTAGGGTGATGCGTATCAGTTGCATATACACCATATCATATATGTATATTAGTTTTTGGTCACATGTGGTATTTAGTCAGATATGTACATTAGTCATTTTAAATATTCACATCCTATGCAATAAATAAATGACAATAAAACCAAAATTCGATCATATAAATTTATCCCAAAACATAGTACGTTGACGTGGCTCTGATACCACTATTGGGTTTTATGGCCTCAGAGTAGCAGAAGAAACAAAAAATTTACTAGCCATTAACCAATAATAGGAGATCGCATCAATGACTATGTAATGGTAAGGATGGTTTTAGTGAGATATACCTAGTCTTGGGGCTTGCGTAGGACAATACCTCGTAGCCATGTGCGGTCTTCGATGCCATGTCTTGGATGGTGTCTATGTAGCTCTTAGTCTTTTCCATGGACTCTGGCCTCCACCAAGGACTACGGCTGACGTGTCTTCCTGAGCGACAAACATCTCCCACCTCTATAGATAGTTCACACGGACCACTTGGAACTCCAATAATTCTAGAAGAACTGGAAGGAAGGAGACGACCCTCTGATTGGTATACTAGCACCAACATGCTCTCCCAAACTCAGACTACTTTTCTACAGTTGTCTTTACCTCGTTGTGCCTCCCTAGTCGAGTAGCACTTGCTCAGGCTCTCTCGGTTACCAGAATCAAAGAGGACAACAACTTTGCAGAGCAACTGATGTTATGAGTTTTGTGTTCTGAGAAGCCCCCAATACCCCTCTATTTATTGTATAGGGTAGGGTCAAGGTTCCCAATCTGTTCGAGAGTAGAAGGATCCAAAAATTCCATGAACTGATTGCACTATAGTACGTGAACCGATCGGTTCACAACTGAATCGATCATTTGGGAAGGTGAGCTAATCAGTTCATAATTGAACCGATCGTTTGGGTAGATGAGATGATCAGTTCACCCAATGAACCAGTTTTTTCACTTCCCAAACTTGCCCACATTTGAATTTTCTTATTCGTTTCCAATTAGTTCAAAGATTAATCCTTATTCCAGTTGAATCAAATAAGTAAAACGTGAAAGTTTTCCTCCAATCGAGAAAATCCCAATTTCCTTGGTGAGCAGGACTGTGAGCCACCCATTTCACCAAGTGAACCAGTCGGTTGGCTCACACTAGCTGACTGGCTGACAAGGGTGAATCGATCAGTTGGAAGTCCTGACATTGCCAATTCAGTCTCCAATCGACCTGACACTCTAACTAGCTAGTTCAACAATTGAACTTGATAGTTCTAAGTCCAATCAGTCAATTGTATGCTTAATTGAGTACCTAAACACCTTTAGTATCAGTCTAAACATCATTCACATACAATATCCTCTTCTAGGGGTATCCTATGTGTGTGACCCTATAGGTTCCAATTTACATTGGCAGTGAATGTTCATAACAACTTATGACATCACAAGCAATGAGCAAAATCTAGTAACTCATCATTGCTACCCAAGCAACTTAGAAAGTTGGAGAACAACTTCAACCTACAATATGTGATTAGTGGTACTGTGATCGTATAGTTCCTTTATCTCTAACATCTGAATTGAACTCGAGGCATGGTACGTCATCCTCTTCAACATTCATCCATGTTCCTTGACCTAGAGTAGATTGTTTGAGATGCATGTGAGTTCACATATCATATATTGAATCACATGAATATGGCCATACAATTCTCAATATCGCTTATCAAGGGGACCTGGATAACATACTCCTTGTAGGAGGGACAAATCCCATCTCTATCACTCATATCTACTCCCATGTGTCAAAGTCACCCAATCATCACTATTATAAAAACCCATGTTTTAGGACTATGTTTGATGATGTCAAAGTGTACCCAATCACATGTGATGAGTGTAGTGATTTCAGGTCTAAGAACCACAATCACCACCATCACAATGAGAGATGATTGCGACTACTATTCCATGGTATCCATGTATCACTCTCATGGTGGGTCTATCTGATATATTATTCTCTAACATATATCTATTTGCTTGATGTAACGCCCGGGCCCACTGCCCAAGGCTCTAGTAGAGTTTTAGGAATGACAACTATCCCCATAGACCACCACTAGCCTTAACGGTGCTCTTTGTCCTCACTCACATGCAATCCAGGATCAACTTCCCGACAGGTCACCCATCCCAGTACTACTCCAAGCTGAGCACGCTTAACTATGGAGTTCTTAGTGATGGGCTCCCAGAAAAGGAGGTGCACCTTGGTGATATGGGTAGTCCAATCATTCCTTTTAAGAGTGTTTTATTCGAGACCTCAAATCCTGGGATGTTACAATCTCCCCCACTTAGACTGTTGACATCCTCGTCAAGGCTCAACTATATGGCCTCACAATCTGACCCCATTTCAGTGCAGACCCACAATATCCCATGGACACCCAACTCCCGATCACGGAATACCAGCGTAAGGGTGGCTACGTCAACCATGGACAACCCTTTCCTACATGCCTGAACCGCACGGCTCAAGACTGGCATGTCACATGCCCATGTGGGCCCCACCTACTAGAGGGGTTATGGCTCTGATACCATTTGTAACGCCCGGGCCCACTGCCCAAGGCTCTAGTAGAGTTTCAAGAATGACAACTATCCCCACAGACCACCACTAGCCTTAACTGTGCGCTTTGTCCTCACTCACACGCATGCCAGGATCAACTTCCCGACAGGTCACCCATCCCAATACTACTCCAAGCTGAGCATGCTTAACTATGGAGTTCTTAGTGATGGGCTCCCAGAAAAGGAGGTGCACCTTGGTGATATGGGTAGTCCAATCATTCCTTTTAAGAGTGTTTTATCCGAGACCTCAAATCCTGGGATGTTACACTTGACTTGATATCATATATCATGACTAATGAGACTCTGTCATCAGTCAACACACACTCTAGTCTTATGTATTACTATTGTCTATTTTGCTTCCACAATAATATCCGAATAGGAACATGACAAGAACATATGTACTATTATCATACACATGGTCTCATTGTTCAAGTCCTCGACCTAAAGACATATGTCATTGAGTCACATCATTCTTTAGACATCTATCATGTATGTGTCATCATGTCATGACTGAGAAAAACATAATAGACGGAATTACCTTTATCATTATCAAATCATGCATCATATGCCTCATTGCGATCATCATATGATTCACTCTCTGGGCATACTATACCAACACTTTATGTACAAGACTAATCAAAGATGGAATTAGAAATCCCAAACGGATAAATGAAAATTCTATACAGATCATGTGTAAGTGGCTGCAAAACATATATTACGTATGCATTAATATATAAGAAACCAGATCACCATATATAAAATAGGGTATATAGATATATAAACAAGATCTCACCATATCCATAGCTCTATCATAGATGTATGCAGCCAATCATACCTAAACAACTCCAAACTATCTTGTATAAATATAGTATTATCATATGATTGGCCTGCAACATCCTCTAGAATAGAAATATTTATAGGATAATGTTTGTTATGTTTTCCTATCCATATTACCATACCCCTACAATTAGGACCTATCAAGTCGTATAGGTCCTTTGTAAGACAAGGAGGTAATGAAGGAGGAGGTGGAGATGGAGATAGAGCTATAGTGGGTTTCTTTCTTTTCTCTTGTATATATAATTTCATATCAATTGACTTGTATATACACGCTAACAAATTAATGAAATGTAAATTTACCATACAAGATCAATATAGACAGCATCCATTTTGGGCCACAATAGCACTCCGCTTTCTAATTCACCAAGTGTGTCAGCATTTGGGTGGGCATATGGCAATGGATGCTGCCTCCAATGAGGGAACACAAGCCTCAGGCTCACATGAACCACACCATCGGGTACTGGAGTGCCATGAATCATGTACCCTGTAAGGAGTGGGTAAGCCTTGGCCTCTGCAATGATGAATTCTTTGAATCTTAGATGGCATGACCTCAACCCCTATAAATTTACATAGAGTATGTTATATACATATATACATAAACATATCATCTTGAAAATACTAGCTATTATGTCATAAAAATATTTATAGCAGATGTGCTAGGTGGTGGGTCTACATGATTACTCCCAACCACCTCTACCGTAGAGGAAGAGCAGCATGTCACATGTACTATTTGAGTGACATCCTGAGACGCCTGCCACTTGCTCATTGCTTCAAGGAGCTTCTTATCAAGTGCTTCCTCAACTCTCTTATCAAGTGCTTCCTTGACTCTCCTATCAATTAACTCATGTACCTATACATGGATAAATGAAATGCTAGCTTTTGATTATTGAATTCCATTTGCAATAACATTATAAAAAAAGAATAGGTTACCTCAGCTTTTGAAAATCCCTCTTTTGGGACATGTTTGCACTGTGATGGTCCTAAGAACGCTTTTATGCCCACACCAGTGCCTACAACCCTAACACGTCCAGGATGATTTGGGTTACGAAGAGCAACTATCAATTCCTCCCTTATGTCCTCAGGGATGAACTTTCCTTGATTCCTCTACTCTTGAAGCTCTCACTAATCACCATTAACAGAAATTGGTAAGTAAACATAACAATCATCAATATTGATTTCTCTAAGAGTTGAATTCTACCATTTTTGCAGCCACCTCAAAAGTTACAGGCTTGGTTATATCTCCTTTCTTGTTTTGCCTCCTAGCTATCCACACAGCATGGTGAGGTAGAGGTGCGGGAGTAACACTAGAGGACTCACCAGTTTCCTGAGTAGCGGCAACAACCAGTAGTTTTTGGCAAATGCCTGCATAGAAACTTGGACCCATCATGTGGTCATGCACATCCAGTGCACGCCTTTCTCTTTGAGCATCGTTGATAGCCTTGTTAGGAAGCACATTGAATTGGTTAATAACACTAAAGGTAAATCGTGAATAGGTGAATTCATAAGAATCTATATTAATTAAATTGGGAGTGATACTTAATACCTTGAGTTCATGACTTATTCTTTTGGCATCAAATGCCTCCCAGTCCTTCGGATCCAGGTAGTTCCATTGCAAAGTGCCTAGCTTCTTCCTATTTTCAGCATCTCGTATGCATAATCGGGTGAGATTTGTCCTATAGTTCCTTAGGACCCTCCCACAATGCTACATCACCTTTTTATGATATAGGCTTTCATCCAATTCAAATATACACTACAAAATTTCATATATTTACTAGACTAGTATCCTAAATTTTAGTATTCTACAAAATAGAATTGCAAATGATAATAATTCACATATAGTTCTTTCCATACTAAGTCTTTCTTCCCATTAGGAAATTTATGCTAAGATTCTAAATTAGGACTACAATGGCTACAAGTAAGAACCCCAAGATATGGAATAAACGAGTTGCAATTAACTCCAACTGAATTTCCTACATGATCAAAATTCACAACCAATATTGGTTCATTGCCCTTTTGTTGTAGTAACTTGTTCATCGTAGTGATGCCCCTCACTTTTTCAATTTTTTTTTGCTACTCATCAAGTGCCACAAGGTTTTCAGGAGGTACATGCTCAACCTAAAAATTGACAAAATAAACACTTATAGGATATAACTTATAAATTGACATATAGATAGAAATATAGGATATAATTTAAAACTTACATTCTGAGGAGGAACCTCATTGATATCCTCACCCTCATGGTAATCATCATCACGATCATCATACTCATGGTCATCCATCTGAAAGTGTCATTAAAAACATCAAACATTTAACATTTAATATAACTAGAAGATAATATAACATTCTAAAGTTCACATCGATGTAACATTCAAAAAAATAAAACATATATTAAAATAAAAACATGCCTCTAATACTGTGATCTTTTATCAATTAACATTCCTTCAGTGTGATCTTTATGCACATATAAGTCATCGTTAGCTTCAATATTTGGTGTTGGCAACCCAAATGAGAATGGACTCGAGTCATCAAAATTATCATAGTACTCTTCTTCATCTATATCATCTTCAATGAACTGTCTCTTACCATGAAGAACAACTAACCATTTTTTATTTGTAGGACCATCAATATAAAATACTTATTTCTCTTTTGATGCCAATATGAATGGTTCACCCTTCTCACCAATCTTTTCAAAGTTCACTAATGTGAAACCCAATTCATCCACTATAACTCCTTTGATGTTATCTACCCAATTACATTTAAAGGGCGGAATTCTAGAATCTACGTACTCAACCTCCCATATGTCTTCAATGACATCATAATATGACATTTTAGCTTCACGTGGACTCTTATCCTTTGCAATAGAAAAAACCAATGAAGATGATTGAAGGGTGACCCCATTATTTTGGACGACCCTCTTATCATCTTGACGCTTTGTGTAATATGAGAACCCATTTATGACAAACCCTTCATAAGACATAACATTCATTTTTGGTTTAAAGGTGAGGCATTTGATATACTCAGCAAGATTATTTGGTGATTAAGATAGTTGATGTAAGACTTTATCTTCAAACCACTTAATAAATGTCATGTTATGCTCTCTAGCAAGCCACATTGAATTGGTTCGAGGATATCATTTCTTGATGAAATGGGTATGTTCGATGATATAAACAATCAATTCATCGATGTTATGCAAAATATACAAGTGAGCTTGTTCCAACAACTCACAACTGATTAATTTCATCCATGATCTTAAAATCCCTTTGCTAGAATACTTCTCAATATTCTTGTCATTTAAAGGGGCGTCACTACCACTCAGAAAGTCATTGGAAAAATCCATAACCTCTCTCACCACATAACCCTCAATAATACTCCCTTCAGGCTGATAATGGTTTCAAACATCACCTTTAAAAATTCTCATGTATCGTTCAAAAGGATACATCCAATGCAAGAAAACTGGTCCTAACATTTTCACTTCCCAAGTCAAGTGGACAAAAAGATGTACCATGATATCAAAGAACGAAGGAGGAAAATACATATCAAGATGACATAGGGTAACAACCACTACTCTTCGCAACTTAATTGGAGTCTCACGATCAATAAATTTGATGCAAAGACTGTTGAAGAAGAAACAAAGTCTGGTGATTGCAAACCTTCCATGGTTCGATAGTATAGATAGAATTTCCACGAGGAATATTTATTGTATTAGAGTGTGATAATCATAAAATTTATGACATATCAGCTTCAGATCTTTCATTGATACCAATCTACAGATGTTGGGTGAGTAACCCTATGTCACCTTAACATCAACAAAGCACTCAAAAAAAGCTTTCTTCTCCTTCCTAAATAACGTGTAACAAGCGGGGGTAAATATGTTCTCTGATTACTACTAACTAATTCTATTAATTTTTCCTTATTTCCATTTCACGTAGGTCCTTTCTAGATTTGATCCCATCTTTAGTCTTACCTGGTATATTCAATAGAGTACCAATGATGCTATCACATACCTTTTTCTCAACATGCATGACATCGATGCAATGCTTGACTGCCAAAGAATTCCAATGAGGAAGATCCCATAATATTGACTTGTTCTTGAATAAAGATTTGTCACTCCGTGTGGCAACGGTACATTTTGATCTCTTACCAAATTCATTGACAAAGTCTTTTACTGTTTCATAAACAACTTCCCCTGGTATATGTTTAGGTGCACTCCATTCCTCATTCCATCCATTGAACGGTTTGTGCAACCTTTGGTATAGAAGGAATTTAGGAAGAAACTTTCGATGACAAAGATATACAGTCCTGCCACCATGTTTTAGTCATATTGAATTAGTGTTGTCTTCACATATAGGACACACTTTAGATCCTTTGATGCTGTATCCAGACAAATTCCCATATGCTGGAAAGTCATTAACAGTGCAAAACAACATAGCATGCAAATGAAATGTCTCTCTAAGTGAAGCATCATAGGGCATCTACTGATTTTAGGTTTTAAATCTCTCCATGTCAGTACCATTCTATATAGCCTTGCCCAATCCCATTGCACATGACATGACTTTTGATTTTATCACCAGCGCTGACTTTCAAGTTGTTACTGCAATGCGTACATGGATAGTAGAACCTATCTCCAGGTTGTTTCCTATGTTCCTCTAAAAATCTAATAAACTAATCTAGAACAGAAATAAACTCTGGTGTGCAGCAATTTGGAATGGAAAACCATGATCTATCCATTCTATGATCAAAGAGAAAAAAGGTATATATTACAGTTTAGGGATTACATACACACTATACACTTAAATCCTAAGTGAGATTCAGTGTTGATGAAACATCATAAAAATTGAATATACATTATACACTTACATCCTAAGTGAGATTAAGTGTTCAAGAATAGTTCCAAACTGGGGACTATCCAAGATTTATGCCTAAAGAGTAAATCTCAGATAGGTTTCTAGGCCATTATATAATGTTATCATTTATATACCTACGATCCTAGTTTCATAGTTCATATCCTAGGTTGATTTTTTTTGGATCAGGTAAAATATTACTAAAACCAAAAGTATAGGGGACCTATACTGAGCTTTACAAGGCGATTAACTACAAAAAACCCATGGGGTAATTAACTACAAAACCCCCAATGTCTTTTCACAAGGAGGTCTAAACCTTTATAAAGTAGAGGTTTGGCCTTACACACAAGACGAAGTCTCTCCGTAAGTACATCAAAGCACTGGAACTTGTCCAGCTCCCTACCACCATGCACTTTGGCATTCCTTTTCTGCCAAATCAGGAAAGTCAAGGCCGATAACCCCAAACTCACAAAATAACCCTAAACATGCTCCCTAGCCATCTTGGTCTGCATCCAATCCAAAATCTCCATGAGATTAGAGGGAGGGGACCCACCCCACCCACATTTTAAGATCATGCGGGCCCACAGATACTTGGAATACTTGCACTTGAAGAAGAGGTGCCCATGAGACTCTTTATCCTTCTTACACAATCTACAAACTGGGTCAACCATCAACCCCCAGCCCGTCAACCTATTAGTAGTAGGTAAACATCCCAAGATGCATCTGTAGAGGTTGCAACTCCACTTGGGAGTCTTCACCTTGTTCCAGACAACCGTGAACCAAGGAACAGGAGGGCCAACCATCCTCTATTGCCCCGGTTTGGGAACCAAGCAGCACCAGCTATCCTGACTTAGTTGGGTGTACTCCTACTTCACCCCACTCTACAACGTGGTCATGCGTCTCCAAACCAGTGAATCCCCTGCTGCCAGAAGCACACTTAGGGATGTGACGTACCTCACCCTCATCCATTCATCCCAAGGTGAATCAGACCTAGTAAGGAACCTATCAATCTGGTAGTAGGTCACTCTGTCTGCCGTACTCTGAGGATCCATCAGCCCGAGGCCACCTTGTTCCCTCTACCTAGCCACAATATCCCAGGAAACACCATGGCCTTTCCCACCCCAGAGGAAACTGTTCATTATGCTTCTGACCTTGTTGATGATGAATCTGGGAAATTCTGCCAGCCTAGTCCAATAGTTGATCTTCTCCTTGAGCACAAATTTGATCAACACCAAGCGGCCAATAAGTGAGATATTATTTTTGGCCCATTTTTCCACCGTGCGTATGAGGTCGTCAATCACCGAGCTATAGTGGTTGTCGTTACTTCTACCACCCGAAAGAGGTATTCCCAGATATTTCGTGGGGAACACCCCCATGGAGATACCATCCACATTCTATAGTCTCCCCCTTTGCTGATCACGGGATCGAGAGAGGAAGATTTGGGATTTGATTTCACTGATGTACAACCCAGTCAATTTCCCAAAATGGATTAGGATGCTTTTCAACCTGCTGAGGTATTTTGTATGTTTGGTGGTGAACAACATGACATCATCTGTGAATAGGATATGAGACGAGACTTGTACTCCCCCAATCTTGAACACCTTCAAATTCCCGTTGTCCTGTTCCCTCTGGATAGTTTGTGATAGGAACTCCATGGTAATGACAAAAAACAAAGGGGGTAGTGGGTCACCTTGCCTTAGGCCATTCGAAGCCGTGAACAAGCCATGCGACACCACATTGACAAGAACAAAAAAGGAAGTGGTTTCCATGCATTGCCTCATCATTTTGATCCATTTGTCGGAGAACCCAAGTGCAACCATGATTCTCCACAGAGCAGACCGATCCACATGGTCGTAAGCCTTTGTAATGTCTAAATTGATGCACGCCTTCCTCGTGGCCCTGTTGCAGTTGAAATCCTCCAAAAACTCCTTGGCTAGCAGAGCACCCTCCGCCAGAGATCTTTCTTTGATAAAAGTGAGCAGTTCTGGGGAGATGATCACAGACAACACCCTCTTCAACCTACCCGCCAACAACTTGGCCAAGACTTTATATAACACCATACAACAAGCAATAGGTTTGTAATATGACATAGAAGCTGTCCTATTAACCTTTGATATGACCCTTATGAAGGCATGATTTACTTTCCTAACCATGGCACCTCCCACCATGAGCCACCTCACCGCACAACCCATATCTTCCTCAATGATGTCCCAACAAGCATGGAAAAACTTCCCATTAAACCCGTCAGGACCAGGAGCTTTGGCCGCGGCAATGGCAAAGACAGCCTCTTTGATTTCTTTATCAGACACTGGGCTGCATAGATCCCTATTCATATCCTCCATCCCCATTCTCCTTAGCATCACATCCCCCCTAGTATTTTTGTGTTTGTTATATAATTGCTCAAAGTAGTGGACCGCCTCCAGGGCCACTTCATCAACACATCTCATCACCGAGCCATCCTCCTTCATGAAACCGTGAATGCAGTGATGCATGTGGTTCTTCTTAGTAGCATTGTGATATATTTTTGTGTTGCGGTCACCATCATTAATCCACTGGATCCTACTTCTCTACCAATGATACATTTCCTGTACTTTCTCTAGTTGGAGCAATCTTATAGCTTTACTTTCCTCCATTTTCATCCTGACAGGATCATCGGGGTATGATATAAGGTCATCCGCAACCACCTGATAATCAATAGAAGCCTTTTTAACCAAGACAGGGAGGTTGGAGCATGCACCTTCCCACTCTTTCAGGGCAGCCTTGGTCCTTCTTAGTTTCTCCGACACCCTGAACAAAGGGTTACCAACCACTCTCTCCGCCCAAGTGCGGGCCACCACCTCCTTGAACCCTGGCCTATCCACCCAAAAGTTCAGGAACCTAAACGATCTGTTCTTCATGTGGGTGATCACCAGAGAGATCCTGAGATAAGCATGGTCACTATTGGGATGACCACCAAGGATCACCTTCGCCTCCAGAAATGTATAAAACCAAGCATCGTTCACTAAACCATTATCTAGATTACTCGAGGTCCTATGTTCAAGACTCCTTTTGTTGTGCCAAGTAATGATACCCCCAACCATATTCAATTCCACCAGGTTGGCCGTGTCCACCATGTTGATGAACCTCCCTAATATTGAATCAGGTATAGGTTTACCCCCCACCTTTTCCCCTGCTTTACGAACATTGTTGATGTCACCCACCATCAGATGAGGGATCTATTGTTGGGCTGAGGTGATGATATCCTCCCAACATCTTCTTCTTTTTCCTTCATCATTGTGCCCATAAATGGCGGTGATCACACAATGGAAGCTACCTGCATTGATGCAACTGAGAACCATCATCTGATCAGTAGCATGGATTGCCTGAAGATCCCAAATGTTCCTATCCCACCCAACTACAATGCAGCCAGCATCAACCTGCTCCAGGTTGGACTCCACGCCCCAGTCCACAGGTAAGGCACCAGAGAGGCTATCCCTATTAGTCCTTTTCACCTTTGTCTCCAAAATGATCTCCAAGGAAGCCTGTCTATCCCCTATCACTTTCATCACCCGTCTTTGCTTCCGGGGCCTGGATTCCCCCCTCACATTACATGTGAGGACTGACATATCAACCTACTTTGTGCCCCCCCCCTCCATAGGAGTTCACTCTGGCCGACGTAAGCCTTCCCCTTGCGCTGGCCGATAGGGCCCTATCTGTCTTCCTCCTCCAAGTACCCAAAATCTCCTCGAGCAGCTCATCAACATCTAGGTTCTCAATCATGGAGAATTGGTTAGTAGCCAGTGAATTGGGTCTGGTCCTGTCCCCAAGCACATCAACCCGCTGGCTCACCCTACTCAGAACCTCCACTGCCTCCTCCTCATTCACAATGTGTAACAGCGGGCTGTCCCCACCCACCCCAGCCTAGATCGAGGCCAAGTTGGGTTTGTCCTCAACGTTGTCTGCACGAGGGCCTTTAGTCCTACCTGCCGCCTCGTTGCTGGTCCTCCCTCCATTGTCAGGTGCCATCGAGGTCACCTTCTCACCTCACTTAGAAGCAGACCTATCAGCCCTCCTTGTGGTGTGGTGCCTGGATCTGGCCCTCTTATTCATCTCCGACAAATCAACAAGCACCTTATCTACCGTTGTAGTCCTCTCCCCTGGACAGTAGCCGTCCTCATGCCCAAACACCTTGCAACGCTCGCATCTATCAGGGAGGGCATCATAGATGACCATGATCTTGAGTTCCTTACCATCAGACATTTCCAGCATCACCACCAAAGGAACCACCTGGTCTGCGGTCAGCTCGATGTAGATGTGCACTGCTCCCGCGTACCTCCCCTGGGACTAGAAATTAACAACTTTCAGAACTCCAACTCAATAGGCCATGATGGTAATGGCTCTCCTCGATCACTAGAGCCCCACATCCGAGAAGGTAGCCCAGACCGACACGGTGGTCAAAGTGGCCCTCCTGAGATCAGCCTTCGGTGACCACACCCTGGTCAAGACCAGCTTATGGTCGAAGACCAAAGGACCCTGGTCCAGTGCAATCCTTGCATCCTCTTCAGAGGCGAATCTGGCGAGGAAGAGGAATCACAACATCGGCGTGCACTGGAGTTCACCTTTTGGTTTCCAAGACCTTAGCATCCAACCAAGAAGCTATTCGTGGACGCACCTCCGCCCCATAACCTGAACAACGACTGAATTCTAGTGGGATTCATCCATCACCTCTGCCACCAGACCCGAGATACACATCCAGGGCCGAACATTGTCCTTCCGGAAGCTAGGGGCCCTAGGGTCACCCTCAACCTCCACTGGCTTCAAGCTCCTCTAGATTTCCCTGGTCATCGCAATGGTAGAAGCCCATGAACGACCAACTGTCACATCTACCGAAGGAATGGACACCAGTACTGAGCCAACTCGGGGGGGTGGAGGACGGAGCAGAGGAGCCTGCCCCACCCCTGCCAACCGTCGGCATAGCACGACCAGCCCTACTAGAACTATATCAGAGTGCCCCTAGAGAGAGAGAGAGACTCTAGAGATGGATCAGAGTGGATCGCGAGTTTTTGAATTGTATCCTAGGTTGATTTACAATAGAAACATCTTGTAGTCTTAATCATACCCTAGTCAAGGTACCATATTCGATAACATTGATTTCAACATCTCTAATTGACATGCATGTTCATCATCAAGATAATCATTACAAATAAATGTAGGTATCCTATGATTCATAATTTATTTCAAAATTTCTAACTACCTCATGCATTATCACCATCAATCCACATCATACAATATGAATTCATATAAATGTTAGGGCGACACATCATTACCAAATTAGAGATCTTACATTAGGGTTTCATTTAATTCCTGGCTCAAACATGCAAATTTGTTTATTGATACATGGGATGTTGGGGATATGAAACTTACCTATAGCAGTAGGGGAAGAAGTTCGGTGGTGTTGAGCTCCAAAGCTCTGGTGGCGTTGAGTGCAGCAACTCCTCAAGATGTGAGCACAACATCTCACTCCACTGGCATCCTCAGGCGGTGAGCACAGTAGCTCACCAACATCCTCAGGTCCAAGCTCCTCGCAGTGGTAGGAGAATGGAGATAGAACGGCGGCGCATGACAAGAGAGCGAATAGAGTAGCAGAGGAGTAGAGGTGACATCTAAAAGACATAGATCGGTGGTGCGGTGAGTGGTAACGTAATCACCAGACCTAACTAGTGAAATCGGGAATGAAACAGAGAAGGGGAAGAGTCTGGTTCGCACGGGTGCTATTAGGATGTTTAGTCATTGGTTCCTTGTCAAAATCCAATGACTACTTAGGGATAAAAAAATTTGCAGGGTTTGGCATGAAACATATGTCGTCGGTTTTAGTACATACAACACCGAATTGAAAATTTTGGAAGAAAGTTCTTTTCCCTAGAAACTTGTATTTTGTGGGTGATTTTGGACGTCAGTTTTTATGTCAATAAACCGACGTTAAAGAAAAAGTGATGCCCGTATCTTTTGTAAATTGGTCGTCTTTCACATATAGGTGACAATTGTCATTTTTAGCCGATGTCATAGTATAGTGGCATCAGTTTTTTAGTTTAAATTGATGCCATCAAATGTGACATTATATGTCATTTCTTACTAGTGGTGGAGAAGTTTTTACAAATTTCATTGCAAGTCATATCAAGGGAATGTGGGGTTTTTCCTTTTGGTCTGTTTCTTCTTATCATCATTTCAATGGTGAAAGGATGCTCAATTGTTATCATTTGGGATCATATACTCCTTAAATTTCTTTTGCATGGATTAGCTCAAGAAAAAGGGTTATTTCCATCTATATATTTCTCATTTTGCATACAACAAAGTAGCTGACCAGATAAAGGCCACAATTCCCACAAAAAAGAACAATTTTAAAGAAAAATAAATAAATACAAGAAGTAGGGAAAATGAGATAGGTGGAAATAAAAGAGAGAAATGAGGTAGTTAAGGATGAGACAGGGAAAGGTTAGAGTTGGGAATGGTGGAGACAACATACCTGATGGAGCTTCCACTTGCATGGAGTTGCGTGCACCACTAAAAATCCTAAAGATAGTAAGTCTTTAGGTTTAGCCTTGCTTATACTAGATTAAAAACTCCACCCACGTATACTAAGATACGTGGAAGTCTTATCGTAGTATAGTGAAGGGTCGAATCCATAGGACAACAGTCTTGTTGAGATCAACAAGATAGAAAACGTTAGAATTTCATTTAACTCCTTATCAGTTGGTATTTAGATCAAGAGTTGGTTTGGTTATTTAAACTAAGTGCAAGTAAGGTACAGGCAAGAAAGTAAAGTTAAGGCTATAAACAATGTTAAGAAACCACTAGGATGTGATCAACTTTCACCACCACTACACATGGATCAAAACATGCGACATAGTAACATAGCCCGCAATAAGAGTCTAAACAGTTAGTATCTTTGTAGATTTAGTTTCCTTTCAGAGAACTAACTACGAGAAGTGTGGCAATGTTGCAAAGCCATGTTGGTATATGTATGCCCATAGAGCCATCCCAAGCGATTGCATGGAGTCAAATATTAATTAATCAATTAATGTGATTATTTGGTTAATTAATGAATTCTGGAATATTCTAATTAATCCACGAGCATTTTAATTAATGCAACGTTTCTGTTTACCGATGGGTTTAGGAAACCCTATTTCCCTTCATATCATGTTTAAAGGAGGATTGATGACCGATATCTATATAAGATAGATAGAGGCTTTTCAGTTTATGCTCACGCATGTAAACCCTAGTCGTCATCATCCTTAGGAGAGAAACGCGCCTCTAGCACGCCACCGCAGAGACACGACTCCTTCCCGCCGGCTAGGGAAGCACGACGTGGAGTTCCGTCCATCCGTGTGGACGAAGTAGAGACGCAGACGCCTTGACGCCTGCATTCGGAGGACGTCGGAGACCACCTGTACGCGCTGCGAGTAGCGTACGTCACCGCCGCAAAGAAACGCCGCCGGATCTTCCTGAAAAACACTAGAGGGGGGGTGAATAGAGTTTTTAAATATTTTAACAATTATTTAACTCAAACAACCACAATTGAAAATGGATGAAGGAGACAAGTGTTTAGAGTAGTTCCAACCTTAGCAAATACTAAGGTTGTCAGTCCACTACCCGGTTGCTTACCCAACTGGGATTTTGAAAGTATTAATTTTATTACCTTCACAAGGATTTACACAAAATACAATACTTTCAAACACCCCTTGAACATCATTCACTTGAAGTAGATGCACCAACCTGAGGTAGCCTTTTTGAAGTAACTCCAAGCTCCCCCTTGAAGTAGCCTTCCTCTTTAGAAGTAACCTCCCATTGCACCAGCCTTCTTGAAGTAGTTCAAGGTCCCCTTCTTCACCAAGAAGATCTTCCAACCTCTCCAATCTGCAGCCTCCAACCTAGGAGTAGCAAGGAGAGTACAAACAATAATAGTGAACAAGAAAGGAAAATGGAAATTAAAACTTATCCTTTGAAGCACAAGGCTTGATTTGCCTAGATCAAGCATGTAGATCTCATAACCAATGTGTATGGAATGCGATTGTTGTGGATTAGGAGATGATAGCCTATAGGACATGAAATTTGAGCTAGGAGAGGAAGTAGCCAATTGCCAATATGCTTAATTGCTCACAAACAGATTGCTCAATGTAAATGTATGCTCAAAGATTGCTCAAGTGTGTAATTCAAGTAAGTTTAGGTGTCCTAAGGCATGTCCTATTTATAGGAATGTCCTACAAGTGCTTAACGACGTTCTAGACACTTTCTAGGGGTTTCTAAGTGCTTAACTAGCCGTTAGATATAAGTTAGTTGCTTTAATAACAGCTAATTAATTAATTCTGCAGTTGCTGTCAGAGACCATCTCGGTCGAGAAATGGTCAACCGAGACACCTACTCGGTCGAGAGATTGTCGACCGACAGGCTCTCTGGATCAAGTGTATGCAACGTTCATCTCCAACTGCCAACTACCTTGTCAGCTGTGTCTAACGGCTACTTGGGTCTTTCTCGGTCGAGAAGTTTGTCGACCGAGAGTGTCTCGGTCGAGGATTTTGTCGACCGAGATGGACCCTATTTCAATGTTTCAAATGAAGACATTAAGTGTGTGTATGAGTGTGCATATGTGACACTATTGAAGGGGATGACCTATCTAAATGTGGTGTTTAGCTAGGGAAGATCTAACACTTGATTTACATGAAGTCTAAGTACTTGTACATTATATATTTGTACAAGTTTATAATTGATTACATTTCATGACATTTACAATCATTCAAACATATAGATTCCCTAGTTCTTTGTCATCCACCTTATTCCTGCAACACTCAAGTAGCACGTTAGATTAAAAAGAATGAAATGTTTGTCATTATAAAAACAAAAGGATTTACAGATGTCCATTTAGCCAACAATCTCCCCCTTTTTGAAGATGACAAACATTTCCTAAATATAAAATATTAAACATGTGAATTTCATACCTGAAGATTACCTTTGTAAATTTCTTCTCTTGTTTATAAAATGTGTGCTTATTATTCCCCATGATTTATGGAACATGAAATCCAATTCTTTAGGGAATATAACAACTCTCAATGTAAAGCCAAGAGTTTATGAAACTCATTTATTGAGTTTTGCACAAATATTAAGTTTTATATTTATTTCTCCCCCTTTGTTATTTCAAAAAGATATCCGTTTAAGAACAAAACTCCCCCTTAATTAGATGTCCCAACAAATACCAAATTCAATGACAAAGATGTCCATTAAAAGCCAAAATGATGCAAATAGACGACAATGTTAGGAAGCACAAATATCAAAGAAAACATCTTCCAAAGGAGTGATAAGCAATTGCTTCCTTATTTTGTTGAATTGGTCTAGTGGAAGTGGTTTTGTAAAAATATCAGCCAATTGATCTTCTGTATCAACATGATGAAGGGAAATATGATTTTTAGAAATATGATCCCTTAAGAAGTGATGATGGATTTCAATATGTTTAGCTCTGCTGTGTAAAATAGGATTGTGTGCTAAGTTTATAGCGCTTGTGTTGTCACAAAAGATAGGTGTAGATGAAAGGGTAAAACCATAATCGTTTAATACTTGTTGCATATAAAGCACTTGAGCACAACAAGATCCGGCTGCCATATATTCAGCTTCAGTCGTAGAAAGGGCAACCGTGTTTTGTTTCTTGCTAAACCAAGATACTAAAGCTCTCCCTAACAAGAAACATCCACCACTAGTGTTCTTGCGATCAAGTCGACAACCAGCATAATCAGCATCAGTATAAGCTTTAAAATCCAAGGATTGTCCTTTTGGATACCATAAACCAAAACATGTAGTGCCAGCTAAGTATCGAAGAATTCGTTTAACTGCTTGAAAATGAGAGTGCATAGGTTGTGATTGAAATCGAGCACAAAGACCAATTGAAAACATGATGTCTGGTCTAGAAGCAGTTAAGTAAAGCAAACTACCAATCATGGCTCTATATAAGGAATCATCAATAGGTTCCTCATCTTCATCCTTATCAATTTTAGTAGAAGTGGCCATAGGAGTAGTAGCATGTTTGCACTGATCCATCCCAAAACATTTTAAGAGTTCTTTAGTATACTTTTCTTGGCTTATAAAAATCCCGGCATGCGTTTGTTTAATTTGGAAACCAAGAAAGAAAGTTAGTTCACCCATGAGGCTCATTTCAAATTCTTTTTGCATAATGTCACTAAATTGTATGCACAATGATTCATTTGAAGCTCCAAAAATAATGTCATCAACATATATTTGAACAACTAGAAAATCGGATGTATATGTTTTGAAAAATAAAGTAGAATCTGAATTTCCAATAGAAAAACCATTATCAAAAAGATATGTCTTGAGCCTTTCATACCAGTTCCTAGGTGCTTGTTTTAAACCATAAAGTGCTTTCTTAAGTTTATAAACATAGTCACCTTTTTCCGGTATTTCAAAACCGGGTGGTTGGGCAACATATACTTCTTCTTGAATGATTTCATTTAGAAATGCACTTTTTACATCCATTTGGTAGAGTTTGATGTTTTTATGTGCACCAATAGCTAGTAACATTCTAATAGCTTCAAGTCTAGCTACTGGTGCATATGTTTCATCAAAGTCTATTCCTTCTTGTTGATTATATCCTTGTGCTACTAACTGAGCTTTATTCCTTATTACTTCTCCTGCCTCATTGAGCTTATTTCTAAAAACCCATTTAGTTCCAATGATGGTTTTATCTTGTGGTTTAGGAACTAAATCCCATACATCATTTTTTGTGAATTGGTTTAATTCTTCTTGCATTGCTATTATCCAATAATCATCTTTAAGAGCTTCAGATATCTTCTTAGGTTCAATGATAGAAACAAAAGCCATGTTTGCGACATCCTTAAAGGAAGACCGAGTTTTAATTTATCATTTGGATTTCCAATAATTAATTCTTGAGGATGATCCTTAATAATTCTAGGTATAGAGTGTGTTTCAGCTTGGTTATTGTTTGTAGTATCTTTCTCACTATCATTTGGTATGTTTAAGTTTTCGAATTGATTAGTAAGATCAATTATTTCTAGATTTTCTGATATGGACTCTTCATGAAAAGAGACATGAATAGATTCCTCAACTTTTCTAGAGATAGTGTTGTAGACTCTAAATGCTTTGCTAGAGGTAGAATATCCCAAAAAAAATGCTGTGTGATTTAGAATCAAACTTATCTCTATCATCTTTGGTATTTAAGATATAACATATAGATCCAAAGGTATGAAAATAGTCAACTTTAGGTTTCTTAGAATGTATTATTTCATATGGAGTTTTCTTCAAATGAGAGTGAACAATTACTCTATTTAACACATAGCATGCGGTGTTTACAGCTTCAGCCCAAAAGGTTTTGGGTGTGTTATGTTCGAGCATCATAGTTCTAGCCATTTATTGTAGTGATCGATTTTTCCTTTCAACTATACCATTTTGTTGTGGAGTGCGTGGAGTAGAAAAATTGTGAGTGTACCCTTGAGATGTGTAAAATTATTCAAATACATGATTTTCAAATTCTCCACCATGATCACTTCTAATGGTACATATTTTGCTTTGTAATAGATTTTCAATCATGGAACAAAATTTTATAAAAACATGAATAGTATCATCTTTGGTTGCAATAAAATGTACCCATGTATATCTACTATAATCATCAACAATAACAAAACAATATCTTTTGCCACCGATAGATTGTGTCCTCATGGGTCCAAATAAATCCAAATGAATTAATTCTAAAGATCTACTGGTGCTAAGTACATGTTTAGGTTTAAAAGAGGTTTTTGTTTGCTTTCCCAATGTACACGGTTCACAATTTTCAACTTGATCAAAGGATAAAGTAGGAAAACCACGAACAAGATCATATTTCACTAACTTTTTGATAACATGTGAACTAGCATGTCCTAGCTTTTTATGCCATAGTTGTAAAGTATTCTCATTTGCAAGCAGGAATTTTCCTACTACAGATTTCATAGAGACAGGTCTAAGAATACAAAGATTTCCAACTCTTTTTCCTTCATAGACAACATTTTTAGTGTTTTCTATTAATAATTTGCAGCAGGTTTTGTTAAATAAAACATCATAGCCACTATCACATAATTGACTCACACTTATTAAGTTATGGTGCAAACCATCAATGAGTAGAACATTCTTTATTTTTAGGTTTGTACCAATATTACCTATTCCAACGATTTTACCTTTACTGTTATCTCCAAAAGTGACTGTTCCACTCTTCTTTTCTTCAAAAGTTTGAAATGCATCCTTGTTTCCAGTCATGTGTTTGGAACATCCACTGTCGACCACCCAATCCTGCATTAAAATGTAGGTTTTGGTACCCATGTGATGGTCTGATATGGTTAGAGGCATTTAAGTACAGACTGTATAAAAATTCTGAATCAGAACTTCAGTCGGTCGATAATTGTTCGACCGACATCTTTCTCGGTCGACTAATCGTCGATCTAGAAGGTTACTGTATTACAAATTAAGAAACAAAGAAAAACAGAAATTTTGCTCGGTTGACTAATTTTCGACCGAAATAGTTTCTGTTGATTTTGATTTGTTACAGACATCTGGTCGGTCGACAGAAGTTCGACCAATTATATTTTCAGTCGACAATACTTCGACCGATTACATTTCTATTTCTGTACAGCAGTTCAAAAAATTACCATAATGCATAGAACCTTTTATTAAGTTGAGATAAGACAATATGAATTGCAAAATTGAGCGTTTGATCATATCTCAACTGAATTGCATTCGACTCTACTAAGTTTGGGGTTTTGGGACCCAAACGAAGTAGGAATCCTTGGTCTTATACGGGCATGAAAATGAATAATGTCCAAGACGTAGACAAAAATGACAAGTAATAGAGTCAACTTCATTTCTCTTTCTAGGAATTGTGTTCTTAGGTACAAACATAGTCCGAGTTCTTTTGGGTTGATTTTTCTTTGGAGCATATCCCAAACCTTTTCTTCCATTGAAACTAGAGGAGGCTTTTAGAATGTTGTCAAGGATATCGTTTCTTCTTAACTCATGTAGGTTTCTTTGTAGCTTAGCAATGTCATCCATCTTCTTGTGTAAATCTTTTCTAGCTTGATCTAAATCAGATAATAGGGAGTCTTTTTCTTTTACAACATTGTCATAGTCTAGATGGTTACACAGAATTGGTTGAGTCTGAAAGTCTTTTAGTTTAGCTAACAATTCAGTCTTTTCTTGAGAAAGAAGATCAACGTTTGTTTCTAGAGTGAGTAGCTTTTTAGTGCAGTCATTTAAAGATGTTTTTAAAGACAAATTCTCAAGATCAATGTTGTTCTTTTCAGAAGAGAGATCATTTAATTTAGCATATAGCTCATCATTTGTTTTGATAACCTTCTTTAGTTTCTTCTTGACATCAACATACTTATCATGAATTTCTTGTAAACTAGTAATTAATTCTTCTTTAGGAAGATCAAGTAGGCTTACCTCTTGAGAGTCTTCATCATCTTCTCTTGCCATTAGAGATTCCACCTTTTCTTATCCGCTTTCACTTTCACTTGACTCGTCCCATGCAGCTTTATAGGCTTTTTCTCCCTTCTTCTTGTGTGAGCTTTTCTTTCCTTTCTTTGCTTTAGGACATTCATTTTTGAAATGTCCTTTCTTTCCACACTCAAAGAACCTAGGAGGAGCAGAAGAAGAACTAGAGATTTTGTTAGATTTAAATCTTTTATATTTCTTACTATTGACAATCAAAGCTTCTTCTCCTTCTTCTTCACTTGACTCCTCACTTTCTGGTGTGATTATCTTTGAAGCTTTTAGAGCCACATCCTTCTTCTTTCCTTGCTGAAGTTCACGTTCTCTTCTTTCTTCCTCTTCTAGGGTTGCTTCATGAGCTTCTAGATTGCCAATGAGTTGCTTCATTTTCAGTCGAGTGAGGTCATTAGCTTCTTCAATGGCTGTCACCTTTGGCTTGTATTTAGGATGAAGTGATCGAAGGATTTTTGATACCTGATCTTCTTCAAGAACAGTTTTTCCTAGGGCATTTAAACCATTAACAATAGAAGAGAATTTTGCAAACATTTCACTAATAGATTCATTTGGATCCATACGGAAGTGTTCGAACTTTTGTTTAAGCATGCCAATCTTAGAATTCTTGACTTGAATTGTACCTTCATAAGTTATGGACAGTCTATGCCAAATGCCATAGGCTGTGTCACAGTTTGATATCCTATTAAATTCTCCTACTGAAATTGAACAATATAAAATGCTTACAACTTTGGCATTCATTTGAGCCAACTTTACCGTATTTGCATCCCACTCCGCATATTGTGTTTGAGGAAGCTCGTATGGGGTTGACACCATCCGCCATAAGTCCCAATTGATGCCTTGGAAGTATAACTGCATCCTTCTCTTCCAATATGTGTAATTTGTTCTATCAAACGCTGGAGGTCTAGCAACAAGTGTCCCTTTAAGGTTAAGGTTGTTAAGCACCCCGTCACCCATTCTTCAAGACCTTGTTAGGGTTCCTTGAAGCCTGCTCTGATACCAATTGAAAAACACTAGAGGGGGGGGGGTGAATAGAGTTTTTAAATATTTTAACAATTATTTAACTCAAACAACCACAATTGAAAATGGAAGAAGGATACAAGTGTTTAGAGTGGTTCCAACCTTAGGAAATACTAAGGTTGTCAGTCCACTACCCGGTTGCTTACCCAACTGGGATTTTGAAAGTATTAATTTTATTACCTTCACAAGGATTTACACAAAATACAATACTTTCAAACACCCCTTGAACAGCCTTCACTTGAAGTAGATGCACCAACCCGAGGTAGCCTTCTTGAAGTAACTCCAAGCTCCCCCTTGAAGTAGCCTTCCTCTTTAGAAGTAACCTCCCGTTGCACCAACCTTCTTGAAGTAGTTCAAGGTCCCCTTCTTCACCAAGAAGATCTTCCAACCTCTCCAATCCACAGCCTCCAACCTAGGAGTAGCAAGGAGAGTACAAACAATAATAGTGAACAAGAAAGGAAAATGGAAATTACAACTTATCCTTTGAAGCACAAGGCTTGATTTGCCTAGATCAAGCGTGTAGATCTCCTAACCAATGTGTATGGAATGTGATTGATGTGGATTAGGAGATGATAGTCTATAGGACTCGAAATTTGAGCTAGGAGAGGAAGTAGCCAATTGCCAATATGCTTAATTGCTCACAAACAGATTGCTCAATGTAAATGTATGCTCAAAGATTGCTCAAGTGTGTAATTCAAGTAAGTTTAGGTGTCCTAAGGCATGTCCTATTTATAGGAATGTCCTACAAGTTCTTAAGGATGTTCTAGACACTTTCTAGGGGTTTCTAAGTGCTTAACTAGCCGTTACATATAAGTTAGTTGCTTTAACAACGACTAATTAATTAATTCTGCAGTTGCTGTCAGAGACCATCTCAGTCGAGAAATGGTCGACCGAGACACCTACTCGGTCGAGAGATTGTCGACCGACAGGCTCTCTGGATCAAGTGTATGCAACGTTCATCTCCAACTGCCAACTACCTTGTCAGCTGTGTCTAACAGCTACTTGGGTCTTTCTCGGTCGAGAAGGTTGTCGACCGAGAGTGTCTCGGTTGAGGATTTTGTCGACCGAGATGGACCCTATTTCAATGTTTCAAATGAAGACATTAAGTGTGTGTATGAGTGTGCATATGTGACACTATTGAAGGGGATGACCTATCTAAATGTGGTGTTTAGCTTGGGAAGATCTAACGCTTGATTTACATGAAGTCTAAGTACTTGTACATTATATATTTTTACAAGTTTACAAATATATGGAGGCCACTTGAAGATCCAACTCCAAGGAGTTTCCATGGAGAAGCACCATGAAAATCTAATTCCAAGAAGCAACCTGAAGATCCAACTCCAAGGAGCGTCCATGGAGAAGTAACAAGAAGATCCCATTCCAAGAAGCAACTTGAATTCCAACCTCACGAAGCATCCAGGAAGTTGTTCATTGTAATGTTGATCATTACAGGCTTACAGGTTGATTCACAGGTGTTGCATGAGATGCATAAGACCATAGGTGGACCGCAATCCTTTGTTGCTCCAAAAGATTACAATAGTATGGACATAACCGATTTATTTGTGTTTGTGATTGCATGTCTATCATTTTTGGTTGTGGATATAGTAGTATATGATACGTACTATAAGTATGTGGTGTTTGGATATGTATATGTATTAATAAAACCCCTCAATTAATAATATTAACTTTTAGTTGCCTTCCATAAAGCAACACGCATGAAAAGCTTGATCGACTATGTGTGGGCACGCCTCCGCGTGGTATACTGTCTATCTCGTGGAAGTGTGATGGTGGGTGTGTGGGTCTGCCTCCACAGGGTGCACACTCATCGTGTTGGCTTATGGGTTGGACTTAACTAGGGAACCTTGATAGGATCAAGTACCTAGAGGCACACAGATGCATCATGGCAAGGAGTTGTGCATGATCATCTATCCAAGAGTTGCATATGATACAATTGGAAAAAGTTGCCTGCCTTAGTATTTGGTCTTTGACGCCGGCGTTGGCTGGGCATTGATCCAATTATTTTGGGTCTTGGCTCACTAGAAGGTTGTGTGTTCAATCTTCTGAGTTGATAGTGAGGCCTATCAATTTGAATAAAATAGTGGCAGCGTAATTAATTAAAGGCCTAATTAATCTCGTTTATCAAATCTTTACAAGTCAAAATGTTTTGGACTAAATGCAAATTTTTCTTTTGTAGCAATCAAAAGGCAACCAACACTCACACTTTCTCGTTGCGATCGGTCCTTGAGGAGGACAAACTTACCGGAACCAACTTTCAAAACTGGTTTAGGACGTTGAGAATTGTTCTCACACATGAGCGTAAGCTCTATGTCCTTGAAACACCAGAGCCAGAGGAGCCTGTCGTAAATGCACCCAAGGATGAAAAGGATGCTTACAAGAAGCACCTTGATGATGTCGTGGATGTCAAGTGCCTGATGTTGTGCTCAATGAACTATGAGTTGCAAGAGCAGCATGAGAACATGAATGTCATGGAGATGGTAACACATCTCAAGAACATGTATCAACATCAAGCAAGACAAGAGAGATATGATGTCTCAAAGGCTTTGTTCAAAAGCAAGATGAAAGAGGGAGACTCAGTTGGCACCCATATACTCACCTTGATTGGGTACGTGGAAAGCCTATCCAAGCTGGGATTTCCCTTAGGTCAAGAGTTGGCCACGGATGTGATTCTACAATCGTTTCCTGAATCATATAATCATTTTTTCATGAACTACAACATGAACAATCTTGACAAGCCGTTGTCATAATTGTTAGGCATGTTGAGGGCAGCTGAAGCACAAATGAAGAAAGACAAGCCCAAGTCTGTGATGGTGATCAACAAGGCAAAGGGAAAGTCAAAAGGCAAAAGCAAGGCTAAGAAAAGTTCTAAAGCCGGGCAGAAGCCAAAGTCATATGTTCTCAAAGCTAAAGGTGGGATCTCCAAAGAAGGAAGTTGTCACCATTGTCACCAGCCTGGACATTGGAAAAGAAACTATCCTCTCTACCTGGAGGAACTGAGGAAGAAGAAGTAGGGGATAGAGATCTCCACTATAGGTATATACATTATTGAGATAAACTTAAATACTTCTTCATCAAGGGTACTGGATACGGGATGTGGATCTCACATATGTTCTAATATGCAGGATCTGATAAGAAGTAAGCCTTTATGAAAGGGCCAAGTCAAGCTGTGGGTTGCTAATGGAGAAAGAGTTGCTGCCACCGTAGTTGGAGTTATTAGTTTATCTTTGCCTATGGGCCTTGTAATAGAATTAGAGAATTGCTATTATGTATCTGCCATTAATAGAAATATTATTTCTGTATCTTGTATGGACAAGAGTGGATTTGAATTTCACATTAATAATGGAATTATTTCTATATCTAAAGATGAGATCTTTTATGGAAATGCCCCTATGTCTTATGGTATCTACTTGTTAGAACTTGAGACTAGCATATATAACGTAAATACTAAAAGGTTAAAACTTGACAACTCAAACAAAACATTCTTATGGCATTGTCATCTTGGGCACATAAACGAGAAGCGCATATCTAAACTCCATAAGGATGGTTATCTAGATTCTTTTGATGTTGAATCATTAGAGACATGTGAGGCATGTTTATTAGGGAAGATGACCAAAACTCCTTTCACTGGACACAGTGAGAGAGCCAGTGATCTGCTAGGGCTCATACATACTGATGTATGTGGACCTTTTAGATCAAATGCTAGAGGAGGCTATCAATACTTCATTACCTTCACTGATGACCTCAGTAGGTATGGCTATGTATATCTTATGAAACACAAGTCAGAAAATCTTGAAATGTTCAAGACTTTCATGAATGAAGTAGAGAAGCAACTTGGTAAGAGTATTAAAGCACTCCGTTCAGATCGAGGTGGCGAATACTTAAGCCAAGAGTTTGAGGACCTTCTGAGAGACTATGGTATTGTATCACAATGGACTCCACCTGGTACAACACAACATAATGGTGTGTCAGAAAGAAGGAATCATACATTATTAGACATCGTACAATCAATGATGAGTTCAGCCGAACTTCCAATATCGTTTTGGGGATATGCTCCTGAAACTGCAGCGTTTACACTTAACCGTGTACCTTCCAAATCGGTTCAAAAGACACCATATGAGATATGGAATGGGAATAGTCCCAATTTGTCTATGTTACAGATTTGGGGATGTGAAGCTTATGTTAGGAAACAATTTCCTGAAAAGCTTGGACCCAAATCAGAAAAATGCTATTTTGTTGGATACCCCAAGGAAACTCGGGGACACTACCTCTACACACCAACTGACAACAAAGTGTTTGTTGCTAGGACTGTTGTATTTCTTGAAAGGGAATTTATTTCCAAAGGAATTAGTAGGAGGAATGTAGAGCTCAAAGAAGTTCGAGACCAATAAGAAAGTAGAGAACCTGATGAGGTACATAAGGAACATGAAGACTCACAAGTTGTTGTGGAATTTCAAGTTCCAAATGTAACACAGGAACCTCGTAGGTCTAGTAGGAAACGACTTGAGCCTGAGAGATTTGGAATTCTTGTAACTCAAGACAGTGATGAATTGGCCATAGCAGATGAGCCAACTTCCTATCTAGAAGCTACTAAGGGACCAGAATCTGAGAAATGGCTCGAAGCCATGAGATCTGAGATGGAATCCATGTACACCAACAAGGTATGGACCTTGGTGGATCCACCCCAAGGGGTAAGACCCATAGGGTGCAAGTGGGTCTTCAAGAAGAAGACTGACATGGATGGACGTTCAAACCTATAAAGGTAGATTGGTTGCGAAAGGATTTTGTCAAATTTAAGGTGTTGATTATGATGAGACCTTCTCACCAGTTGCCATGGTTAAATCCATCAGGATCATGCTTTCCATTGCAGCTTATCATGACTATGAGATTTGGCAGATGGATGTTAAAACAACATTCCTTAATGGGAATTTACTCGAGGATGTGTACATGACACAACCTGAGGGTTTTATCAATCCAAAGGAAGCCAATAAAGTTTGTAAGCTACAAAGGTCAATCTATGGATTGAAGCAAGCATCTCGGAGTTGGAATCTATGTTTTGATGAAGTAGTCAAAAAGTTTGGCTTTAGTCAAAATGAAGATGAACCTTGTGTTTACAAAAGGGTTAGTGGGAGCACAATCGTATTTCTCATATTGTATGTGGATGACATACTATTGATGGGAAATGACATCCCTACTCTTCAGATAGTAAAAGGTTGGCTAGGGAAGACTTTCTCCATGAAGGATTTAGGCGAACCATCCTATATACTAGGTATCAAGATCTATAGAGATAGATCTAGAAGGCTTCTAGGCCTAAGCCAGAGCACATACATTGACAAGGTCTTAAAAGGTTTAGCTTGGAGGGTTCTAAGAGAGGTAACTTGCCCATGTCCCATCGGGTTACAATCTCTAAAGCCCACTGTCCTAGTTCATGTGATGAACGGGCACGCATGAGTAAGATTCCATGTGCATCAACAATTGGATCTATCATGTACGTGATGTTATGTACTCGTCCTGATGTGTCGTATGCTTTGAGCATGATGAGCCGGTATCAGTCAGATCCAGGTGAATGTCACTAGACAGCCGTAAAGAACATCCTAAAGTACTTGAGAAGGACTAAGGATCAATTCTTGGTATATGGCGGTGAGGAAGAGCTTGTGGTAAAGGGTTGCACCGATGCTAGCTTCCAAACTGACAAAGATGACTACATATCGCAATCCGGATTTGTGTTTTGCCTGAACAACGAGGCTGTGAGTTGGAAGAGTTCCAATCAAGAGACGGTTGCGGATTCTACAACAGAGGCCGAATATATTTCCGCATCTAATGCTGCGAAGGAAGCTGTGTGGATCAAGAAGTTCATTTCTGAACTTGGAGTGGTTCCAAGCGTTGGTGATGCAATTGAGTTGTTTTGCGGCAACAATGGAGCAATTGCACAGGCTAAAGAACCAATATCGCACCAACGTTCTAAAAATATTCTACGGCGGTTCCATCTCATACGAGAGATCGTACAATGAGGAGATGTGAAGATTTGCAGAGTACCTACAGAAAGCAATGTGGCTGACCCGCTCACAAAAGCACTTTCACAGCAGAAACATGACGAACATGTTCGATCACTTGGATTGAGAGTCATGAGTGATAGGGTATAAGCGGAAGTGGGAATCTATTGGTATGTATGCCCATAGAGACTATCATTCGATGATTATAATGGGATACTACGTAAATGATTTGTAATACTACATTGATCATATCAATAAAGGCAAGTTTCCAATCTATATGTTTGTGTTTTATATTGTGAGATGACCATAAAACTTATAGATGACTATAGAATAATATACTCAATGACATATGTCTTCGGGTTGATGACCTAAATAGTGAGATCATATGTATGTTAAGAGTATGTATTCTTGTTTTGTCCCTAATCAGTTGTTATTATGGAAATATCCATAGACATCAATAACACATAAGATTAGAATGTATGTTGGTTGATGGAAGAACCTCATTATCCATGATATGGAGATATCAAACCAAATACATAGATACTTGTTAGAGAACAGTGTATCAGATAGACCCACCTTGAGAGTGACACATGGATACCATGATTGGTAGTTAGAGTCACATCTCATAATGATGGTGGTGATTGTGGTTCTTAGACCTGAAGTCACTACACTTATCACATGTCGTTCGGTGTACTTTGACATCATCCACCGTGGTTCTGAATAAGGATTTCCATAAAGATGGTGATTGGGTGCACTGTGACACATGGGGATGACTGTGAGTGATGTAGATGGAATTTGTCCTTCCTACGGGAGTTTGATATTCCGGACACTTGATAAGCGAGACTGAGAAATGCATGGACATGCTGATGTGAGTCAATATGTGATATTGAGCTTACATATATCTCAGACAGTCTACTCTAGTTCAAGGAACATGGATTGAATGTTGAAAAGGATAACAATTCCATGACTTGAGTTCAATTAGGATATCAGCGACAAAGGAACTATGCAATCACTGTAACACCAGTCATGAATGATAGGTTAAGTTGTTCTCCAACTTCTCCAATTACTTGGGTGGAAATGAAGTCTTGCTAGATACCAATCACTGCTTGTGAAATCATAATATGATTATGGATATCACTGCCAACGTAATTTGGAGCCTACCGGGTCACACGCATAGGATGTGTTGGAATAGGAGTATAATTGTGGATTTGATTGGAATTGCTCTGAATCACATTGATTACTAAAATGTTTATGTAATGGATTAGAATAATATTGGAGTGACTGGCTCTAAGTGCAAGTGGGAGTCTGTTGGTAAATGTATGCCCGTAGAGCCATCCCAAGCGATTGCATGGAGTCAGATATTAATTAATCAATTAATGCGATTATTTGGTTAATTAATGAATTCCGGAATATTCTAATTAATCCATGAGCGTTTTAATTAACGCAACGTTTCTATTTACCGATGGGTTTAGGAAACCCTATTTCCCTTCGTATCCTGTTTAAAGGAGGTTTGGCGGCCGATATCTATATAAGATAGATAGAGGCTTTTCAGTTTATGCTCATGCACGTAAACCCTAGCCGTCATCGTCCTTAGGAGAGAAAGGACGGAAACGCGCCGCTAGCACGCCGCCGCAGAGACATGACTCCTTCCCGCTGGCTTGGGAAGCGCGACGTGGAGTTCCGTCCATCCGCGTGGACGAAGTAGAGACGCAGACGCCTTGACGCCTGCGTTCGGAGGACGTCGACGAAAACATGTACGCACTATGAGCAGCGTACGTCACCGCTGCAAAGAAATGCCGCAGGATCTTCCTGCGACGCGCTTGACGAACGGGAGAGAAGTTCCATCCGTGTAGGCCAACAACGTTGCACACCGTCGTGCAGCGGGACATCACCAGACTTACTCCGCGATAAGGTATATCCCGCAAACACTCCTTCCATATACGTTGTTGTCGACGAGATCCTGTTTCGGGTTGTGTGGATTTTATTACTTCCATCGTGCATGTTTTCTCCACAAAACCCAACAAGCCAACCATCCCCAAATGAATGGTCACTTTCTTTGCATCATTCCCTTCGCAAAGTGTGTTTCTCGACATATCAAGGTTGTACTTTTATACGTCAACTGATTCCATTTCATAGTATGAAAGTATAACGGTGAATGTGAGTTTACTCCACTCCTTGAAAAATACTCCGAGGTACTGAAACAGATGCATGGTGACTACATACATCAAGAACCAACACTCAATCAAAATTCAAAGCTAATAGCACAAATGTAGACAATTCATACTAATAGATAATAAGTAACACAAGTTGGTGATCAGGCAACAAGCATTCATTAAACGATTCATGTTGAACTGAAAAGAAAGTATATCTCTATTGCAAACTCATGAACTACATTGCATGAAATGAAAACAGGGTTAGCGGGGCTACTCCCCGCACCCTAGTGTATGAGACTACTCACTCATGTCAGGAACAAAGAAGGGGGGGGGGGAAGAGAGAGAGAGTGTGTCATCTCAATGAAGGATGGAGGAAGGTCGACCCCTTAGAGGATAGAGAACAATCATCTTCACACTTCGTAGCTTGCTTGACGACGAACCCTCCTCTTCCCACCTTCTTTTCTGATGAGAGAAAGTAGCTTGGAGATGGAGTATGGATCTCAGACTGGCAGCCTCGAGGCAATGGGTGAAGGATGGAATGGCTCTAGAACAATGGAGGTAGCCTTTGGGCGTATGAAACTTGATCCTTTGTGAGGATCCCTTTGGGTTCTATTTATAGGATTTTGAGTGAGCCTTAAATGGTTTGGGGTATGTGGGTCCAAACGGTCTTGGAGACCGTTTGGATTTTCACATGGTTTGGAGACCATTTGGACTCTCTTAGTTTGGAGACTGTTTGAGTCCTCTCGGTCTAAAACCATTTGCTTTCATTCAATCTTGGGGTCAAGTGTCTTTATACGGTCTTGGGACCAGTTGATCACCATTCGGTCTTGGGACCGTTTGGCTTCATATGGTCTCGGGACCGTTTGACGTTTATTTGGTCTTGAGACCATGTGGCTTCATATGGTCTCGGGACCGATTGATCTCCATTCAGTCTTGGGACCATTTGGCTTCATATGGTTTCGGGACCGTTTGGCTTCACACGGTCTCGGGACCATTTGACCTTTGTTCGGTCTTGGGACTGTGGCTTCATACGGTCTCGGAACAGGTTGATCTCCATTCGGTCTTGGGACCGTTTGGCTTCATACAGTCTCAAGATCGTTTGGCTTCACACGATCTTAGGACCGTTTGATCTTTATTCGGTCCTGGGACCGTTCGGCTTCTATTCGGTCTTGGGACCATTTGGTCTCTATTCGGTCTTGGGACCGTTTGGGAGTTTTGTAATTTTTTGTGCTTTTCTGTAAGAAGTGAAAAGGAGAAGTGAATCTAATGGTATATTTACAAAAAGGTAGAAAGATAAAGATTCTATCTAATTTAACTAAGAAAGAGTATGGAAAACTGTGGAAAACTAGTAAGATAACATCACAAGATGGGAGGTTATCACCCCCCTCCCCAAACTTAGAGTCTAGCTTGTCCTCAAGCTACATAGAGCTAAGGAATGTAGTGGCAAGGCGATTTTATTTAGTGAAGATTTCCATACTCTTGCTTCAGTTCTAAACCAGAGATCTCTTAGAGTTTTATCGGGCTTCTGCTCGCACTAACTCTTTCAGGTATTGGGAGTTGCGTGGATCTCATATTTCTTCCGTATCATGTAGCTCGCATTGGGACCACCTTTTCCTCGATTGCATTCTGTGCATGTTTTCAACTCCAATCAATTTTATACTTCTTTGAAAAACTTACTGGAAACTAAGATAGGCATGAGGGTTGGCTAAAGGATGATGTGTAACTCCCCTTTTTAGTGGGGGGGGTTATCTAAACTTTTAGGATCTCACTATCGGATGCGACACATCTGTCTTTGTGAGGGAAGCTAAATGTACCGCCTGAGCGAGTCCTTTATCAGCTTTTTCATATATTCAGAGACCTTAGGATCTCATTACCATGTGCGACACATCTACGTTCGTAAGGGCAGCTGAATGTACCGACCGGGTGAGACCTTTATTGGTCCTTAGTCGTGGCACAACTCTCATGTTTTTATTCAACATTCTGGCTTTTATTCTTATACTCACAGGCTTAGGAGTTGGATATTTAGGGATTTTGTTTGGGCTTCCAGGTCTCTTTTGAAAAGAAGAAAACTGTTCTTGGAGTCTGCTGACATGCACTTATTTCGGGTTCATACTTGGTGGTCCACTTGCGAGGTTCCATGATTTGGATTTCACCTAGTTCCCTCCCATCCTTGGGAGAGTTTTGGCTGGCTTCGGCTATGATGTTAACTTGTGGAGAGTCTGGAGCAGAGTAGAAGCAAAAGCATGTAAATCAAGTGTGAAAGTAATTTATTAATACCGTTTGGGTCAAACGGTCCCAAGCTCAAATAGTTTTAGGACCGTTTGAGCCGAGATCATTAGGAAGGCAAAGCATCTGGACGGTTGAAAATGGGCGGAAGTAGTGGACGACAGAGGCGGCGCGTGCGTCGACGGCGAAGATGGCACCGATGAAAGAAGAACTCATCGTTAGCGTCAGAAAGGACAGCTTGGATGGTTATACCTAGCTACTGCGGATGAAGAAGATGAAGGTGCTGAGGGTGAAGGTGACAACGATGGCGATGAAGTGAAAAACAGAGGTAATGATGGAGATGAAGTCATGAAGGGGCGCAAAGATGTGGTGGCGTCGATAGCGACGTCGATGATGGTCATAGAATGAACCGGAGTCAGGAGCAGAGAAATTAATGGAATGGAACAGGGTTCGCACGAGGGTTTAGAGAAATTGAGAATCTAGGAAAAGAAAATATGGGGGGGTTATATTTATAGAAAATGTTGGGTGTCGCTACAAATTCCCAATGGAAAATGGTTTTGGGACCGTTTGGGTTCCAAACGGTTTCGAGACTGTTTGGGTTCCAAACAGTTTTAGGACCAAACGGTTTTGAGACCGAAAGGACCAATCGGTTTCGAGACAATTTGAGTCCAAATGGTTTTGAAACCGTTAGGTTAAGATTTAATTAGGTTTTTGGATTATATATTTTTATGTCTGTTTTGGTTATTTATGTGAATTTTTATATTTTCAGATTAAAGATGATAAGTCAAAATCAAATGAAGAGATTACAAAATTAACAAAACTAGGCAAAATAAAATGGTGGTACTCAGATCTTAGGTTGCCTCCCAAGTAGCGCCTGGGTTTTACGTCACTGGCTCGACAAAAATCCGATTTGGTTATGTCGATGTTGAGGGATCATGGATCTCGATAGTTTGTCTTGGTATTTTCTCTGCTAGTGTGTAATATCTCATCAATATGTGGCCATTAACGGTCTGTTCTCCCCCATAATTATCAAGCATGATGACTGCTCTGGTGGGGTAGATGTGTTTAATTGTGAAAGGTCTGGACCATTTCGTGCGGAGATTTCCAGGAAACATCTTAAGTCTGGAATTGAAGAGGAGGAACTTATCTCCGACAGCGATTTCTTTTCTTTTGAGGTGGTCGTCGTGCCACATCTTTGTTTGTTCTTTATAGATTCTGGCACTTTGGTAAGCTGTCATTCTAAGCTCCTCAAGTTCATGTAGTTGAAGTTGTCTATATTCACCAGCACTTTTGAGATCAAAGTTCAGTCATTTGATGGCCCACCAAGCTTTACGTTCTAGTTCAACCAGTAGATGACACGACTTTCCATACACCAGACGGAATGGGGTTGTTCCTATCGGTGTTTTGTAAGTTGTGCGGTATGCCCAAAGGGCATCGGGGAGCTTGGTAGACCAATCAGTATGATGTCTATTGACTATTTTTTCTAAGATAGCTTTAAATTGTCTATTTGAAACTTCAACTTGGCCACTTGTTTGTGGATGGTAAGGTGTGGCGACCTTATGGTTGACCCCATATTTTCTCAGGCGGGCTTCGAAGCTTCTTTCCAGAAAATGGGTTCCTCCGTCTGATGTGATAGTTTGGGGGACTCCAAATATGGGGAAGATGATATCTTTGAACATCTTGATGACTGGCTTGGAATCACAAGATACAGTGGGTATAGCTTCTACCCATTTTGAAACATAAGCCGCAGTGACCAACATGTAAGAGAATCCATAAGATGAGGGAAAGGGACCCATATAGTCTATTCCCCAAACATCAAAAAGTTCAATTTATTGCCACAAAGTGAGAGGCATTTCATTATGTTTAGTTATACCGCCAGAAAGTTGACATTTATTGCAGGATCTTACAAAATCATAGGAATCTCTTGCTATTGTTGGCCAAAAGAATCCCAATTGTAGAACTTTGAGAGAGGTCTTCTTCAAACTCATGTGCCCCCCAGTGGGGCCAGAATGATAGTGCTCTAAGACAGGGGTAATTTCCTCTTATGGTAGGCAGCGACGGAAAAGTCCATCTGCACATAGACGAAAAAGATAGGATTTATCCCATAAGTATTGCTTAACATCATGGAGAAATTTCTTTTTATCGTGGTGATAGGCGGAAGGGTGGATGATTCTTATAGGCAGATAGTTCACTATGTCGGCGTACCAGGGAAATCCGGTGGTAATTTTCATAAGCTGGTCGTCAGGGAGGGAGTCCCAGATAGGTACATTGTCGTCCTCTTGACACTCGATGCGACTTAGGTGGTCAGCGACGACATTTTCCACTCCGCTCTTGTCTTTTATTTCAAGATCAAATTCTTGCAGCATCAATACCCAACAGATGTGCTTGGGTTTTGCATCCTGTTTCTGAATAAGATATTTGATGGCAGAGTGGTCTGTATATACTACGACCTTTGATCCAATTAGATAAGAATGAAATTTTTCGAAGGCGTAGATGACGGCTAAGAATTCCTTTTCAGTATAAGTATAATTCTTTTGCGCTTCATCTAACGTCTTGGATGTGTAGTATATTACATATGGATTTTTGTCTATTCTCTTCCCCAACACCACCCCTATAGCATAGTCTCTAGCATCACACATTATTTCAAAAGGTTGTGACTAGTCAGGCGCTCTCAGAATGGGTGCAGAGATTAGAGCATTCTTCAAGGTTGTAAAGCTATGTAGGCATTCATGGTCAAAGTTGAAATCAGCATCCTTGGTCAATAGGTAAGTCATAGGTTTTGCTATTTTTGAGAAGTCTTTGCTAAATCACTAATAGAACCCAGCATGACCCAAGAAAGCTCACACTCCCCTTATGTCTTTGGGTGGTGACAACTTTGAGATGACATCAATTTTTGCCTTGTCTACTTCAATTCCTCTTTCGCTCACTCGATGTCTGAGGAAAACACCTTCGGTCACCATAAAGTGACATTTTTCCTAGTTTAGGATAAGGTTTGTTTCCTCGCATCTTTGTAAGACTTTACTTAGGTTGAGCAGACAGTTGTCAAAAGATTCTCTGTATACTGAAAAACCATCCATGAACACCTCCATAATGGTTTCGGTTAATCCCGCAAAGATAGCAATCATGCACCTTTGGAAGGTTGCGGGTGCGTTGCATAGCCCGAAGGCATCCTTTTAAAGGCGTATGTTCCAAAAGGACAAGTAAATGTCAGTTTTTCTTGGTCGTCAGGGTGAATTGGGATTTGGTAAAACCCATGATATCCGTCGAGGTAGCAGAATGTTTTTTTGGTGGGCTAGCCGCTCAAGGACTTCGTCAAGGAAGGGTAAGGGAAAATGGTCTTTCCTTGTTGATTTGTTCAGTTTTCTATAATCAATGCACATTATCCAACCATTAACGGTCCTTGTAGGTATTAGTTCATTCTTATCATTTAATACAATAGTGGTTCCCCCCTTTTTAGGGACCACTTGAACAGGACTAACCCACTGAGAGTCAGAAATTGGATAGATAATACCCGCTTTCAAGAGTTTAAGAACCTCGAGGCGAAGTACCTCTTTCAAATTTGGGTTCAGTTTTCTCTGGCTCTCCCTCGAGGGTTTGAACTCTTCTATCATAGGTAGTTTATGCATGTATAGAGCTGGGTTTATGCCTGTTAGGTCAGTCATCTTGTACCCAATTGTTGTCTTATGATTCCTTAGTTTAGTGAGAAAGCTTTCTTCCTGATCGCCAACCAGAGAGGAGCTAATGATAACTAGACATAATTTTTTTTCATCTAGGAAGACATGTTTGAGCCCAGTTGGTAGAGTTTTCATTTCCGGGGCTTTGGGTACTTCTATTGTCTCTAATATGGTGACATATTTCAGTTCTTCAAAAGTAGCTTTCAGGGCTTTTTCAGCCTGCTCCAACTATTGTAGGCATTGCTGAACTAACTCGTTGGTTGAAAATTTAGCTTCTAGATTTATTAGAGCATCCTCTAGGGCATCTGCTGATCTGGATTTGCTTGCTTGAGTTGAGACATTTTATCCATTGCTTCAAGTAGAAAAACCTCTTCATGGATACTAGGGCTCTTCAGGCTGTTGAAAACACTGAATTGAACAGTTTCTTTACCCAACCTCAAGGTAATTGTGCCAGCCTTGAAATCAATTAATGCTCTAGCTATGGCGAGGAAGGGTCTACTGAGTATTATCGGGTACCTTAGGTCTTCTTTTATATCCATAATGAAGAAATCATAAGGGACATAAGAGTCCCTCCCCACTCTTACTGGAATATCTTCAATGATTCCCAGGGGTGCAGTAATGGTGGAATCAATGAGCTATATGGTCATTGTTGTAGGAAACAAGTTAGTGAACCCCAATCTTTTACACATGGAAATGGCATAATTGATATGCTGGCTCCCTAGTCGGCCAATCCCTTTTTACAAGAAGTGTTCCCAATTGAGCATTGTATGCCAAAGAAGCCAGGGTCCTTCTGATTTTTGGCATTTTATTCAAAATGATATCAGAAGTGGTTTTGTCTATCTTGACAGTTTCATGCTCCTCTGTCATATATTTCTTTGACAGCAAGGTCTTCAGATATTTGGACTAGGCTGGGATTTCGGATAAGGCATCGAGAAAGGGAATATCAACATAAAGTTTCTTCATTGCTTCTTTGAATTTCTGGAATCTAGAGTCTAGTCTGGTTTCCTTTAACCTGCCAGGGTAGGGTATTCTTAGCTTATATTGTGGAACCTCTGCATCTTTGGGACCTTGTTCCTTTTCATTCCTTTCTTCAGCTTCTTGACCTGATTCTTTTGTTGGGATGATTTCAGTTACATCCCTGTCTTCTTGATTAACCGAGATGGCTTCAGTGAGAGCATGGCCATACCTTGTTGTAACATCATTTAATTGTTCTGATCTATGTTGATCGTGTCTTGGATTTCTTCTAGCTGGCCAGTGAAAGTGCCCACTGGACATTTTAGCTGGGCTGCTATCTGTGCTAACTGGGTTTCCACAACTTTTTGTTGGGCTTGCTGGTTAGCCAACATGGTTTGCTGTGATTGCAGCATCTGCCTTATCAGGGATAGTTCATCAGTCTGTTGTGGTGGGGCATTCTTTTGTTGAAATTGAGTGAGTTGTTGCTTCCCTTGAGGTGGTTGTTGTTGAGGTGCTGGCAACTGAGGTTGTTGTTCTTGTTGTAGATGAGTTTGTTGTAATTGAGGGTGCAGAGGAGGGTGAGTATATTGGTAGTATGTAGAGGGATTTCTTGGGTAGTTGGATCTTTGGAAATTGTTTCTAAAATTCCCATGATTTTGGTTGTAGTTGCTTTGAAATCCAGGTGGTAGTCTGTTGGAAGATCCACCTTGTGTTTGATGTTGTGAGTTAGCAGTCCTCACAGGATTTCCATATTGAAATCTGATATGGTTTCTCGGTTGATTTGGATTGTAGTAAGCTTGTCCATGTAGGGAATGGATGGAATTTACTTGTTCTGGCACCTGATCCTTAGGGTGTTCAATGATCGGCTCATACTATGGTTGAGGTGGTTGCAAATCCATCATTACATTATATAGGAGACCACATGACAATGTGGGATGATCAGATGCATGGCAGGCCTCGCAAGTTCTTGTAGCTGCTTTAGCTTGTTGGGAGTTCTTCTTTCTGTCATATTCCCCAAATGATGATTCGAGGGCTTGTTGTTTGTTGGCTATGGTTTTCAAAGCTTAGGCTATGGCTTTCATTTTCATAGATTCTTTAGCTTTACAAACCTTTATAACTCCTCCTGTGGTCACCCTCCCCCAATTGGATTTATCTTTGGCTACGAGAGTGACGATCCTCCAAGCGTCTTTGTAGTTCTATCTCATAAAGTTTCCCCTAGATGAGGAATCTAAGAACTTCTTAATTTCATCACTTACTCCCCTATAAAAAGTTTCTATGAGCTGATTTTGCGAGATTCCATGGTGAGGGAATTTCCTCAAGAGTTCCTTGAACCTTTCCCATGAGTCAGCCAGTGACTCTCCCGGTAGTTGAAGGAATTGGTTGATTTGTCCTCTGATTTGGTAGGTTGGTGAAGGGGGAAAGAATTTCTCCAAGAACTTCTCTTCCAAGGGAGCCCAGGTGGTGATTGGCTCCCCATCCAAAGAATTGTACCAAATCAGTGCTCTTCTAGACAAGGTGAAGTTGAAGAGTCTGAGCATGACTGCATCCATGGTTGTTCCAGCTTGTGGTACCAACCTGCAAAGAGCTTTGAACCTCTTCAAATGGTCCATGCAGTCATCTCCGGCACTTCCAGAGAATGCGATGCCCTGCATTATTTGGATCCATTGTGCCCTAATCTCAAAATTAGGAGTGTTGATGAGTGGTGGTTAGACTGGATGGTTGTCTTCGTAGTTCTTGGGAACAACGTAGTCCCGTAATTGCTTACTTCTTACCAACAGTTGAGCTGCAGCCTTGGCTGCTTCATTCTCAACACGGATGCAGGCTTTCTCTTTAGCCCGTACTTCAGCCTGAACTTGGGTGTGTGTGTCGGCAATGAGTTGCTCTCGCTGGGTTGCTATGGCAACGTTGACCCTTTCCATCACGAGTACAGCTTGGCATTGATCTTCGACCATTTTTCTGGCTCTTTGACGATTAAGTTTAATGCGGCGGTGGAAACTTCTCTCTACCTCAGAGTCGTACTCTAGATCAGGGGAGAATCCAAGACTATGTGATGGTTGCATACATGTCTTCTACCTGAGTAGAGAAAGAAACACACTTTTCAGATGATGTAGGAGATATGATGAAATCAAGAGAATATGGGGTAATGTTTAAAGAAAAAGTGTAAAACCCTAACCAACTAGCAAGATGATAAATGAAATTAAAATGTTTCATTGCCCCCGACAATGGCGCCAATTTTTGATGGAGCTTCCACTTGTATGGAGTTGCATGCACCACTAAAAATCCTAAAGATAGTAAGTCTTTAGGTTTAGCCTTGCTTATACTAGATTAAAAACTCCACCCACGTATACTAAGATACGTGGAAGTCTTATCGTAGTATAGTTAAGGGTCGAATCTACATGACAACGGTCTTATTGAGATCAACAAGATAGAAAACATTAGAATATTATTTAACTCCTTATCAGTTGGTATTTAGATCAAGAGTTGGTTTGGTTGTTTAAACTAAGTGCAAGTAAGGTAAAGGAAAGAAAGTAAAGTTAAGCTTGTAAACAATGTTAAGAAACCACTAGGATGTGATCGAATTTCACCACCACTACACATGGATCAAAACTTGCGACATAGTAACATAGCCTGCAATAAGAGTCTAAACAGTTAGCATCTTCATAGATTTAGTTTCCTTTCAGAGAACTAACTACGAGAAGAGTGGGAATGTTTCAAAGCCAGCCATCCCTAAACGAATGGTAACTTGTTTTGCATCATTCCCTTCGCAAAGTGTGTTTCTCAACTTATCAAGGTTGCACTTTTATACGTTAACTGATTCCATTTCATAGTATGAAAGTACAACGGTGAAAGTTAGTTTACTCCACTCCTTGAAAAACACTCCTAGGTACCGAAACAGATGTAAGGTGACTACATACATCAAGAACCAACACTCAATTCAGATTTGAAGTTAATAGCACAAACATAGACAATTCATACTAATTGATAATAAGTAACACAAGTTGGTGATCAAGCAATAAGCATTCATTAAATGATTGATGTTGAATTGAAAAGAAAGTATATCTCTATTGCAAACTCATGAACTACATTGTATGAAATGAAAACATGGGTAGCGGGGCTACTCCCCGCACCCTAGTGTATGATACTACTCGCTCATCGAAATAACAAAGAAGGGGGCGAGAAGAGAGAGAGAGAGTGTGTCATCTCCATGAAGGATGGAGGAAGTTTGACCCCTTAGAGGAGAGAGAACAATGATCTTCACACTTCATAGCTTGCTTGACGATGAACCCTCCTCTTCCCACCTTCTTTGCCGATGAGAGAAAGTAGCTTGGAGATGGAGTATGGATCTCAAACCAGAAGCCTCGGGGCAATGCGTGAAGGATGGAATGGCTCTGGAACAATGGAGGCAGCCTTTGGGCGTATGAAACTTGATCCTTTGTGAGGATCCCTTTGGGTTCTATTTATAGGATTTTGCGTGAGCCTTAAACGATTAGGGGTATGTGGGTCCAAACGGTCTTGGAGACCGTTTGGATTTTCACATGGTTTGGAGACCATTTGGACTCTCTTAGTATGGAGACCATTTGAGTCCTCTCAGTCTGAAACTGTTTGCTTTCATTCGATCTTGGGGTCAAGTGGCTTCATACGGTCTCAGGACCAGTTGATCTCCATTCAGTCTTGGGACCATTTGGCTTCATATGGTTCTGGGGACCGTTTGACCTTTATTCGGTCTTGAGACCGTGTGGCTTCATACGATCTCGGGACCGGTTGATCTCCATTTGGTCTTGGGTCCATTTGGCTTCATACAATCTCGGGACCATTTGGCTTCACACGGTCTGAGGACCGTTTGAGCTTTATTCGGTCTTGGGACCATGTGGCTTCATATGGTCTTAGAATAGGTTGATCTCCATTCAGTCTTGGGACCATTTGGCTTCATACGGTCTCGAGACTGTTTGGCTTCACACGGTCTTGGGACCGTTTGATTTTTATTCATTCTTGGGATCGTTCGACTTCTATTCGGTCTTGGGACCATTTGGCTTCCATTCGGTCTTGGGACTGTTTGGGAGTTTTGTAACTTTTTTGTGCTTTTCTGTAAGAAGTGAAAAGGAGAAGTTAATCTAATGGTATATTTACAAAAAGGTAGAAAGTTAAAGATTCTATCTAATTTAACTAAGAAAGAGTATGAAAAACTAAGGAAAACTAGTAAGAAAACATCGCAAGATGGGAGGTTATCAATACCACCCACCGTCCACCCCCAACTTCAAAAAAAATTCCCGTCCCTAGGAAGAACTTAGTTAGAGATGGAAGGGATTTTATAACCCTAGGGAAATCCTAGGCATGGATTATCCTTCTGTTAGTTAATCATTCTCCCAATCATTGTCTGGGCCACCAATTTCTACAATCCTCATTCATTGGGGGTGAGGGTATACATGATCGTGCACCCCATTCTTCACATACTACCTCCTACTGATGCCTTGTCTCGAGGGTAACAACATGCTGATAAAATATTCAGTTCACAATTGGATCCAAATCGGGCAGTGAGAGGTCACATTTGTGCACCTAGTGCGTGAAGCGGGCTTCCTAGGGGACATAGTTGTCATGCGAGTAGTAGCATTGGAGTTTCTTAGTGGATGGCAGTGGTATCTCGTTTGTCTCTGGTGGGGCTGGTTGTGAATATTTTAGTTCACTATTGTGCTTGTTGGACAAGGATGCCATCATTATTTCATCGCAAGGGAGAACGAAGAAATTTCAGGGCCTTGAGATCGCTGAGGTGTAGATGAATGTGGTCTCTAGACACTACACCTCGTTCCTAATATAACTACAAAAGAGAGGTGTTAGGGTGCACTTATTTACCTTATATTTTAGCCTCTATTATTCCAAGTGTTAGATGTTGTCACCTGGGTCATAAGGATCGCACATCGAGTCCTGAAATATTTGTATAACATCAAGAGATTTTGGCAACAAATATAAATGATAAGAATTGGAATAATAGAGGTTGCAATTCCCAAGTTAGTTGAACTTCCTATGAAAGATAAAGATGTATTTATTGGAAGGAAAATTCTATATAAAAAATTCATCTGGCTAGGATAATACATCCTCATTGGCCCAAATGACTTGCTTCCAACATGGTCATCAATATGTGAGATTGTGAGATCCTTACACTGTCAACGAGGGGATTGGGTGGACAATTCAGTTGGCAGATGGAAAAAACACATCATGATCATATTTTATTGTCTCAAATATTAGTCAATCCAAATGATTTGTCAAGAATTTAGTCTTTATTTGAAATAATTTGGAAAATAAAGAAAGAAAAATTAAATGAAAATTTTAAATAATAAAAGAAAGAAATTGATAGAGTTGGATTTCTTCCTAGCAAACATCTCGGTTTAATGTTGCGGACATGACCAATGATATCACATACTCATGTGGACCACATGATTAGGTTTAGTAAACCCATAATTTCTAGACTCCTAGGCCCTAGATCATCATTTTATAGAGTACATACCTTGTGTTAAGGATGATCCTTGTTATCTTTAGGGAGTTTTTGGTTCTTTGATTGTTTGGGTCCTTGTATACTTTGTTCCTTGAAGAATTCGATTGGGTTATGCACCTTCTTTAAATATTCAAAAACTTGATACTCAATAGTCTTCTTTCCTGGTTGAAGGATGAGTTTGCCACCTTCAATGTCTACTAAAGTTGTCATTGTGGCCAAGAATGGTCTCCCCAAAATTAGTGGAAAATGATGATCTTCTTGGATATGCATTACCACAAAATCGCATGGGACACAAGTGCCTTATTCAAGCTTTACTGGGACATTTTGTCTTATCCCCTGGGGCTTTGTTATAGAGCCATCATCTAGTTGGATAGTCATGGTCGTAGGTAAAAGATCGGTAAACCCTAGATGTTAATGCAAGGTATATGACATAATTGATATGTGTGCATCTAGATCAGCAAGTCCCTTGTGGCATGTATCATATCTGAGAAAGCAATATATGTTAATGACCCTGGATGTTTTTCTTTTTGTGGCATCCAGTTTTAGACTATATTAGAGGGCATTTGTGATAGCTTCACAATTTCACATTTCTTGGTCATGTACTTTCTGCATAGAAGGCTCTTAATATATTTTCACTAGGTTGGCATTTTAGCTAGTGCATCGAGGAATGAGAAGTAAATATGGAGCTTCTTGTTAGTGTCTTTCAATTTCATGAATATATCATCTAGCTTAGTCTGCTTGAGACAACCTAGATAGGGTACACGAGGTTTATATGTGGGTGAATCTGGTGTTGTTGATAGTACATTATTTACTATTGGTGGCATGAAGGGTGAGTTCTCACTAGTATCTGGCTAAGCTGGCGTCATAGTGGGGGGTCAGGTGTCCTGGATTCAACTAGAATAACTTCTAGGTGATCATTAGAATGACTTGGGGTCCCGACTGGGGTTCTTTATCCACTCCCATCTTCATAGAGAGGAGTCGGTTTAGCAGTAGGGGTTAGGTTTGCAGAGTACACATTAAATTGCTCTAGATGTTTAGGGTTGTTTTCTTTTTGACCTATGATTTTTCCTTTTGGGGGTTGTGGACTAGCCCCCAATCAAGTGATTTGGGACTCCAATACTTTTTGATTGGTTGTGGTGTTGGCTAGTTGAATCTGTTATGTCACATCATTTGTTGGAGCATTTTTCTAGATCTTATGTTGGCGTTGGTTCTATTTGTAGTGGTGGGGCTTGATTTTTCTAGATCTTATGTTGGCATTTTTCTAGATCTTATGTTGGCGTTGGTTCTATTTGATACTACTATTGTTTCTGGTAGTTTTTACTTAGAGTATTAACTCTATAAGTTCCTTGATTGTATGGGCCAGTGTAGTTTGTTAGTGATTTGGGTTGAGAAGCCTGCAGTGAGGTCTGTGGAGTCATATTCTCAACTCTATTTGGATTCACATACTACAAATTGGGTGGTTATGAGCCTAATTCAGATAGTAGTACTCTTGCCCCAAAATAGTATTGATAGAATTCACATCTTCGGCTTGGGTGATTATATACTGTTGCTCAACTTTATGTTTGTGGAATGATGCATACAATTGTTGGCAATGAATTTTGTTGTGATCTTTTGTATGACAGAACTCACAAGATGGCACAATTATTTGCACTTGGGGTGTCATCAGCTGGTTCTTCCACTCATATGAACTGAAGAACTTTTCAAGATTGGCCCTCTTAAAAGAGAGAGAGAGATTTTAGTGACTCAAATATGGACTTGAGTTCTGAATGATCTTCCTTCATATCTATTTCTAGAATTCCTTTACCCTAGGACCTTCCCTAATGAGTCTGATATTTCAGTAGCAATGTTGATTATCTTCAGTGCTCCATCAAAACTGTACCGCATAAAATTCTCATAAGAGGATTCAAGGAACTTCTTAGTTTCATCATCAACACCCCGATAGAAAAAATTGATAATTTGATTTTTAGGAAAACCATAATGTGGGCATTGTACCAAGGTCTATCTTTATTGGTTAGGGAGTATTTAAAGAGCTCAAACTGCATGGAATCATCAGTGGTGCTCACTATCTTCATCATCAAGAAAAGGTCAATGAATTTGAGGAGGTGATTACGTGAGTATCTCCTATCCTTCTAGTAAATGCAAAAAAATTTAAAAGACTGACCCACTGAGCCCTTATATCAATTGGATCGTTGGGGGTTCGAATAGATGAGTCAAGTTGGCACCTTTTGGGGATAGAAAAATCCCTCAGTTCTTTGGTGTGTTTGACATCTTGGGCCACTTCAAAGCACATCTTTAATTTGGCTTCCGCTTGCGTCCTGGCTTCCACAATGAGTAGTTATCATTGAACTGTGATACCTACTTCAATTCACTCATGAATAGCTACCTCCACAACTACTACTTCTACCATGGCTTTCTCCTTAAGAAGACTTTTGAGAGTTCTATTTATTTCAAGATCATATAACAATCCAGAGTCAAGGCTTTTGGATCTTCACATATGCTAGGAGTACCTAAAATAAAATAGACTATTCATAAGTTGGTGAATAGAGTTCTAGAGGATATTTAGTAATATCAGGTATAAAAATACAAATCCTAATTAGAACTAAACTTTTTAAAAATATATAACTACTGTTGTCCCTGACAACGATTCCAATTTTTGATGGGGCTCCAAATGTCACACCAACAAAAACCCTAAGGAAAATACCCTTAGTTTTAACCAAAAGTTGTGCACTAATTCCCCAATCCACTGAATGAAAGCCTTATTGCAGTATACTTAAGGATCGAACCCAAAGGAGAGCCTTATATATATATATATTTATTTATTTATTTATATATATTTATATATATATATGTAAGTATTTAGGAGTAATATTCATCACTGAGAAAGTTGGTGGCTTGATTAAACTAAATTGTTGCCGATAAGCAACAAGGATTGAGGAAGTAATTAAGTGATAATAAAAGGACTAGGGCATGCTGTATCACTCACCAAATCCTACATAATTATTCTAGTAAGATTTGACTCTAAATAACAGTTTACTAAATATTGGCTTAGTTACTAAACCCTCATGGGATATAGATAATTGCATGGATTAAACTCCCTTGTAACTGACCAATCTGGGTATCCAAGATCCTTGTTCATTTGATAAGACTCCCTAACTATGGAAGACCAGTCTCGGCATGTTAGCAGATCATAACCCAATCACCTCAATATCCCTTGCTGACAGTTTAGGGGGATAACAAAATCATTCCAAAGTTCTGATCACTATTACAACCTACACATCCATGATTATAAAATACATCGAAAGCAAGTGATCAATTTACAAGGCAAGAGTATAAGCATAATGATACTTTATTTAGCAATAACATTGTTGAGTTTATATACATGATAGAATAAAATATGGGCTATTTGGGATAGTCCCCATGCCCTAGCACAAATGTATACTCACTCATGGTGAGTGACAACAATGGAATGATAAAAATAATGATGGAGAGGAGCATGACGACTGATGTAGGAAGACCAGTCTCTCCACTATGGCCACCACATCCTTGCTTCTTTCTAGGGTTTGCACTTTGTAATATGTGGCTTCTAATAACTTATTAGAGACCCTTAGAATGCATAAAAAGGGTTTCTTTTGTAAATGCATTCCCCATTGCCTAATCCCTAATGTTAGATACTTGTGGTCAAAGGCATCTTATTGCATGGACCGTACTCAGTCCACTAGGTGACTAGCATGGGTTAATCAATCTAGACCTTGTATATAGTTCTCTGGTAGACTAGTGTGGGTTGAACTGGGGTAATTTGGATGCCAAGAATGCATGCCGTCACTAAAGAGTCTAGTACAATTCGAGAAGAAAGTGGCTCAAGTCTGGCAACAAGTGAGGCTTATCACTTGATAAGGTGATTGGAAGGTGGGTGCTAGATAGCTTGTGGGGCCTTCCTTCCCTTGAGAGATGACTTCTTGAGGTCTCGATCATCCTTCTATGCAATGAAGTGTATATGCAGATGTTTCTGCAAAAAAAGTATATAATATGCATCAAAGTCTAGAAAAGGGAAGATAATTGAATTTAAGCAAATCTAAGACTAAAACTAAGGATTAAAAACAAAATGTCCCCTAAAAAGAAAATAAAATTTCATGCAAAGATGGGTATAGTCACCGGTATACCATCATAGGAACATGACATATGACCATTCTCATCATGATACATATATGACATTAGTAGTTACTCCACTAAGCATTCAAGTTGATGATCAGATAGAATAATATAATTAGTAGTTGAAAGTCATTGTCTATTAATGAAAAAGTCTAAAAGATGCCAAAGGTCTTTAGACTATAACTCCATCATAGAAGAAGAGGTATAAAGTAGTGTATCCCATAATGTACCCTTTGCTGCCACCCTAGAACTATCTTATTGTTTTAGGAACATATGGATACCCACCCCATCTTGATGCGATCATAACATGGATAGACAGAGGTAACTCTTGGATGTTCAACATAAATTGGTCGAATCACACTAAAACCCATAGCCAAATAGCCAAATATGTACAACTGGTTGAATCGCCACTCAAGACAAAGATCTATGGGAGATTCCCAAGACAAATAGTTATTACGAGCCCTAAAGCATTAAGGGATATTAAAAGATACATGCAATTTCATCTACTACAAAAAAAATAAAAATAAAAAAATGAAAAATTAAAAACCAAAATGAAAATGAAAAATTATAAAAAACCAAAATAAAGACAAGGAATAAAAAAAATGAAAAAAAATCAAAATAAAGTCAAAAAATAAAATCAAATTAATTCACTTAATACTTCATTGTGTCTTACACGACCCAAAATAGTGGAACACTAGAACCAATTATTTGATGTGAGAAGGATTACAATTGTTATCCTACGACCCTAATGGTTCACAACCCTAATCTAACCAATAGAAAATAACTTGGTCAATGAAATCATCTAAAGCCAAAATAGCAAGATAAAATTATATCTATAAATCAACAAGTGTCTTCTTCTCGGTGTTCTTAAACTAATCACCCCAGAGGTGAGTTCGAACAGACCCACCAAATTAGAACATCCTAAAAACAAATTTAAAGGTCACACCTGATGCAATCCTTAGTGTTTCAATGTGACAAGAGCCCTACTTAGAGACATCACCAAGATAGGCGGATTGGAGGATAAGGATATAAGGATCCCTTGTAGCATTTTTCATGTCTCACAATATTCCATGATGACCTAGCTTGGGGAGCAGAAGTGGAAAATATTTTCACGTATGCTCCCATTAATCTACAATTCTAGTTTCCATACCGAGTTTGTGATTGCCAATGTCCACAACATTGAAGTATTAACTAAATAAACATAAATTGTGAAGCTCAAATGACACCCAAACATGGACATATGCTTGTGGTGAATCACTTCTACTAGTAAGTATCAAGGATAGAGACCATGGGGGTGTTTCTAACACATGACTCCTTAACTTAATTGGGTGAGTATTTGTCGTTGGAATACTTACTATATGAAACAATTAAGCTTAAAAAGTATGACATCTAGGACCACTAGTGTAATGTCCTAGGATTTGAGCCTCAGATAGAATGATCTTAAAAGGAATAATTGGACTACCCATATCACCAAGGTGCACCTCCTTTTCTGGGAGCTCATTGCTAAAGAACTTTGTGATTAAGTGTGCTCATCCTAGAGTAGTACCAGGATGAGTGACCAGTCATGAAGTTTATCATGGTTTGCACGTGAGTGAGGAAAAATTACACAATTAAGGCTAGTTGTGATATGTGGGGCTAGTCTTCATTCCTAAAACTCTAGTACGCCTTGGGTAGTGGGCATGTGTGATAGAAATGGTATTGGAGCCAATTCCCCTTCAGTAGGTGGGGTCCACATGGGCATGTGGTGTGCCAGTCTTTGAGCCATGCGGTCCAGGTATGTTGGAAAGGGATATCTGAGTTGATGGCGCCACCCTTGCATCGACAATGTCCATGCATGTTGGAAAGGGCTATCTGATTTGATGGAGCCACCCTTACACATGTAGGTGTGATCAGGAGTTGGGTATACATGGTCCATTTGGGTTTACACTAGAATGGGGAAAGGTATGAGGCCATATATTTGAGCTTGGACGAGGACGTCAAGTGTCTAAGTGAGGGAGATTGTAACGTCCCAAGATTTGAGGCATCAGATAGAATGATCTTAAAAGGAATCATTGGACCACCCATATAATCAAGGTGCACCTCCTTTTTTGGGATCCCATTACTAATGAACTCTGTGGTTAAGCGTGCTCAACCTAGAGTGGTACTAGGATCGGTGATCAGTCGGGAATTTTATCTTGGCTTGCACGTAAGTGAGGACAAAGTGTGTAGTTAAGGCAAGTGGTGGTATGTGGGGCTAGTTGTAATTCCTAAAACTCTACTAGAGCCTTGGGAAATGGGCCTGGTGTTACAACTGGTGCACGAAAACTCGTTTTTTTTAGTCAAAAACTGTCATCCTAAGGTTTTCAAGATAAATGTACAGGGAGATATTGGAAAATGTATTAAAAGATGAATAATTAAATCCAAAGAGCACCTGAAAATGTGATACATGCCTGTGAAAAAATTACATACATAAAGAAGCGCCATGAATAGATCCCATAGGGGCATTTGTATCACATGTTTCCTTAACCCAATAGGGTATGGAATTAATATTGAAACATCTCTACATTTCACAACTTGAGTCATACACGAATGAAATCACAATCACATGTAGCATCACATCCACCCTAAAGGAAATTTCCCCTAGTACTAAATCTATCTATGATCATGTTGAGGAAAGAAAAAACCTACTCACAACAGACATTGGACAAGATCAAATATAGTTAGGGTCTTAAGTCACCTTAAACCTGGAGAGTGGAAAATAGGGTTAGTAGGGTACTTCTCATTTTTTATCTGATATGTAACAATGATTACATGAACATATGTCGCATCACATGACAAGAGTCCTAGTAACATGGGTTACAAACAACTTGCCAAAGAAGTCTATGTCTAGAAGACCTAAATGTTGACCAGCAGCCAAGCCAAAAAAAACCTTTGAAGGTCCATATCCTGATATCTTTGATGGTAAATAGAATCATAAGAAGACACAAACCATGGTATGTCAATCAAAAGTTGAATGAATAATAAACTTCAAAACAACTTCTTTCTGAGTAACATGATTTCACTAATGTCAAAAGAAGAAGAACATAAATTTTTTGGAACAAAATAATGAGACGAATTTCTACCACCATATTTCAAATGATGATAATCTCTTAACTCAAAAAAGATAAAGCAAGAAGGAAAATCACATATGATATTGGCCCATTGTGCATTGGTATCACAAATAATTTCAACATTAATAAGGTATCCTTCAACAATCATGGCATATGTTCACCATAATATTTGGTCATGAAATCGCTGAGAGAATATTTTATGCAACAAAGACAAAATAAGTTGTTGAACTATCTAGTATAGAGATAGAGTCTAAACTGAATACAACTCAAGGAATTCTTAAATACATCTTCAAAGAAAGAGTCCAAAAAGGCACATCACCTCTTAAGATACTAAAAACCTTACCTGCATTCTGAGACATATCAACGACCCATGAGCTAGACTTAACTCTTATTAATTGAGTTAGTGTCACCTAGGCACAAACACAATCCTACACAGACACATATGGCATGCTCTCTACACAATTATTAAATCAGCAATGAACATCTGGTCTAATGACACTATAGAAGGACAAGTGACCTATAATAAGCACATGTTACCTTAGTATTGTTCTCTTGTAGTAGAGACAACATGATACACCATCCTCTGATGAAACCCACTTAGCTACATAAACCCTCTACCTCTTGATCAGTTTTCACAAGACCACTGCATACACGTCTAAAATCCAGCACCAATACCATATTGCTAAAGTAGAATGAGTGATATGATGGGCCCTAATTCTATACTAAAATTGTCATCAACTCATTCACAATGTGATTATTTACCTCTAGAATAGTTGGAATTCAGGATCTTAAAGTTTAATATAAACTACATTAGATTTCATGGATAAAGCATGACCTGAAGTCATCAACCATGTGAACAATGGGAGCACAATGCTTCATTTTAAAAGTCCTAAACTCTACCTATCATCCTCAATCATGTCTACTTCTTTGAATGACCACTTCCAATCTTTTTGGGTCCTCAATTATGACATTAAAATAGACCATGTATAATAATAAAAGTTTTTTGGTTCCCGAACCAAGACCTTAATATACACTACAATCCATGTCTTGAGTAGGAACCCCTCTTCTCTTTTTTGTTGGCAATCTCTAACGTCCTCATGCCACCCTAGTCTTGATTTTATAATTATCATGCTACCCTAGTCTTGATTTTATAATTATCATGCATCAAAATGACCATGCCACCCTAGTCTTGATTTTATAATTATCATGCCCTGCATGGGTAAAGTGATCATTATATTTATTTTATTTAATCAATGATGATTTAATTTGTAAGAATCGTAGTAAATAATCTATAAGTCATAAAATTAAAGTATTCCATGTTTTTGAAATGAGAGAAATCCACCTGATGCAATGTTAGTATTTTGAGAGACAATATTTGAGTTATTCATTAAGGTCATTAAAGTTTATTGAGTTAGAATACATATTTAATAAGCATTACGCACCTTCATAATGGAATTGGTGTTTGGAATCTTGAATATGAACCCTAGGAAGACATTGGAGAAATTAGACCTAGTCTAAGACGTATGTGCAGACTCTATTTGATATTTAGGCATTTATTCCACTTTAATATGTATTTTACTGTAATGAGTAACCTCTTGATATCCTTACTCCTTGATTGGAATTTCATGCCCTTCTAGCAGCACATAATCTAATTTATTCTGATACTCTCATTAAATTTCATTTTTTGACCCCTTCTGCCATATCTTTTACTTTTGATGATGAAATTGATGGAAATAAGTATTGGAATATATTTTTTCATGTGATATTAGACTAAGATAACTAACTTAAATGTTATCATAACCATTAGTGTGTTTCTTTTTGTGTGGGTTGTGTATTTCTACCTATTATACATACATGGTGTTGTCTTTCTGCCCAAGGTTTATTTTCCCACCCATTTTACTTAGGCCAATTACTTAGTGCGGTCTTGGACCTACCTTAATTAGTTCTATTCTAATTTATATACATCCAACTAATTCCTCTAAGCTACACTAGTGCAAAGACGACCTTGTCCTATTTCTGGGGCACGACTCACTAGACTTCAGTCCCAACAAACTAGTGGGAGACTTAGCATGGAGCTCACTAGCATAAAGAGTTGGAGGTGTTAGGTCATGGGATGGGAAGTTGACAAGGGAGTCTGCCAAAACCTATTGAAGCTATCTAAATCCATTTGGGACATGTATATGAGGTAATTTGATAAATACCATATCCCCTATTTGTAATCTATTTTGAATTTTCACTGACAAAAATGACATTTTCCTTCCTAAGATATATCATGTGTGTGGTGTTTTATCTTTGATTTTGCCTCCCAGACTCTTTCAGTGGCATTGGGTGGTGAAAAATCCCCCTCTCCTTGTGGTGTTTTTCTACCTCTATTCTCTAGTATACAAATATGGTAGATGCCTTATATGGCTTCAGATCATCCTCTGAGCTTTCTCAATAGATTGTTACGTTCATCCAGGAATTCAAGCCCATCCTACTAGTCCTTGTATATTTGGTTTCACTTGGATTGAGATCCAAGCCTAGATTTTCTGATCTCTTTGGTCATTTGCTCAAAGGAAATGCTCGTCTGTGTTGGTTTCCTCTTCTATGTTTGTGTATGTATCCTAATATCTAATGTCATAACTTTAGGTATTGATCTTTAAAATATATATTAATACTATATCCAAGAGGCCAATATCGATTGATCACCCTTTTCATTGGTGATGATGGATTTGACCCTTCTACTTTAAACACTAACAAAGTAGATTACAATAGAATGAATATTTCCCGACAAATGAACAAGATGTTTCTAAATAGTGATATCTATAAGCTTAATTAAAATTTTACACTAAGTAATTAATAAATTAAGACTAAGAATAACCAAGAACAAATAAACGAGTAACTCAAATCACCCAAACCCTAGGTAAGTAGTTACCATAAATAAAGCATTGCAATACTAACCTACATATAGGCATGGATACATAGAGGATCATGCAACAAGAATATATGTTGACCTAAAAGGGAGAGTGATATTATTAACCTTTGGGTTTTTTAGGAGAAAGGAAAATCTAGTTTTCAAAGAACCATAGTGGATAGGATTTTGTATTACTATAGGTATGTGGGTCATGTCATATGAATTCTTGTCCAGATATCATATTTATATAATTAGACTAAATCTAGTAGTTCTAGTATGTACCTTCTAATGGAGTAGTAGAATGTATTTAGACTCTTCAGTGTATATAATATGACATGCATAGTTTATATAGTGTATCCTTACAATATTCATATGTTACATGCCACATATTATTAAAATAAGACCTTAGTCTTTATTAGATATAATTTTAGTACACTTCCTTTAGATAAAATATACTTTTGTAGATATTAAGATTCAGTTCAAGTTCATATTTGGACTGAGAATTTAGTATACACTCACTTATCAACATTCAGTTTCACTATAAGATATGATTCAGATTTAGAATTCAAATAATTAATATAGAACCTTCACACAAGACATTATATAATAAGTCCTCATTCATATACTTTTAGGACAACTGAAAGGCATGCAATGCAAATTCAATGGAGTGCTTACTCCAATATAGAAGTGTGTTCATGCCAACTGAGAGACACCTCAGTGTCATTTAGAGGCACATAGTGACAATTTAGAGGTACTTTGGTACCAACTCAACAAGCATATTAGTGTACCTGGGAGAATGATTTCTAGGGATGGGATTACACTAGAGGGACAATGATTCCCATAGAGCTTTTGGTTATGCCTTGAGTGATTTTGATATTATTTTCGGCATGAGCTGGATTCAAGAGCACTATGTGCTCCTTGACTGTAGGAAAACATTAGTCACTATATCTCATCCTAATGATGATCCTTTAGTTAACAAGGGAAGGAACAAGCACCACAAAGACTTGTTGGTCTCTACAATTTAGGTATATAAGATAAATAAGAAAGGATGTTGGACCTATCTTGTATCTTCTATAGTTGAACAAGAGAAATCTCTTGATGGTGTTCCTATAGTTGAAGAATTCCCTGATGTTTTTCCTAAGGCTTTCCTTAGCCTACCTCCTAAAGAAGAGCTTGAATTTTCTAATTGATCTCCTTCCTAGCATTGCACCTATTTCTAAGGCTCCATATAGGATGGAGCCTATAGAGCTTGTTGAACTAAAGAAGAAGATACAAGAGCTTCTAGATCTGGGTTACATTCATCCTAGTTCATAACCATAGGGATCACTCATCCTCTTTGTCAAATATGGATGTTCTCTGTATGTGTATAGTATAGTGGATGTTGAACTAGATGGCAATAAAGAACATTTACGCACTTCCAAAAATTGAAGACATGTTCAATCATTTGAAGACAAATAAGTTGTTCTCAAATATAGATCTACGTAGTAGATACCATCAGCTGAATATTAAACCCTCAGACATAGAGAAGACAACCTACCATACCCAATATGGACACTTTGAGGCTCTTGTTATGTACTTTGGCATCACCAATGCCCTTGCCATCTTCATGGACTTGATGAATCATATCTTCATCAGTAACCAAACTCTTTTATTAGTGTTTCCATAAAAAATATTCCCATCTACTCAAATGATAACCAGGTGCATGCAAAGCATCTTAGCATTACTATTGAGAGATTTTGGAAGCATCAGGTGCACATGAAGTTGTTTAAATGTGAATTCTAGCTTCATGAAGTTATGTTTCTTTTACATATAACTTTTGATGGTCATATTTCTATTGATTTGGAAAAGGTTGAGTCTGTGATGAACTAGGCTAGTCCCTACTACTCCATCAAATAACAAAAGCTTCTTGGGATTAGTAGGATACTATAGGTGTTTTGTTCAGGATTTCTCTATTACAACAAATCCTCTTACTACACTCCACTTGTAAGGAATAAAAGTTCATGTTGAGTGATAAGTGTGCGCTGAGTTTCTAATCTTTAAAAAGGATTCTCACTTCATACATGTACTTGTTCTTCCTTCAGGCAATGATGGATTTGTCATCTTTAGTGTTTGGTCTCTATTTGGTCTCTATTCAAAAATAGAAAGTTAAGAGTTATACAATTTGCATCAAGATATCTCAAACATCATGAGGAAAACTACACCAAACATTATTTTAAGCTGACATGTATTGTGTATGCATTGAAGATCTAGAGGCATTAGCTATATGGTACACAACTTGAGATTTTTTTGTGATCATATGAGCCTCAAGTATATCATAAGTTAGAAATATTTGGATATGAGTCAGTACCAGTGGATTTCTTTCTTGAAGGACTACAAATGCATTATCACTTATCATCCTAGAAAGGCCAACATAGTGGTTGATTCCTTGAGCAAGAAGAAAGTAGTAGTCAATGCAACATCTACAATTGATGATTGGAACATGATGCAAAACTTGGTACAAAGAAGACCACAACTTATAGAGGTAGAGTTAAATATGGAACATCTTACAATTTAACCAGATTGGACCTCTACAATCCTACAATTCCAATAAGATAGCCATGATCTTCCTTGTATGCTCGCATGACTATAGAAGAATGTTGCTAATATAACTCAAGGGAAACGATGGTGATATCTTGATGATGAATAGGTTATGAGTACCTATGGATGAGTTACAACAAAAGATTATGTTAGCAGTACACATGACAAAGTACACCATTCATCTAGGTTCTACAAATATGTACCAAGATCTGAGAGAGCCATCTGGTGGGAGGGCATGAATAGATATATGGAAAAGTTTGTGTCTAGGTGCCTTATTTTATAGTGGGTAAAAGATGTGCATCAAATAACCAGAGGGTTTCTCCAACCACTGTACATTCCTGAATGGAAATGGGAAAAGATAACCATGGACTTTGTCATGGGTCTGTCAAAGGCCCAAAAGGGGGATGATGCAGTGAGGGTTGTCATGGATTGTCTGACCAAGAGTGCTCATTTTTTGGGTTTTAAGACTATTGCTATTTTTTGATAGGTTAAGCTTTAAATTAAAGAGATTGTGTGTCTTCATAGAGTCCGTACCTCCATCATTTTTGATATAGATCCAAATTTCACTTCAAAACTATGAAAGCAAGTCCAGGGAAGTTGGGTAGAAAGCTTCACTTTAGTACTTTCTATCATCCTTAGACTGATGGTCAGTTTGACAAGACTATTCAAACCCTAGACAACATGATCCGAGCTTGCATACTGAATTGAGGTGGTTCATGGGTTAAGCATCTTCCTGTTGCTAAATTCTCCTATAATAATAGTTTTCATGCAAGCATAGACATGAAACCATGAGTCCCTCTATGGTAGGACATGCAACTCTCATCTGCTCTAGCATGAGTCTGGTGATAGGATCTTCATAAGGAGTGAATAACAACAACTTTATACAAATCAGGTAGCATCATCAAAAAGAGAATGAAGGCAGCTCAAGATATACAGAAGAAGTATGCAATTGCACAAAGATGTGTTAGAGAGTTCCTAATAGGGGATCATGTTTTCCTAAAAGTCTACCTTATAAAGTCTATTTCCATATTCAAAGTGTAAGGAAAATTGTGTCCCATATAGTATGTGATAGTGCCTACAAATTAGCTTTGCCACCTTCTTACAAGAAAAATCATAATATCTTCCATGCATCGGTGGTAACAATGTATGTCCAAGACATTTCTGATATTCACTCTAATGAACCTATTAAGATAAAAAAGACCTATCTTATAAAGAGATTCATCTAAGGATCCTTGATACATAGACAAATCCATTAAAGAAGAAAGGCATTGTCCTAGTTAAATTTCATGGAAAAATCACAACTTAAAAGAAACTATTTTGGAACTTATGCATGAAACGTTAAAGAAATATCCAGAGCTCATTGATGCCTTAAATTTCAAGGACAAAATTGTATTAATGGAGAGAGGAATTCAATATCATCATCTTTCAGGTACTCATTTGTAAATTATCTTTATGACACATTCTCTTTGGTCATGCATTAATAAAAGGGTCACTTTAATGAACTAGGGCTGCTATCACACACTAAAACTTTTTTTATCAAGATGTAACATGTAAATAATTAACGCTTAAAATTTCAAGATTTGATTCTCTTTCCATGATTAGTTATGTAATAGTTAAACTTTATCTTTTTTTAATGATACTAGATAATACATTAACTTAACTGGAACTTAAATCTTCTACATTATTTTATACTTGAAATAAGACATTGATAAAATTTTGAGTTTTTTTGGTATTCGTTTGATTAGCCAAATGAATTTCTCTAGATAAGGTCAAGAAAAAAGCTTTATTCCTATTTTCTTAAATTTTATTTTGAATTGAGATTTCTAGTGTTTTTTGGATTTGGGCACTAGCTAAGTGACTTAATCACAACCACCTAGAACCTTCTTCAACCTTAGTCAACGTATGACTAGACTCTAGCTTCTTGATGAATAGTAGCTTTCTTCCTATGTGAGTGATCTTTTCCAAAAAGATTTACCTTTGGCTTTGTGAGTTTGTCACACACCATATAAACCTATATTTGAACTCTAGTTCTCACTAAGGAAGAAATGCTCAAATTCTCACTTTCCTTCCCCCTAGGTGAGTTTAGTGCAGGGAATCCTCAATGACATGAATTCTCTCTACACATTGGCGAAACTTCTCCCTACTCAATTTATCAAAAAACAACCCTTAGTTTTATTGCTCCATTAGCAACCATCTCCACCCAAAACCATCCAAGATCACAGAACCACATCTATCATTCTCCATATTTGGACCATCTTCGAATAATTCACTGAAGCTACACCATCTACAAGACAATGCAAACACAACCCCATCCTCTTTGTGGGGAATGATTCACTAGACTTTTGTCCTGATGAACTAGTGGAAAACTTTGTATGGAGCTCACTGTCAAAGAGAAATGATTGTGCTTGAGTCATGGGAAGTTGATAATAGATTCTTCCAAAACTTATTAAATCTCTCCAAACCCTTGTGATGCCCACATACGAGGTAGTTCGATAAATCCCATTTCCCATGTTGCTACTCTATTTTGACTTTTCACCAACGTCCATGGAATTTTCCTCCCCAGTTTTTATTGTGTACATGGTTTTCTATCTCTAGATGTTCCTCACAGACTCTTCCACTGGCATTGGATGATGTGAACTACCCCTCACCGTGTAGTGGTTATCTACATGTATTCTCTAGTGTACAAACATGATAGATGCTTTACCTATTTCACACTGTCATGTGACCTTGTTTAAAGGAATTTTAGGTTCATCTATGAATACAAGGCCAACCTGCTAATCCTAGTATTTATGGTTTCACCTAGCTTGAGATTCAAGCATGGATTTTTTTATCACTTTGGTTATATGCTCCAAGGCAATGATCGTCTGTGTTGGTTTTCTCCTCTATGTTGTAGAATGTATCCTAATATCTAATGTCAGAACCTTAGGTATTGATCTTTAAAACTAGACATTTGCAATATAGATAAGAGGCCAATATCAATGGTTCACTCCTTGCTTTAGATATTATGGATTTGACCCTTCTACTTGGAATGCTGATGAAGAAAATTAAAGTAATGTTAATATTTCCTGACAAATGGACTAGATGTTTCTTAATAATTATATATATATATATATTTATTTATTTAAATAAGAATCAACACTAACTAAATCATAGATAAAGACTAAGAATAACCAATGAAAAATAAATCAATAACTCAATTCACTCCAATCCTAGGTAATTAGTTATCATAAATAAGGCATTACAATACTAGCCTACGCATATGCATGGATACATAGAGGGTTATGTAACAAGAATATACACATGTAATGTATACAGAAATACATATATTGAATTAAAATCATTAAATAGATAAACCCTTTCTGAACCACTAAGAACTCAAACCACAAACCCTAATCCAACCTGATCGTCTATTAAACTAGGACCCATCTCATGCATGCTACACTAGACAAATATAATGACCTAATGTATGAATACTTGAAATACATGAAAAGTTCATGTCATAATAACCCAAAAGAATACCTCAATGATCTTATATATGTTGACCTAAAAAGGAGAGTAATCTTATAAACCTTTGGGTTTTTTAGAAGAAAGGTAGATCCAATTTTTAGAGTACCAGAGTGGATAGGATTTTTGCTTACTACAGGTAAGTGGTATACATATTATGATATCTTGTCCAAATATCATATTTGGATGATTAGTCTAAGTGTAATAGTTCTAGTTTGTTCCTTCTAATGTCGTAGTACACTATATTTAGACTTATCAATGCACATAACATAGCATGAATAGTTCATGCAATTTAGCCTTGTAGTAATCATACATTGCATGCAATGAATTATTTATATAACATTTTAGTCCTTATTAGAGTTCATTTCACTACACTTCATTTATATAAAGAAAACTTTTGTAGGTATTCAGATTTGATTCATGTTTAGATTTGGATTGAGCATTTAGTATGTGCGCAGTTATCAGTATTCAGTTTTTGGTTCAAAATTCTAATAATTAAGACAAAACCTTCACACAAGACACTATATGATAAGTCATCATTCAGTTTGTCCCATAAAAAATTAGAGGCATTTAGTTCCAAAGAGGAGTATTAATTTTAATGCAAGGCATGTTCATGCCAACTCAGAGACAACTCTGTGTCATTTAGAGGCATGTAGCTCCAATTAACATGAACTTTGGTACCAAGCCAGACACATAGTCACATAATTTAGATAGGACTTAAAGTATCATGGTGGCTACAAGGATATATAAGTAAATAAAATATACTATGTGGTCCTTCAAGTTTTACTTTCAACATATGTTTTTTGTGTTACAATTCATTGCCACTTACTCTAGTCACTAGAAATCCTTCTCTAGTGCATGGTTGAGGACACGATGTTCGTAAGTAGTGAGAAACTGTCTGAGAAGTAGGTTGAGGACTTGCAAGATTTAGAGGATATCTTTCACTAGTGGGACATTCTATTAGGTTCTCCTTTTAGTTTTAAGTTTTATTTCATTTGTTTCCTTCGAGTTCAAGTTGGGGTTGTGATTCTCATATTTGTAGTTTTGTTATGTCAAACATTGTTTGTGAACTTAATTGCTTTGGTTATTTGAAGGATTTAGCATGCCATACATGTGATGTTTTCCCATATTTTATTTATATATTTTATTTGATGCTTCTACGTATGGTATTTGGTTAGTAAAAATGGGTAGGTGTTACAAAAACCTTTTTGGATCTTTGATCAAAACCTAAAAATGTATCAGTCCTTATTTAGTTCCTATGTTGAGTGGAAAACCTTCTTTCAAGTCCTTCCTTATGTAAGCACCCTATATTTAAACTCCTACCCATAGTAGGAAAATTTCTCTAAAGCCCTAAACTCATTTAGGCATTTATTCTTTTAAGACCAACACTTAATTGGGATCTCCAATTAAAAAAACATATATCCAAATAGGAACCTTATTCAAATCCCTATATTCAATTAGGAATTTCTTTCAAGTCCCTTCATCTAGTAGGTACCTTCACTAAAGACATATCCAAAATAGGCATTTGCTTCAGTTTTATCACTAAGCACAGGCAGGCACCTTTGGAAATCCCTACTCTTATGTAGGTGTTTTTCCCAAATACCTATGACCTAATAGGAACCCTTATTAAATGACTACACCATGCAGACACCCCTTTCATATGTCCTACATTTAATTTGGCATTCTCTTATTTGATAAATCCCTACACTGGAACATGCCCCTACTTTTATACCCTATCCTGAATAGGCATCCCTAATGATCAAACAACTTATGCTCAAGTAGTCATTTAAACAAAATCCCTACATTCAAGTAGGAATTATCTCATTTCATGAATCCCGAGATTCTAATAAGACCCTACTTTTAAACCCTATCTTGAATAGGAATGCCTCCTATTTAAAAGCCCCGTGTTTAGATAGGCATTTGAACTAAAGACATATACTCAATTAGTCATCTACACCAAATCCCTATTGCATATTTCCATACCTAAATTAGATCCAACAATAACCATCCATATCCCAAATAGGCATTGTTATGAGCCAATTTCTATCCTCAGTAGGCATCAAAATTGAAGCCAAGTCTTAAATAGATGTCTCCTTGATCTCAATCTCTAAATTTAGGTAGGCACACCATACAAAGACCTACATTCAAGTACACACTTGTTACAAATCCCTATGAATAGAAAGTTATCTCAGTTAAAGCCTTGCACATAGTAGGAATCACCTTCAAATTCATACCTTACATGGGAACTCTCCATTATGAACCCTATCCTATATAGGCATGTACATAGTAGGAATCACCTTCAAATTCATACCTTACATGGGAACTCTCCATTATGAACCCTATCCTATATAGGCATCTCATGTTTCTTTTGTCACTTCATGAATAAGAACTCAACCTTTCAATTCCAACACATGGTAGATATACTATTTGGGTTCTGTTATATGATTGTAAACTAATCCAATATCATTTTTAAACATTTTTGGGTCCTAAACTATGACATTTAACTGATCTAACTTTATTTTTCAATCTATTTGGGCCATGGACAATGACATTAAACTAGTCCAACTTTGTTTTCCAATATTTGAGGATATTGGATCATGACCTTACTCTGTATCAATAGGTGGTCGTAGATCATGACCTTAAACTGTACCAAGATGTTCTTGGATCATGGCATTAAACTATGCCAATATGGTCCAAGAGAATGAACTTAAACTATACTAAGATGGTCCTAGAGTGTGACCTGTAACTATACCCAGGTGGTCCTGGATCATTACCTTAAATTTTACTATGCAAATTCAATAACATGACCTTAAATTGTACCAAAATGGTTCCATATTGTTATAGTAAATTGTACTAAGAGGTTCATGAATCACAACCATCAACTGTACCAAGAGGGTCCTAGATCATGACCTTAAACTTATCATGAGCGTCCTATATCATGAATTTAAAGTATATCGAGAATGTCATGTATCATGACCTTAAACTATACCATGAGCATCCCAAAGCATGACCTTAAACTATATAGTAATGGTCTAAATGTTGACCTTAAATTATACTGAGAGGATCATGGATCATGACCTTAAATTTTACCGAGATGATCCTAGGTCATGACCTTTAAATGTATAGAGATGATCCTTGATCGTGACCTTATATTGTATGATAGGGTCTTGAATCATGACCTTAAACTATTCTGAGAGGAACCTAGATCATGACCATAAATATACCAGGGGTCCTAGATCGTGAACTTCACCTTTACCAAGATGTTCTTGGATCATGACCTCAAACTTTACAGAGATGTTCGTGGACCATGACCTTAAAATATATGAGAGGGTCCTAGATCTTGACCTTAAACTATGCCAAGAGGGCTCTGGATCATGACCTCAAACTATACCAAAAGGGTTCTATAGTATGAGTGTGACAAATTGGATTTTAGCATAATAATAAAGTAATTACTCTGTTTCCCTCTGTATGGTTACTAATGAACTCAAATTATTTTGCTTGGCCTCTAAATCATTGTTGACACTCAAATTCGAAATATGGCATTCACCACTTTGTCCAAAGAAGCGAATTTGTCTATCAAGCTTCATCTTTTGGTTCTCAATCTTTTTCAAAATATTCTCCACATTTTTTTGAATCTATGTACTAAGTTTTAGAACAATTAGACATTCCTACAATTTTATATTAATTATTGAACTTAATGTGTTAAAAACCATTGTTTTTGTCTTTTAATTGACCTTTTTCCACCTCACCAATCCATTTAGAAAGGGAGGGGATGAACACCACCCCTTGGATATGACTATCGTGAATCCAATCATGATCTAGTATCCACAGGCTTGTCGCCTATCTCCCGCTAATTGTGGCAAGGAGAAAAAGAGGACCAAAGAGTGAATATCCCGCTCGCGACCATAGTTCAAAAATCTAAGAGAATAGAAATCTTGCTCTCACAAATTTGAAGTCAATGAGCCCAACTTTGACCACATTTAATGTGTTATAATGCAATCACAATGAATTCCTCACCTTCACTTATCACTCTGGAGGCCATGGCTGCACCCTATACTCGGTTAGCCCTAAAATCTACCTTTTAGCACTATAAAATACCCCCCTTGAGGTCCGCAACAGTCACACCTTGCATGAACTCTTGCACTTGCTCTCTCATTTGGCCTCAAACACCCCCAATTTCTCCATCCTTCACTTGCTTCTCATACGGCACCACTGCCTGGCCCATTTTTGGCATCTCCTCTCCTCGTTTTCTTACCCCAATCCGACACCTCCATCACCTTCACAGGGTCCCGACGAACCCGAGCAGCAACTCCACTTCCTCCGTCCGCCCCTCTGCTCCAGTTCCTCTTAGCTCCGACGAGTTGGTCTGTTGCGTCTACTGCTCAAGTGTGAGTACTAGATGAAGGGGAAAGAGTCCCCAAATCGTCTGGTCTAGAGGACATCATGCCCGATCCAAGAGACCCAGCTAAACCATCAATTGGATCGAAAAATTGAAGTTGAACCAGCAATTTGAAGGAACTGAACTGGACCCCTCTGCAAGTGAACTACACTGCTCATGTGGCCAGATCTGGGCCCTTCATTCAGCATCAAATGATCATTGATTTCCCTATTTAAGGTAATTATATCCCTCTCTACTCAAAATTGAAATAAATAGCTAGATCTTGTTTTAATCATAGAAAATGCGTCGTAGATCCAAAAATTACAAACATATAGTCAATCTTGATCCAAAAATCCAATGAAGTAATTAAAAATACATATGGAGCCTAATTTCTTATGTATTTCATTGATATCCCTAGATCTTAAACCCTTGCTCATTTATTTTGTCATATGGCTCAATAATGAAACCTAATCTTTGAGAAACCCTATTTCTGACTTTAATGATCATCTTGAAACCAAAATTGACTAAATATGTGTTTAGACTTGATCTTGTGACCCATCTACCCTAGAATTTTAATTATACACCTTGAAATAAGGATTAACCTTAAAATTATGATAAATCATCTAAATTTTGTAAAAGCCTTGGTCATATGTATGATCCACGACTCCAACTTTTTCATAGTAATATTGAATTCCAATTATGCCAAGTATCATGATGATGATCGGGAAATGTGATGATGATTTAAATTTTGATCATGATAACTAGGGTTAACACATATGATTGTAAAAAACCTAGGTAAGTCATTCACACTCGAAAATGTTTGACACCTGAAATAATGTTGGACATATTGAAATATTGGTGGATAACCTAACCCTAAGGTTGACATAGGAAAGTGTAACCCTAATCTCAAATATTGAAACTTGATCTTTAATATCATGATTCTAACCCTTGATCTAAACAATGTAATTTAGGATCTGACTTGAAGGGTTCATCTATTTGTTGATCTGTACTCTAAGTCTTACTGAACGATATGCTATTATATCTCCTCCTTGGTTGTATTTAAGATACCTTTTATGTATCCCTTGATTGTATACTTTGATATATATATTTGAGCTACTATTCCCTATTGATTAGGCTTCCACTTTTCCTATATTATATTTTGAGACAAACTTGAAAACATAATGATATTACCCATTATGACTGCCCATATATTGATGTTGATAATGTTGATATTCAGTACAAGTTACCTCCTCATTCGGAGGATGGAACTTGTACCTATCGAATGATATTGAATCTTTTACATGTCGATCGACCTCCTACCTCCTATGGAGAGAAGGATCCTGGTGACCTCACAAAATATATAAGAATGCTTATCAAAAAAACATAATGGGAACACATAATAAAAATTGAATTGTTCGAAACAAACATCTTATCGAATAAATATTGGATCTAGAAAATTTTCTTGTTATACTTTTTGAATATAAGTCATTCCAAGTATACTCTTTTTCAATAAACTATTTTACTTGATTTTGATAGAGTACTATGCAATTGTGTGATTCTGTCATGATTTTCTTGATTTTAGGCAAGACAAATGGAACACTGACTTAGACCACTTCCGCACTCAATATACTCAGATGACAAGGATAAATTTGCAATATCTCCTATTTTGGGTTAGTTGTTCTTTAAACCCCCTATTTATGAGTTATTATTTCTTATTGTATATGCCAATGTGTGAGATCCTATTGGAACACTCAGGGATGGGCGCATCAATCCTTTTTCCACTATCTAGGTAGTGGGATCGGGATTGGAATTGGGGTAAGAATGGGTCCGTGACAATGACGTTATACTAATCCAACTTTATTTTCCAATCATTTTGGGTTATGTACTACAAGATCAAACTAATCCAAATTCATTTTACATATTTTTTTGGAAACTAGGATACAAGTTAAACTATTCCAACTTCATTTTCAAATCTTTTTTGAGTCATGCACTATGACCTTAAACTAATCAAACTTCTTTTTCTAACCTTTTTTAGTCATGGATCATGACCTTAAATTGTACACTCTTTTCATACCCAAAATCCCATCAAAATAAACAATGCTTTCATATATGCATTAAAGCCCTACATATGGTAGGGAATGTTTTCAATTCTACATCAAAGGGTGCTCTAAGAAATATATAATTAACTAGGTATCATCATTTGTCTCATACAAAGTTAAGCTTCATCACTGGATAAATGTCTTGTGCCCAATCTTAACGTTTTTAGCTCTTTTGTGGTACAATAAATGTCTAAGGAATATATAACTAACCATGTGCCACTAGTTTTGTATAAAGGCTAACCTCATTGTTGGATAATGCTTATTTTTCCCAATCTAATATATTTTGAGAACTTTTACATAATATGAAATCCTTTAAGGAATAAATAATTACCTATGTACATTCACTAGTCTTGTTTAAAGGCTAACCACGTCATTGAATAATTGTCTACTACCCAATCTTACATGTTGCTTTGTAGAATGGTATTTAAGTAAGCGATGGTGTGGTCAGGATGATGCTTTATAAGGTCCTAACAAACAACCTAGAACTCTTTGATGCTAGATGGTCTCCTAAGGAACATATGACTAATCATGTATAGACACTAGACATGGAGGCCACCTAATCATTGGACAATCACCTGATGCTCAATATAGTCTATCTGGAGCAACCAAAGACATGTCTCGTACAGAAAAACTCACCACATTTTACCACATTAAGGTTATAATGACCATATATTGGTTCATTCACCGAGTATCACAGTTTACCAAACTCACTAAGATATCTAATTTCCAAAAGAAAGAGATGTTAATATTTTCAACATCTTTTCACAATCAGGTACTTTCCATGATATTTCACGATTAAAGTGTCTTGATTCATAGAATACATCTTGATGAACCACATTCATAATTGACTTACTTTTTCATTCATCTTTTTCTCATTATGGATATGAGCTAGTGAGGGAATCAAACATGGATTGAATAAGTAACATTATGGCGCTAGAGATGCTTTCAAAGCAATGAGGTATAAGCACTTTGATATCTCATGAACATTGTAGAGGGACAGATGAATATTTTGATCATGGAGGATATCTTGAATAGGTAAATTTCCTGATCAAAAAGCCATGTGTTCATGTATACATTTTCAATCAAAGCCCTATATTTAGTTAGGAATCTATGTTAAAGCCCTATTTTGAATAGGTACAAATCAACAGGCTCTAACATATTGACAAGCCCCATCACAAGTAGGTATTGTTCATGATCCAAGTCCTATCCAGAGTAGACATTCACATTCAATCCCTATCCTAAATAGGATTCTCCTTGTACTCAATCCCTACATTCTGGTATCCACACCAAACAAACCCCTACATTAGAGCAGTCACTCCTTTTAAAACCCCTATGAGACAATAAGAACCTCGATTAAATCCATGTGTATAGTAGGAGACACCTTAAATGTCCTACCTTATGTGGATGACCACCATTATAAACCCTATATTAAATAGGAATATCATGTTTATACAACCCTAGCATGAATGAGAATGAAACCTTTCAATTATTATGTCTAGTAGGTAATCCCTTTGGGTTCTAGAATATGACCTTCAACTAATCCAACTTCATTTTTCAATCTTTTGGGGTCCTGGAATAAGACCTTAAGCTAATCCAACTTTACTTTCCCGTCTCTAATTGTCTTGGATCATGACCTTTAATTGTATTGAGAGGTGCTCCTATCATTATTGTAAACTATACTAATAGTGTCCTAGATCTTTACCTTAAACTATACCGAGAGGGTCCAAGACATGATCGTAAATTGGACCAAGTGGGTTATAGAGCATGCAGTAAAGATGTATGGAGAGGGTCCTAAATCATAACCTTAAACGATACCAAGAGTGTCCTAGAACATGACCTTAAACTGTACCAAAATGGTCAAAGATCATGACCTTAAATTGTACTGAAAGGGTCATGGATAATCACTTTAAAGTTAACTGAGTGTCCCAAATCATGACCATAAATTGTATCAAGAGGGTGTTGGATCATTATCATAAACTGTGTGTAGAGGTCCTAAATCATGACCTTAAACTATACCAAGAGGATCTTGGGCATGACCTCAAACTGAAACAACTTGGCCATAGATCATGACCTTAAATTATACTGAGAGGGTCCCAAATCATGACCAGAAAATGTACCTAGAGGATCATGGATCATTACTTTAAATTGTAACGAGACGATCATGGATCATGACCTGAAATTGTATCAAGAGGGTCTTGAATCATGAACTTATACTATAGTTAGAGGGTCCTGGATCATGACCTTAAATTGTACTGAGAAGGTCCTATATCATGACCTTAAATTGTAATCTCATTGTTGGATAATTGTCTAAGGCCCAATGTTGTCTATTTTGTGAACTTTGGTGGAATGATAATTAAGTAGTATCTTGAGCGGCTGATATGATAATTTCTAAAGTCCTAACAAGAAACATGGAACTCTTCAATTAGTTGACAAATGACATAAGGAATAGATGATTAAATGTATACAATTATTGACCATGAAGGTCACCTTATCATTGGACAATCACCTAATGCCTAATCTTATTGTATATGAAACAACCAAACCCATGTATCCTATTGGAAAACTCTTTACATTTTACCTCTTTAGGGTTATGATCCTAACCCCAGAGTAGTTTATTCACTTGGTCTGATGGCTGACCTAACTCAGTCAGATATTTAATTGAAAAAATGTATAGATGATAAATTTTCAAAATCAGTAATTTTCTATGATTGTTCATGATTAAAACTTCTTGATTTTTATATAATACATCTTAATGAATATCTACGATATTCAACCCACTTATTCATCCATTGTATACTCATAAAGAACATGAACTACTAAGAGAATCAAACATGGATTGTATAAAACCAATTGCATCGAAAGATATTCTTTTGAAGCCAAGAGGGATGAAGCCCTTGGATAGATCATCAAAACCCTAGAGGTACAAATGAGTATTAAATTTTTGGATTATATACTCAACCTCGAGAATCACCTACACCTAACCCTATTACTTTTCTGAATGAGAGTCTTCCTAATTCATCCCTAGAAGGAAAACATAGCACCTACACTTCTTTACCCCAATATGTCTTTCTTTCTTTTTTGGATAAGGTAAAATATTACTATGTCAAAAACCAAGTATAGGGGACATAACAAAAACCTTGTATACTATACAGACCTACAAGAGACCCCACATTCTAAGAGCCATGGTGTCCAACCCAACCATGCTCTTCGGGTTAGCTTTGAAGAACCCCACCATGTTATTAATAATTACATCAAAGATGGTAGTATAATCTCTAGGTCTCTTACCATGTGGTCTACTATTACGTTCCCTCCATATATGAAAAAAAAGGGACATTACAAAAAATCCCTCCTAGAAGTCTATTTTTGATCTTCGACTTTGTTCTTTCCACCATCCATTGTAAAGCTTAATCCATACCCAACGGGGCGAGCCCACCCCAACCACATTTAAGGTAGCCACGTCTCCAAATGTAAGCAGAGAACTCACATTCAAAAAAAAACATGGTCAAGTGATTCTGGCACTTTATTGTAGAGAAGGCAGCTCGGTTCACAGTTCAACCCGCATTTGATGATTCTGTCTCTAGTAGGAATTCTTCTCATAATAGCCCTATAGGTGCCAAAGCTCCATTTTGGGCATCTGGGCTTAGTCCAACAAATGTCATACCAACTAACCTACGACATTTGCTTCCTCACATTCCATGGTTTACTACTGGTGGCATACTTCTCTTGCATTTTATATAATGTGCCTAGTTCCAGGAATACCTTTCTCATCCTTATCCACACTGATGACTCCCCTTTCTTCATCTCCCCACCCAGCTCGCCATATCTATCTTTCATCCACCCAGTCCATAGTGACTCTGGATTATTCAGGAGTCGGTCCACTCTTTTGGCAGTGGCCCCCCACGACACATCATGTGGCCAAGCAATACCCATACCACCAGCATACAAAGGTTGAGCCACTATTTTCCAGCTTATGGCATTCACACCTCCACCCCAAAGAAACCCCGCTATGATGCTTCTGTATTTATCCTGAATAAAAGCTGACAAATCAATTTGTCTACACCAGTAATTGATTTTAGCATTCAAAACAGCTTTAATGAGAACCGTTCACCCAACCATCGAGATATTGAGACCACACCATTTGTCCATAGCACTTATGAGATCATCAACATATTCATAGAAGTCAACACCTCTTCCCCTCCCCCCCGGACAAAGGAACCCCAAGGTATTTGGTAGGAAACCGGCCCACCGGAATCCCTATTGCCTCCTTCAGCCTCCCTCTTCTATTGTCACATGACCTGGACAAGAACACATTGGACTTCAGTACGTTCATATACAGGTTGGAGAGCTTCCCAAAATTCTTCATAAGATTCTTCACATTTTTAAGGTATTTATAATGCCCAAAGATGAAGAATAGAACATCATCAGCGAATATCAAATGTGTCTTGACCTTAACCCCTGTCACCTTGAAGGATTAAATACGACCCTCCAGCTCAGCTATCTCATTCATGTGTGTAAGATTCTCCATAACAATTGTGAATAGTAGAGGAGAGATTGGATCACCCTGTCATAATCCATTTGTTGCTCTAAACAATCCATAAGGCACTCCATTGATCAAGATAGAAAAAGATGTTGTTTGCACACATTGTTTGATCACCTCAATCCATCTCTCTAAAAACCCCAAAGCCTCCAGCAAACTCCATATAGCATCCCATCTCACTCGATCATAGGCTTTCGATATGTCCGTTTTGACACAAGCCTTCGTAGTGGCGTTCTTGACACCAAAGTCAACCAAAAATTCCTTAGCCAACAAAGTATTATCCAAGATGGACTGGCCAATCACAAAGGCAGCTTGATTATGGAGATCACATTAGGAAGTAAAACCTTTAAGCTCAATGCAATCAGTTTTGAAATGATTTTATAAATCACATTGTAGCATGCAATAGGTCTGTAATCAGTTGTCTCCATAGGCAATGATTTCTTTGGAATCAATCTAATGAAAGCATGGTTAGCTTGTCTAACCATCCTCCCACCCACCAAGAACCATCGGGTTTCTCTACAAACATCGGGCCCGACAATGTCCCAGCACGTGTGATAGAATTTGGTGTTAAAACCATTTGGTCACGACGCCTTTGATGCCCCAATGGACATAACAACTCTTTTAATCTCCTAATCATCCACTATTTTAACCATGCTTCTATACATATCAGCATACACTATCTTTGGCAAGCTGGATCTCACACTGTCATCACAGTTGCTACAATTATAGTTTCCATTGAAGAAATCAACAGCCATCTTGGCCATTTTATCCACCTCCTCCACCAAGTTGCCCTCCTCATCAATAAGATTATGGATATGGTCATGCATATAATTTTTCCTCACCGCAGCGTGGTGCACTTTTGAATTTGTATCCCCATCCTTAATCCATTTCAGCCTACTCCTTTGCCAGTAGTAGAGTTCATGTGCCTTTTCAAGCTATATGAGTCATTGCCCAACTTTGCTCTCCTCTTCTATACTCCTCCTGCAAGTGGGATTAATCCTCATTACCTCATCTGCTTTGTCATAGACTGTTCTAGCTTCCTTAGTGAGATTATCAAGGTTGATAAGATCCTTAGACCATTTCTTCAACACCAACTTGACCCTCTTCAGTTTTCCAATAACCATAAACATGGGATTTCCATGAATATCCCCTTCCCAAGCTTTCCTCATGGTATCAATGAAGTTCTTCCATCCAATCCAGTGATTCAGGAATCTGAATGGGCGGTTGGGTGAATCGATATTATTCAAATCCAATTCCATCCATGCATGATCACTCTTGGGGTGTGCACCCAGAGCAATAGATGCATTTGGGTAAATCTTCAGCCATCTCGCATTCACCAAAACCCTATCAATGTTACTAGAGATTCTTCTAACGGGAGTTCTCTTGTTATGCCAATTTGTGATCCCTCTCCGCATATTAAGTTCAATGAGATTAGCTTCATTCACTGCATCATTGAATCTGCCCAGGATTGAATCTGGAACCAGCAAACCACCCACCTTCTCACTCACCCTTCTTCTGCTATTGAAATCCCCCACCACCAAATGAGGAAGTTCTTATTGAGTTGTATTCACGATACACTCCCATAAACTTCTTCTATCTCTTTCAACATTAGAGCCATACACTGCCAAGATAACACAATGTAAACTGCCTCTATTAATGCAACTAAGCAACATCAACTGATCAGATTGGTAGATGGCTTGCACATCCCAGACCATCAGACACCAACCCACAACTATCCTTCCTCCCTCTACCTGATCGAGATTGGAGGTATACTCCCACCCTCTAGGAAATAAAGTTTTAATCCTCCCATTCACCTCCTGACGTGTATTTTACTACGCGCTAAAAAATGCAAGTATACGCGTCGAGTAGTACAGGCCTTTGTGAGGCCCGAGTCGAACACATGGATACTCGGAATTGTTGGAGACTCCTACTAACTATTTTCGATCAGATAAGCCGAATAACAAATTGAGGGTTGTTGTTAAAACTAAAAGAAAATAAAAATAAAACTAAGCAAACAATCGATTAAATGTTAATTTAATCATTTCAAAAGGGTATCTTTAGGATTGCGGTTTCACCGTGGGTTTTCATTGTATTAAATTCTATATAGCTACTCAATTTTATCTCTCTATCCAGGTAGTGGCCTGAAAACAGAATTGCCCACTGTCATGGTGCAATTCACTACCTAAGCTTAGGTCGGTTCCACCGTCGTAGTAACCTATACCCTAAACTAGGTGCATTATGAATGATCTCTCAGTATCCACCATTAATTTTACACCACCTTGGTCAAGGGATTTATCGACTAATGTAGATTTCGTCTCTTTTCAACCGTTAATCCTTCTTTCAAAGTGATTAAGGGCATTAGGTTATTATTATGGTGATCAAGCATAACAATATATCGAGAACACGAAACTATACCATGGATTTGAGGGATAAAATATGAATTACTCTTATAAAATTGTCATACAATGAATTGCCGGGCTACTCTTGGTCCTAAAGATAAAGGGGATTAGCCCTGCATGTTCATCTCAAACAAGTACAAGGTAGAGATAGAGGAAATCATGTGAAAAACGTGAATTAAGATGTGAAACCCCTAAACGGAGAAGAATCAGTTGATCCTTTGCATAGAACACGTTCTCTCCCGCCTTTCAGTGGTGAAATCCGTCTTCTGTGGCCTCCTGATCGACTGGTATGAGCTTCTGGCCTCCGTTCTCCTCTCTACTGCTCCTCGGTACTCCTACAATGGCTAATGAGATGATCCCCTCTTCTGGGCGGCCATCATCAGGTATATCTCGGTCATTTGGTCACTAATTAACCGTAGCCGTCCGATTGAGATCATTAGAAAGCCAACTCATATCCTATGGTGTCGATACCATCGACGCGAGTCGATGGTATCGACCTGCTACAGTAGCGGCTGGCTGCAAACCCTTCCTTTGTCGCGCCCGACATCATCTCGAAACCATCGACTCGAGTCGATGGTATCGACTTCCTTTAGGCGTCAGTTTTGTCATTTTGCGACGCTGTAGCCTCCATGTGTCGATGATATCGACTTGATGTCGATACTATCGACTGCTTCTTCGTCAAATAATAATATTTTGACAATTAATGCTCAAAACGATGTAATAAGGGAGATTTGACATAAAATGATAGCAAAGACCAAAATAGATGAATTATGCGATATTAACCATGAAAATGACTAATTAAAGCATAAAAAACATATGAAATAGGTCTACAAATGCGACTCAAAATCGTCGCATCAAACTCCCCTACGCTTGAACGTTTCTCGCCCTCGAGCAACAAATCCTTAGAATAGAATTGCCAATGTCAACTGAAAAACAAAACTCCACAACCAACGTCCCATATGACTCCCACCGGACGTTCAAATACCGGCCCTCTCTAACCACAGAATGGTAATTACCCTGAAGGCGACAATAATCATCCATAAAAGAAATTGACCTCAAAACTGATGAACACTATCACATAAGACAGTTAACGTAATAAAACTCGCCGATTCAGACTTGGTGCATCTTGTGATCGCCTATAATATGTTGCTCGCCCTAACTACCATCTACATGGAAGCAGTTCTCCTAATATTCATTAGTGAGGAGAAATTCACGGTGGCCTACCAATCCGAGCAACGGGTGGATGAACATGGGTGGATCATCGAAGAAAATGGAAGTATTGTACTGTTTCAACATGCATAAAACAAAAATGTCCTACATGATGCAAATGCGCATGAAAAATGCCCTAATGCCTAGAACTGAGTGGAATGATGCATGCACTAACCATCTGTCTCAAAATGAGATGGATATCTAGTTAAACTACATCATGTACTCAATTATCTTTGAATTGCAGGTGATATTATGTTCCTTTCTCCTTCTTATTCTTGTTGCTTCTACATAACACTTTTTCATTATGCAGATTTTCTTTCAGAATTTCTTTTTCTCTTTTTTTTCTTTTTTTTTTCTTTTTTTTTAACCCTTTATATTCATAATTGATAATGAATATTTGATTGGGCTTATTTTTCTTCATACTCAGAAATTTGCACTATTTAGAAGGTATGGAACAATGTAATTCACCATTAAAGAAAGATTGAGATACATGATATACTTTATGCATGAAAATTATGAATGCAACTACATGGCATGCACCTAAAGGTAATGTGCATGTATCACTATTCTCATTTTTTTTCTTTTTATGCAAAACATATGGAAAAAGAATTAATGCAAGCCCTATCTAGATGCTATGCAAAAAAAAGGAGTTAAAACTGCACTTTACTTCCAATTCTTGGGTGGAGTATGGAAAAATGAAGAGGTGGAAAGATCACAAGACTAGGTGACTAAACCTTAGAAAAATATTATGTGTCCCTCCTTACTGACCTGTGTAGTAGTCAAGAGGTTTCTCTCTCCTACTTCCAATTAAAATCACATTACCATTTGGTCAGATTAGACTCAACAACCATTTCCGTCCACTTTCATGAATCATTAGGAGTACAGGTGTGAGTTGTTGTTTTAGAGTTGACAGAACCAATCATTTTCATAGGATGTGTGCCCAAGGTTAAACAAAACAAGCTATCCAAACACACAAAATTTTCAAATTTCCCCTGATTTTCCCATGCACTAACAAAGAGATGACACACTTTTAGGACATCCACAATTACACTAGATAGCTTGTGGATCCTACAAAAGCTAAAATTGCAATAAAACAAATAACAAGAACAAAAGCAGTAATGCTAAAAACTAAAAACAATAAAAGATAAAGTTGTTCCAACTACCCCCCTAAGCTTGAATTCGACTATGGCCTCATAGTCAAAAACAAACTTAAAGATTGGAACAGGGATACCAAATCATTCTTGTGGTGGTGGAGGCGGGTATTGCGGTGCCGTGGGGTCCCAAGACGGGTATTGCCCCTGGAAATTGGGATCATACTGGGGCATCGGAGGAGGCTGTGGATACCCCCCAAAATAATTCTGGCTCCAGTAATGATCGTAAAAGGGCTGCTGCTGCTGCTCCATCCTGTGCAACCGATCATGGATGTTCTCCTGATTTGCAAAAAGAAGGCGCTCATTCTCGAAGATCGCCTGCTGGTTGATGAAGAGTCGGTTGGTGGTGTCTTGAATACCGGCATAGGCAGCAGTGTGGCTATGTTGCGTCTGTTGGATGTCTTGAAGCATTGTGTACATGCCCTGCATAGAATAGACATCCTCACTCGGCTGCGAGGGTGGTGGTGGAGGTCGATGCAGAGAAGATGAAGATGCACCCGGATGCATCCTAGGGCGCTTCCAGGGTGCCACTCGTGATCGAAGAGGTGTGAACGCCTCTTCCTCCTCTTCCGCCGCCTCATCATCGTCGCCAACGTTGTTGCCGCCGTCTTCTTCATCGGAGTCGATGGCTATGATTGGCCACCGGAAATGCTGTGCGCCGTCGATGTTGAAGACGGGGTCGAGTAGAGAACACTCCTGATATGCTTGATTGACGTGGCAATGTGCAAACGCCACGCCACCTCGGAGGAGTAGAAGATTTGACCGGTGTAGATGCTGCAAGTTGACCTTGCTTTTTGTAGAGAGAGGAGTCAGCTGCTGCAGATTTAAGCCCAAGTAGATGGCCAGCCTAGTTATAAGCCCGCCAAAATGAACCGGGGCTTTTCTCGTGCTCCTCTTCACCGCCAAAACTCGTTGTAGAAAGAAGCCGCCCCAATTGCATTCTTGACGCTTCAGGAGCTTATACAATAAGAAAAGGTCTGGCTCCTGGAACATGCTAAGGGCTAGATCGCCCCGAGCAAACAAGGTGGAGCTCAACATCCGGTGCAAGACCCGGATAAATGGGTGCTCGAAGTCGGCTACCGCGGCGTTGTGGTAGCTCACCGACTTCCCTTGTGGCACCGTCACCAACTCGGAGAAGAGAGCGTCGTAGTTGGTGCGGTTATCCGGCCGCCTGTAGTCGTACCGCGAGTGATTCCAGTTGAAGATGTCGTTGAACTGCTCGAGGGTGATGGTGTAGTCACGGTTGTAGAGCCGAAAAGATACCCTTCCCTTTTCCCACTCACGGTCGTTTGCTGAGATCTCATTTGGCACAACACAGACGTCTAGCGACGCCATAAATTCCACCATCAGCTCTTTGTATGTCGGCCACTCGCTGAAGAATGGCTGGTCATCTTCATGATACTCTAGCTCATCATGTCCACAGCCCGTTTGGTGGGCCTGCCCCTTCAGGACGTAGTCTAAATTTGCCTTGAAGCCAAGATCATTGATCATCTCCGGATCCACGTAACGGGTGGGCTTGATCTTGCGCTTTAGGATTTCTTCGTAAACCTTCTTCACATCCACATATGGGTGGAAAAGTCGAGGACATGCGACTAATGATAGCGGTGGTGGCACGAACTCGGGGATATCAATCATATGAGTGCGCGAGGAAGAAGCTCCAGTTGTATGCACCATTGTTGCGACGAGAAAGGTATTAGAAGAAGAACTCGGTGAAGATGGAGAATTGAATCTCCGCTCGGTGAAGATCGTCGCTCGGTGCTGCTGTTCTTCGGGCTTGGATGGCTCGGGGGAGTGCTCGGTGCAAAGGAGGAAGATCGCTCTGAAGGTGTGACGTCAAATGACGTGATGAATCTCCTTATGTAGACTTGTCCGGTGTCACTGTTGGCCCGTCGATACCATCGACGCGAGTCGATGGTATCGACACTTGTCGATGCTATCTGCCCCCCTCGTAAGTATCAACGGTCGTCGATGGCTGGATCTTGCAACCCGAATTGCTGACGTGTCGATACCATCGACACGAGTCGATGGTATCGACGCTTCTCCCAGATCGATGATGTGGAAGCCGCGATCTCCGTTGATTTGTTTGCGCGGATCGGTGACATGGAGTGTCGATACCATCGACGTGGGTCGATGGTATCGACTTTTCTTTGGTGCAACACCTCTACTTTGCATCTCAACCTGTAGCTATGTCGATACCATCGACGAGGCCGTCGATGGTATCGACTTTACTGAGTCGATTTTGTCTGTAAATCTCCAGAGATCTCGATGGTATCAAAGCCCGTGTTGATATCATCGACTTTTTCTTCGCGACCTGCCTGTAGGTAGGTCGATACCATCGACGAGTCCGTCGATGGTATCGACGTAGAGCAAAATCTGTAGTCGTTAACCTGTACCATGGTCGATACCATCGACCAGTGTGTCGATGGTATCGATTCTGCCTCAGCCTGCACATCAAACAAACCAATCACGGTATCTTTTTATGCTAAAAACTAAGTAAAAACAAATTAAACTACGAATGTAAATAAACTATCCTAATGTACCGATGGTTGGGTTGCCTCCCAACAAGCGCCCTTATTTAACGTCTTAGGCTAGATGACATGAAGCTCATCATCTTTTCACTTTGGGGCATGTGCTTAGAGGATCTTGCGGTAGTTTGAATTCAACTCGGTCTCCTCCAATCCCCAAGGACAATGTACCTCTTCCTAAAGCAGTCACGACATCCGTCGTTGCTTGAAAAGGTCTTCCTAAAAGAATTTCACAGCTTTGGAGAGGTGGCATATCCATGACAACAAAATCTACCGGGAATATGAACCTGTCCACTTTGACTAGAACATCCTCACATACTCCATATGGTCTCACTATGGACCCATCCGCCAATTCAATTGTCGCGGCCGACTTCTTGATTTCTTTTAACCCAAGTTTCTGAAATGTGGACAGAGGCATAAGATTAATGTTGGCGCCCAAATCACACTGTGCTTGTGGAAAATGTTGGCCGCCTATGGAACATGGGATGTAAAAGCCTCCTGGGTCTTTCCTCTTCAGTGGTAAACTCCCGTGGATAATTGAGCTCACCATCTCATTTACCCAGCACACGTCCGTGTCTTTAATCCGCCTCTTCTTGTTGATGATTTCTTTGATAAACCTCCCATAGGCGGGAATCTTCTCTATCATTTCCACTAACGGAATATTGACATGGAGTTTTCTGAACATCTCTAAGAACTTCCTATAGTGACGGTGCTCTCTCTTCGGCCTTGGGCTATCCAGAATAGATACAACTGCCTCCTGTGGACGCTTATGAGGTGGAACGTAGGGGCTTTTCGGGGCCAGCTCCCCTAAGCTTGCTTCCATTACTCCCTATGGCATAGGCTTTGTCGGAACATCATCAACATGTATCATTTGCTGTGGCTCTTCTCTCGTAGTAGATGTATCTGCACCGTGACAGGCAGCCTTAACTTGCTCTTCTTGGCTAGGCGGGGACGCAACTATAATGGGTCCTTGGCGGGATTTCCTGAAAAGAGGGTTTCCGCCCGACAGTCCATAATAACTGCGAGGATACGGTATCGCTAGTGTTGCTCCCGTATCAAACCTCATGTTGCTCTGATCTTTTGCTTCTGACACCTGGGATTCCTCCTCATTGCTTACCACAGACATATACTTCACTTGATGGTGTGTTTGGGCCACATTTGCATTCTCGGCTGGTTTCTGCTGGTTGGCGTGCTTGATGGCCGCAACATCACTCGAAATCTGAGCCACAGTGGTTTCCAATGCCCACATCTGTGCTCCATGGCTTTGTAGCGTCTGCCCAAATTTGGTTAAAATATCACCTTGAGATTGCAATTGCTTACCAAACATAGCCATCATTTCCTTATTTTGCTGCACCATTTGACTAAGTAATTCAGTGCTCTTATCCTCAGCTCTCGGTTGTGGCTTTGTCTCCGGGTCTTGTTGGAAATTATTAGGATCCTTCCAGGAGAACTTTTTGTCTCTCCTCCATGCATAGTCATTGTTTCTGTAGCCCTGTTGTTGCATGAATTTGACTTGGGCTTCCTCATCCTCAGATGCATCATCCTCCTTTGCTAGCAGTTTCTTTGCGAGAAGATCCATCTTCTCATTCAGATTCTTTATCGCTTTGGATTCACCTACAACTATGACCTGCTCCACAACGCCTCTGTCACCCCATGACTGTTTCCTAGCCATGTTCTTTAATATCTCCCAACATCGGGTGTCCGTATTATTCAAAAAGAATCCTGACCCAGCTGAATCCAAGTTACTCCTTTCGTGCTCGGAGAGAGCAAAATAGAAGATCTTCACCTGCGTCTCTTTATCTAGCCCGTGATGTGGGCACCTCCTAAGCATGACCTGAAATCTCTCCCAGGTCTCAGAATATGTCTCACCAGCCTGTTGAGTAATGTTGTGAATCTTTCTGATCATGTCGTTAGTCTTTTCAGGAGGGAAGAACCTCTCAAAGAAGACCTCCACCATATGGTCCCAAGACTCCACAAATTTGTCATCTAGGTTGTGTAGCCATTCTTGTGCAACTCCCGCTAGTGAACTCGGGAAGAGCTTCAAGTATAGCGCAGTCTGCGGAAATCTGTCAATTTTCACCATATTGCAGTTCTCCACGAATTGACTCAGGTGCGCGACAGGATCCTCATTCTTTAAACCATGGAAAGTGTTAGATTTCACCAAATTGATTAGAGCCGGATCAATCTTATACGTCGGTATATTGATTGCTTGCTTCTTTATTGGCCCTTTAGAAGCAGATGCAGAAGAATCTTTGATCTTCGCCCAAATCGTTGGTTCGTCGGCCATCTCTTCGTGTTCAGATTCAGATAGTAGTTCCTCTTGATGGTCTTGATTATGGTCAACTTCGTCTTCCGAGCCCGACAGTGGAACCTTTGGTGCATGCTGCGCGTAGTCAATGGTACGCGTCTGCACCATGCACAGTACCTGAAAATAGAAAAATCGAGTTCAGTGCTGTGCTTAGATGAATATCAAAAAAAATTTCACACAATTTATTAATATTTGAAGTTGTTTCAAAATAATAATAAAAAAATGTGGCCTAGAGTGGCCGCTCGTAGCACTCAAAGTGCCAACAATTCACCGTATCCCCGGCAATGGCGCCAAAAACTTGACGTGTATTTTACTACGCGCTAAAAAATGCAAGTATATGCGTCGAGTAGTACATGCCTTTGTGAGGCCCGAGTCGAACACAGGGATACTTGAAATTGTTGGAGACTCCTACTAACTATTTTCGATCAGCTAAGCCGAATAACAAATTGAGGGTTGTTGTTAAAACTAAAAGAAAATAAAAATAAAACAAAGCAAACAATCGATTAAATATTAATTTAATCAATTCAAAAGGGTATCCTTAGGATTGCGGTTTCACCGCGGGTTTTCATTGTATTAAATTCTATATAGCTACTCAATTTTATCTCTCTATCTGGGTAGTGGCCTGAAAATAGAATTTCCCACTGTCATGGTGCAATTCACTACCTAAGCTTAGGTCGGTTCCACCGTCGTAGTAACCTATACCCTAAACTAGGTGCATTATGAACGATCTCTCAGTATCCACCATTAATTTTACACCACCTTGGTCAAGGGATTTATCGATTAATGTAGATTTTGTCTCTTTTCAACCGTTAATCCTTCTTTCAAAGTGATTAAGGGCATTAGGTTATTATTATGGTGATCAAGCATAACAATATATCGAGAACACGAAACTATACCACGGATTTGAGGGATAAAATATGAATTACTCTTATAAAATTGTCATACAATGAATTCTCGGGCTACTCCCGGTCCTAAAGATAAAGGGGATTAGCCCCGCATGTTCATCTCAAACAAGTACAAGGTAGGGATAGGGGAAATCATGTGAAAAACGTGAATTAAGTTGTGAAATCCATGAACGGAGAAGAACCGGTTGATCCTTTGCGTAGAACACGTGCTCTGCCGCCTTTTGGTGGTGAAATCCGTCTTCTGCGGCCTCCGGATCGACTGGTATGAGCTTCTGGCCTCCGTTCTCCTCTCTACTGCTCCTCGGTACTCCTGCAATGGCTAATGAGATGATCCCCTCTTCTAGGCGGCCGTCATCAGGTATATCTCGGTCATTAGGTCGCTAATTAACCGTAGCCGTCCGATAAAGATCATTAGAAAGCCAACTCATATCCTACGGTGTCGATACCATCGACGCGAGTCGATGGTATCGACCCGCCATCGACGCGAGTCGATGGTATCGACCCGCTACAGTAGCGGATGGCTGCAAACCCTTCCTTTGTCGCGCCCGACATCATCTCGATACCATTGACTCGATTCGATAGTATCAACTTCCTTTAGGCGTTGGTTTTGTCATTTTGCGACGATGTACCCTCCATGTGTCGATGATATCAACTTGGTGTCGATACTATCGACTGCTTCTTTGTCAACAAGCTGATGGTATCTCGATACCATCGACATCAAAGTCGATAGTATGGACTTTTTCCAGCTTCTTTCGGCTAGCAACCTATAACCATGTCGATGGTATCGACTTCCGTCGATGGTATCGACGGAAGCAAATACTCGTTTGTCCTGAAATTCAAACATGGAACCAAATAAATTCACACAAATAATAATATTTTCACAATTAATGCTCAAAACAATGTAATAAGGGAGATTTGACATAAAATGATAGCAAAGACCAAAATAGATGAATTATGAGATATTAACCACAAAAATGACTAATTAAAGCATAAATCACATATGAAATAGGTCTACAAATGTGACTCAAAATCATCGCATCACCTCTCTTTTGATCCTGGTCTCCAGGAAAATAGTAATACGAGCCCCCTTCTCCTATAGGATCTATCACAACAATCTCTGTTTATCAGGAAGAGACGCACCATAGACATTCCACACTAAGATTTTCATTTGGAAGATATGGATTACCCCCCCTCCAGAGGTAGATGTAGAACACACTCTTCCCCTTCCCCTTCCTCTAACTCCCCTTTCTCCCTGTACCCCACTTCTGGTGAAACGTTTGGAGCTACCAGGTTCTGAATCCCCCTCATTTGTCGGATCCTCCAGTATCTGGAATGAGTTGGTATCATCCTCCAGATTGACAACCTAATCACCCACCACCAGATTAGCTGGCTGGTCGCACGCCTCACCCTCCTTCCTATTACATTCCACACTAGGCAGATTCACGACCAATGCCTGTGTCTGCTCTCCCTTCACATTCTCCTCTACAACTCCTCTGAGAGGAGCCACGACCTCCTGTGTCATTGCCACTTGTTGTACCCTCAGATGTGCCGTCTCTTACAAAGAAGCAACAACACCAAGGGTCACCTTCGGATCAGGCCTCGTGTGGTTATTATTGGACTTCATTCCTCCTCTTTTCCTCCTTGGTCTTACACTCATTGATCTTCCCTGATCAATAGACTTTAGAGCATGTGTATTCTGGGTGTTTGGACAATCCAATGTTATATGTCCGAACACTTTACACACATTGCATCTCTCAGGCAAAGCATCGTAGATGATTTTCACTTCCATCTCCTTCCCACCTGGAAGCTCAAGCATGACGACTGGCGACGGTGTTTCCTCAGCAGTTATCTTAATGCAGAGGTGAGGCACTCCAAGAAAATGACCTTCCTTCACAAAGTCCACCACCTTCGATGTTCTAATCACATAACCCAAAATCGATAGTGCTCTCCTCGACCAGTGCTTCCCCAATTCTAGAATTGTGACCCACACTGACGTCGAGGTGAGTTCAGCCCGGTTAACATCTCCCTCTGGCATCCACTTCTAGGTTAAAACTAGTTTATTATCAAAGAACCATGGACCTCTCTCCAGAGCTACATCCTTGTCCTCCTCATTACCAAACCTCGTCAGCAGCAATCCATCCTTCATAGGTGATATCTATAACTCACCATTCGGCTTCCACGTTCTGTGCATCCAACCATAGAGTTGGTGTGGGATACATCTTCGATCGAGCACCTGAACCACCACAGAGGTTCTATGGAACTCCTCCATGTCTCCCATCATAGGATCAGGCATCCTCATCCAAGTCCTTTGGTCATTGCTCCTGAAGAATGGAGCTTTCGGATCCTCTAGTTCCACCAGTGGCTGCCAAGCTTTCTGGAACTTAAACAAACTACTGACTCTCTGCGCCCAGGCTCCACACAACAATCCATCCACCTCCTCAGCATTGTGCGAGTCGCCCTCCTCATCGCCCCATGATTTGCCCTCCTCTGTCATTCCTTAGGACTATCATCGGCCCACTAAGGAAGAGGCGAGCCATCCCACCACCGAGGTATGTGGCCCTAGCCTCTGTGGAGCCAGCAGTTGGGGGATGGGGTGGAGGGGTGGTTCCTCTCCCACAGAGGGGAGAAATAGGGTTGGAAAACATAGAGAGAAGGTAGAGCCGCCGATCTAGAGAGAGAGACGATAACTTCTTGTCACTGCCCCCAATATGTCTTTCATCTTCACCTTTCCCTCACTAGAAAGAGATATATTTTGAGTATCAAATCTAGATTATTTATAACTAGAGTGAAAAAGGAGATTCTTTCAAAACCAATAGGTCTGGATCCCTTGCTATACCTCTAAGACACACTAGTTGATAGATGATTAGTCAAGTCACATCCACTTTCCATGTAGGTTATGCTTAGCTCGTTTAATTTCCTTTACCCAGCCTTATCCTTCTACAAATTGTTGTCTCATCACTTCATCCCTAGAAGGAAAACAAATCAATTACACTTTTCACCTTAACCTCTTCCAATCCATTACCACTTCCACCTTTTACTTAGTAGGATGTGAATATTGAGAGAATCAGTTGTATATTGAATAAGAATTGGAGAGACATAGGAGATTCTTTTTAAACTAGGAGATTGGAGCCCTTTTAATATCCCACTAACACTCTAAGGGGATGGATGATTAGTCTAGTTACATCCATAGGCAATGGAAGATACACTTGCCTAGGTTGATTTCTAGTGTCCATCCTAACATCCTTTATGAATGGTTATCCTATTATTCATCCTTATAAGTAAAAGATATAACCTAGACTTTTCTTCCTCCACGAGGTTCATATGAAAATCCTTGACAAGTCTCACCTTTCTATTCTTTGTGACCAAAAATGGGGTTTAGACTTGGCTCAAGCCTGTGGTTCTCACTTTTATCTTGAACCCTGTCTTGAGAGGGCAAACTGTTGACAACCAATTTTTCCTCACACAATCTAAAGTCATGCTAAAGTTGATTATCTATCTTTTTTTATCTAAAAAAAATTTGATTATCTATCTAACCATGGAGTTTATTCTATTTTTCCACATTTCCCAATATTCTTCCACCCATTTCATTCATTTACCATACATCAAGGGTCTGGTAGAAGTGAATTCCATTTTAATATCTTATGTGTGATTTCCCTTTTCATTGAACTTTTCATAAGCCTTTTCCTAATAATTTCCCAAATGAATTCCTTTAATATAATATTTATTTTTAAACCCATGGGCGATTTAATTACCTATCGAGAAAGAAAGATAAAAAGAGAAAATTTATCCATAAAGTTTACATCTCTCCTTTCTTATATTTTCAAATAGAGTATTTATTCATAAGATTCAATCTCATAAAACTAATTCTAAAATATTTTTAAAACACTTCAAAATGTACAATTTTAGAAGACAAAACACCATCTTTTGCTCGGGGAACCCCAAAGAAACTAGGCATTTTGCTAGGTTGCATGTGCAAAATCATAGAGTATGACATGGTATCAAGGGTGGATTTCTCTAGTCCACCATTGAGTGTTCTCCAAGTAATTCAAGTCTACATTTTGTCATTCTTTATTTTTTCCTGATGTGAGGGACACAATCACCAATCTACCATATGAAACCTTAATCTTTGACCTTAATATATAAATAGAACCACATCTCCATTGTATTCTAGGTCCCTCTTGATTCTCCTTAATTCATAGAATCAACTTCCTCCCCCTTTCAGTTTTAGTCATTTTAGTGACTACAAGATCCTTCCTCCATCACAACGGTTTTCCAAGATATTCATAACTATTTTTTGATCTATTCACAATAGGTTTTTGATCTTTTTATAACATTTTTTGATATGTTCATAATGGAAATTATAGTTTCTTTTACTCTTTTATATATGATCACAGTTTCTTTAGTCCATTCATACTTGGCCATTATTGTTTTGATTTGTTCATTTTTTATCTTAATTTCTTTTATGTGCACATTTTTTATACTAGTTTCTCTGATCCATGAATATCTAATCATAATTTCTCTAATCTATTAATATATTCTTATAATTGATCTGAATTTCATATTTGTTCCTAGAGGTCCATAAATGTTTTTCAAACTATTCATTAGTTGCTCTTCTTTCATGTGATCTAGTTCAAATATTATACATGATTTAATTGTTCAAATGAATTAATTCATGCTAATACGGAAGTGCTTTTCTCTATTGTCTCCTCTCTTTTCCTAGGCATCAATGATAATTCGTCTAGATTGATGTCTGTTGTGGGACATCCTAAGGCAATTAGGGCCCCGAGCCTAAAACTTTACGATCATTAGGGAAATGATGGGAAAGCCATGCTCATTTCCATCCCCAACGCTCCACTTCAAAATGTTTTAACGTTCACTTTTCTTGATCAACCCAAATCTATTCATTTAAACCTGCAAATTGAAATATATAAAACTATTCTTACAGGCACATGGGGTGATGATAACTTCCCAGGTAATAACAAGATTGCCAAATTCTATTTTTTTGCAACACATACCATTGTTTCCTTATCTACCATGGGGTGGAGTCAAAAATTAGATTTTTTACATTTTTATAGTGATATAATTATTAATCTTGATTTTTCTAATTTTATAAATAAAATGTGCTGGCAACTCTGATCTTATCCTTTTTCACCTTTTCTAAATTTGTTTTGACAATCATGTTATCTCCTTTTTGTATTAATGTTTGTGTGCGTAGAACACTAACTATTTTCACCTATAGTACATAGTCATTACGGTTGGTTTGTCCCCATGTGTCATGAAGATTGAGCTGCATAGGCTACAAGTGATTTCTATCTATGAAATTCTAGTTCTTCAAACACAAATCAAACAACCATATGGATATATTTACTAGTAAGTGTTTGACACTTCTAGATAGAGATACAACTCAAGTAACATGTCTTCCAGGTTATCATGAGTGTTTAACACTTGGATCAAGAGTCTAACCTTGATATCTCACCTCCTATTGTATCTCTAAATATTTTTTTAATATCTACATGGATCAAGAACTACTATTTTACATATTATCATTGCTCAAATTGTAAGATAAAACTCCATATTTCCTTTATGTTCACTCATATTCTTGCTTAGGGACTATTTTATACTAATTTTGTAATTATTCCCATCGATAAATGTTGTTTATACATCTTTTAGTGAATATTTGTGATTGTTTAGTTTTTCTTGGCATGTAAATGATTTGTGATAATGGACTTTATGCATTTGTTGGTTCTTTTAACTTCATGTAGCATCTTAACAAGATGAAAATGAAGGGTCCTAACCATAGAATTCCACATTCATTTCTTAAAGTATATTCTATGTTGTGATTGCACAAATAAGACAAGGTGTTGTAGGAGAAACTAAAGGTAAAGTTTTTCCCTATTGCTATTTTAATGATATACGTTGATGTATTCATGGTTACACTTCAATCAGTAGAGTGAAACATACAACTTGCTTAGATGAATTTACTCATCACTTTACTAAGTCACTGAATCCATGTGGTGGGATCTTATCTATAAGAGACGTTGCTCTAGAAACAAGGTACTTTTTTATAATACCTTTGACTAGCAATGGTGATCTAAAAATTCTAATATTTTTTCTTCTTTTTGGCCATTTTTCTAGGCTCCATTCCAGTAGCCAATACCAAGAAAATATGACCATGTGTTAGGAATTTTTTGGAGAGGCGGTTGATCCATAATACGCAATCTTAGCCTCTCCTAATTTGACAATTCAAGTGTAGATATTAGTTGTTAATATTTCCATACTCAAGAATTCAACCTTGAGATTGACACTTTATACTTTTGTCTTAAGTATATGAATATGATGCATAGGTAGTATGCACCCTCCACGGGTTTATGGTTTGAGGGAACTTCAATTTTAGAGTTCCTATATAGTGTGGTGGAAGATCTTGAGGCATATTTTAGGGTTGTCCCTTTGTAACGAGTAATCTGTGAATCAACATGACTTGCATTTTTCACACCTTCTTTTAGAAGGATACCCATATTCTAGGAAAGATAGATTTTGAGTATTATGTATCAGGTATGAGCTATATTATTCATACTAATCCTTTTTTTATGTTAGTCACAACCCTTTGGATAACCTAATAATCAAGTTGAATCATCTATCTAGATTGTTGGAGCTTTATCTCTTCTTATTATTAAATCAATTGTTCATATTGATACATGTTTCACTCTCTTCAGTAATACTTGGTTGGTGATAAGAATAGAGACATTATGATATTCGTTTATTTTGTTATCATCTTTGTTTACACTTCAACAAATTGAAGTATTTCACTTTTTGTATTATTTTGGTTATGCAATTATCTCTAATATTCATGGTTTGACTTGCAATATAGGGTATACAATCACTTTGAGCATGGTCACCCTACATTGGTAGAGGAGGATGACTATTTGACTAGTCACATGCCTAACTACCACATGTGTTGTTCATTGGGCTATTTGTCGAAACTTTGGCCACAATTATGATTATTTGGAGACTAGTTTGACATAAATTAATTTCGATGTGCATTTTTTGGTTTATTTTCTGTCAAATTATTAATTTACAATTTTTAGTATGTTTTAATGGATTGGTTGGTTCCTTTTTCATGTAACATTTTCCCCATTTCACCACCTTAAGGTGGGTGGATAGGTTCAAGTGGCTCCTAAGCTTCTCCATGCTTTGGTGCATATCATTTCTATGTCTCTTTCATCAATAGTTGGTTACATTCTATACTTGGGTGAGTGACTAACTCATTAGTGGTCAGCCATGTGTTTGGTTTTCCATGACCCCTTTGAGAACTTTGTTAACTTAACCACTATAGATTTCGATGCTTTCCACTTCTTCCAACCTATTTGTGACTATATTTCTTGGTATGTTGAATTCATGAAGTGGTACATTCCAGTTACGACTACTCAGTTAAAAAAATTCTTGCTTGATGTGGTAAGTGATAATTTTCTAGGATGAATAGTATCCATTCATAGATTTAATAATGATGTTTTCTTTTTTGGCAATCCCATATTTTGTTTTAAATAACTAAGTAAATTGTATATACTCATCCACATCCTCCTAAGAGGCAATCTATTGCACATGAGGGAGTTCATACTCACTTATTAGGAAATGTTTAGATAGGGTGGGACTTGCTTCTATCCTCTCAGTAGGTTGAGGCAGGCATTTCCTAGTTCTTCTTGTCATTATCTAGACTTAGCTTCCAGATTTTTAGGCCTACTCCATTCCTCATGTTCTATTTGGGAGTTTTCTAGAGAGCATCTTTGTAAAATACGATGCGATGGAGAATTTAGCTCGCCTTCTACAACATCCAATGATTTTGTGATGTGAGGAAAACATTCTATTTGGTTCTAGGCCACCTTCTCCTGATGTGTATCCTTTTGTTAAGGTTGAACCTAGGTATTCTTTGGATGCTATCCACCAAAGACTAATGATAATGACAATTGGTATGTTGATGCTAATCTAGAGCCTACTATAACACCCCCTCCTCCAACAACTTCTTTGTATCTTAGTGGGAAAGGGAAGAAGGAATTTTTTTCAAGAGAGTTATAGCCTCGTTGAAGATAGGCACATGTGAGTGGTATATTTTATTTGGTGTATATGTTGTTGTAGAAACAATATCTAAATTCACTTTTTACATTATGTATCTTAATGTACCTAGACCAACTTCAAAGTAATTTTGTTTTCAATTTAATATTTTCAAATTGTTATGAATAAAACATCCATTTTTCTTTCACTTGATGATCATGAATTGTGCTTCAATAGTCTAATATGTTGATTTTGATATGTCATGGATTTCTCCTTATTTTTTGATTGCCTAGATAATCAACAAATAACTAGGAATTGAATCATAATATGCTCCTTGGATAGTTTAATAATTAAACCATCATTCATGACATAAGTTGTTGAATTTCAACCACAAACATATCCCAATTCTATGACATAAATCTACATAAAATTTAAATACGTAGTATCAATATGACCCATTCAAATGTAAAAATTGGACTTTTTTTGGATATTGAAATGTATGTACCATTTTTGGGTGGTTAAAAAATCAAACAATATCTCATCTAAAATTGTACATTATCATTTGACTCTACTTCTGTACTTTATAGGATAATTCTCATTCAAGTTGAGAATATTTCGAATCTATTGGTCCAGCCAGGAGCTAGATTGAACTACAAAAAATGAATTTAAATATCTATTCCTAGGAAATTATCCCTTTCTCTAGGTTGCAATTCAGGTCAAAATACTGTCATGGATGGTGAGTGTTCAAGGAAATGTGTTGGGAGACAATGACAACAAGTGAAATGTTGTAAGGGATGGTTCATGTTTGTTGTAAGACCCCAAACCAAGATTTATGGTTTAACATGCTTGCTTATAATAATTGGATGCTTAAAACCTTAATCAAATTGTAATATGTGCTTTTATGTCATGGGAAAAACCAAAGTTTCAAGTTTGGTCTAGTTTGAACACTATTTGATCAAGTTCAGAAATTTTTGTGCTTTTAAGGGCTTTTATGCAATTTACCCATATCTAGGGTTTTTGGTACAATTTGTCACATTATTTTGTGCCTTGTATGTTTTTATATCATTTTTTATGTAGTGGTGCTTTGGGACACCTTGTTACGTCTTGGTTTGAGTGGGGGATATGTAGCCTTGTGTTGACTTAGGATTTGCTCTCAAGGATGCCCTAACTCGATGGTTAACCTTGAGTGTTGAGCCACCTACTCTGGGTGGTCTCCATGTTTTCTTGATCCATCTAGGTTTGGAAAAATGGATGACTCATCTTGGTCACCAATGATCCTAGGGTTGGTGGTCTATGAGTTTTCTAACCATCTTAGTCACCATATTTCTTGGTGGTCAATTGGTTTTCTAACCATTTCGGTCACCAAGATTTCTTGGTGTTCGATTGTCTTTCTGACCATCTTGGTCACCAAGTTTTTGTATTGTGGTTGTTAGGTTTTAAACAACATAGTTGACTAGGTTGCATGTATGATATGCTTGCATGGATGAGATTCTTTGACTTTAGACGCATGGCATGCATGGCTAGACACCTCTCCTTCCTTTCTATTTCACCCTAAGCATTATATATACCTCCCTCCTTGCATGAAAATAGGTTCTTTACACACCTAGATCTATCTCTCTTCTTCCTTGCTTAATGGATCTCGTCCCCCCTTGCTTGATGGAGAAGGAGGATCCAAGGTGGGAGATTCTTGGCCAATCTTGCTTGCATGTTAACCTAGGGTTTGGATCCACCCTTGTTGAGGTCGTTTGGTGCTTACTTGCTTTGCATCTTGGTCTTGGTAAGTGAGACCTCCCTCTTTTCCTTTGTTTTATTTGTTGTTCTACCTTCCTCTCTCTTCTTATTGGTTGGATCCATGGTGAAGCTTGAGCTAGAGGTTGAAGATACCTTCTTTCTTATTTCCTTGACCTAGGGTTTGCTTCCTCCTTGGAGAAGGATCTAGCTTGGCTGAGTGGAGCACTCAAGCTAGGGTTTCTTCCTTCCTTGTTTTAGCTAACTTGTTGTTTGTAGCTTATTCAACACCTCTAAGGTGAGTTATATAACTTTCTTTATGATTATTGCTTACTCATAGCTTTCATGTACATGATCTTGCTCTAAAACGTAGTTCTAAGTAGAAAGATGATATCCTTGCCTAAGGTTTGTGCTTGTATGGTAGTTCTGGAGTAGTTAATATTATTGAATGAATCATTCATCCTTGTGCACGAACATGATGCGGCAATGGAAGCTTTCATCCTTGCATGCTTAAGCTAAGGGGAGCATCACAAGATGGGAATAACAAGAGAGGCGTATCAAATACTGCAACAAGCAAAATTGATGCCAACTTAGAGATAAAATCAAAACCTAAACCCAAATTATGAAACAAAGCAACTAATTTTCTAAAAAACACGATTAAAAAAATATTAAAAAAATCGACATATTTTTCCTTTTCCTTTCTCTTAAAACCTCATAACCAATGCCACAATGACAACATAATTAATTACCACAAATCATATCCAACTTTATTAAGAATAGAATGAAAATTTATTGCTCAGTTGTTATTCAGTTTACATCAGTTACATGTATATGAAACAAAAAAATCAACTTCCAAACAACTTCTTATCGACTTACATGATCACATTAATGTCAAAAGGGATGCAACTTGACGAGTTTTCTAACTCCTATTGGTCACTGTGATTTGATCTTATGTGGTCGCCAATTTTTGAATCCATGAGGTCGATGGGATTCTGATCTTAGGTGGTTGCCAAGTTTTGAACTTCATGTTGGTCGCCAAGATTTGATTTCCATGTTATTCAATGAATTTTTGAATCTGTGATGGTTTCCCAGATTTGTATCTCCAAGTGTTCACTAAAGTTTTAGATTCTTAGTGGTTGTAAAGAATCCTAATCCATGTGGTCGCAAAAGATTGTAACACTAGTGGTCTATGAGAGTCCTAATGCTAGTGGTCACCAAGGATTTAACCCTAATGGGCAATGACAATCCTAACCCTAGTGTTCACCAAGGATTCTAACCCTAGTGGTCAACAAGGATTCTAACCCTAGTGGTCGATGAGAATCCTAGCCCTAGTGCTCATCAAGGATTATAACCATAGTCATCAATGAGAGTCCTAGCCCTAGTGGCCACCTAGGATTCTAACCCTAGTGATTAGCAAGTTTTCGAACTCTATGGTTGATGGGTATTATGATCCTATGAGTATGAGTCAAGATTTTAGGTTGTGTGGAATCATATGATTAGGTTTGACCTTATGCATTCATGATCCAATGGGAATGCTAAGAGTTAGTGTTTACTTTTTAGTGTTGTTTTGTAACTTCAACCCTACTTATCTTGTTGAGTCTAACTCTAATCAAACATGTGATGATGGTTAATCATACTTATCTTCCTTGTATGATTGGTATAATGAAAAATACTTTCACAACTTTGTTTTAACCCTAATATGATGCTATATGAGCTTTGTAAGCTCTTAAATGCAATACTATGTTGATCTTATATGATACATGTATGGTAACAGTTTAATGAGCCTTTGGTAAGGTATGGAATGATAATGATATTTGTGATAACCTATATTTTTGAGTTTTAATAACTAATACAATATTTGAGAGACAAGTATTCTATGTAGAGGACAAATACCAAATTGAGGAATTGGTAATACAATCATGGATTCCTTCACCCAAATTAGGTGATTGGAAATAGGATGGAGGAATATGATGCCTAATTGAATTCAATTATGAATGAATACCCTTTCTGATTGATTAAGTCTTCATGAGACCAATCATTCATTTAGTGCAATGTTGAGCAGAGAAATAAATTCTTTTGAGGAATCATATACATATGAATCAATGTTGAAGTTCTGGAGTCAACCTTTACTAAATGGCCTATCATTTTTCACCTAATGAAATACCTTAAGTGTCCCATGAAGGTGAACTTTAGGTATTAATGTGCTTAGTCAATAACCATGCCTAACCTTCGAATTTCATCCCCAAACTTATGCCACAGTTACATTATGACATTATAAAGGTACGCCTAAAATTTCATTGCAATTGGATCAACCAATTAGGAATTATGGACAATTGAAAATAATACACCTAATATCAACCTAGATCTAAGTTGCTAATTTGGTGTGACATTTGAATGTCACGTTGTCTTGATAACAAGGCTGGGAGCGGACGCTTATGCGGACTCCCGCCCCAGCCGTCCGATCTGACTGATCGGAGATCAAAGGGAATCGACGACTAGGACTATGTCTTCTACCTCCCACAAAGAGCGGGGAGAAGAAAGGGAACCTGACCCTCGTCCAGGCGCCACCTCACCCCTTATCTCAACCTTTTGCCCAACGAGCTGACTTCGTCTCACGATTTCGGGGCCAACTACCCCAACAACGACCGAGTTTCATGCGCCGTTGTGCCCTCCTAACCTCCAATCCTCCTGATCTTCTCACTCCGACGGTGGGGTTCAGGGCTTCACTGCCCATAGCTTCAAGAGCCTACAAAAGGCCTCCAACAACTTCGCCCGATCTCCTTTAGACTTCCAAGAAGCTCAATTCGAGGCACCTGACCTCTGAGAACCACCACTATATCCACCTTCCCTCCGCTGCGGCATAGCACCTACCCCGGGCCGCCCCGTCCTCCACGTTTCCAGATCAACCCCTCCTCAAGAGGTGCAAGGCCACGGCGAACCTTACCGACCCTTCCTCGAATTACCAACATCTCCACTCATTCCCCTCGCTGCTTTCCCCTCTGCGACCGGTGACCTTACCCGCTCGCCTCAACGGCACAGCAACCCATGGGGAGCTGAGCTCCGAGAAACTGCCGCCCTGACCTAGAGAGGCCCCTCGATGGTAGCTTTGTGATCAGCTGCACCTGAGGAGACACCAGCAGCCGTCACGAGCTCGCCGAAGTTGATGACAGAGCAACTACATTGCAGAGAGAAGCGGGACCCTGTCTGCTGTTTGGACCCTCGCAGACGTGTAAGGTAAATCCGAGTCAGGCCAAGAACCGGCCGGTCCAGGACAGCAGACCGGGTTCATAGGACGTGAACTGGTAGCTGCGAGCAAAGGATGCGCGCCAGCCCAACGGGCCACGTGTCAGAGGCCATTGGCCTAAAAAGGTAAATCTTCAATAATTTACCAAATCTTGCAAAAGCCATAGTAATTAGTACGATTATCATAAAAATGTAAATAAGGTATCAAAATTCTCAGAAAAATATGTAGAACAATATGAAAGCTTAATATCAGACTTTTTATGCTTTAATATTAGCAATATCATATAAGACATGTAATACTTGGTTAATGGATAATAAATATCAAAGGATGATATAAAATCATGGAAAAATATCAGTAAATCCACAATTATGTATAGAATTCATATGATGTCCGATATCGTCATGTTGATGCACAAAATTCTGTAATTTTATTAATATGCTAATTAGGGCTAATAACACTAAAGATACTGCAATCAATGCATGCATGACAAATCAATGACTAGAATATAATATATAAATCTTAGATCAGTTATATGCATAAAATTCATGTTATATGAAGATAACCCTTAATACATGGGTTGTAACCTTATTTTGAATAATGTATATAAACCAGGGTTAATATGTGCACAAAAAGGGTATGGAACCTAATATTCAGATGATGAATCATAATCTGGAAAATGACATCAGTAAGATAAATATAAGATAATAATGCAAGTAAACGTTAGAATATCCTAATGAGATAATATAAACCCTAATGAACACACCTATGGTTAAGATGATAAGAACCTGATGATAGTATGTGGTTTTGTTATTAATCAGGTGCTGACCAAACTTCTAGATGATCAAGGATAAGTTAGAAATCTCTGAACTCAGGTGCGTGGATATAATTATATGACTAGATTTGCTAGATGTTAAATATATGTACTTGCTTGTTTGTACTTGAAATACATTGCTGGATGTAGATCTATATGTATTGTCAATTTCCGCCTTGAACAATAAGAACACTAAAGAAATAAAATGGAATGTAGTTAGTGATGGTTCAATAATCTCCCTATTAGAGAGGGAAAGTATTAATGTTGACTAGCACCTTCCTAATGGTACAAGGTACGCGGGGAGATCCCTAATGGTACAAGGTACGCAGGGATAGGGCCCAATATTTATGTTTGTGCTAAGTCCACCATAGTAATACATGTCCATTGAAATATGGCTAATAACTTGGGATTACCTGATTCTCTACTTTAAATAATGTTTCCTTTCTCTTTCTTCAATTTCGAGTATTTTATATGCCAGCATAGTATAGCTTTTAATTCCACGTACCAACTTTTGTTGATGTTTTTGTTTCTCATATTTTCTAGGTCCAGAGCTAGAATGGGATAAAGGATTGGGATGTGAGAAAGTTGTACATGTTGTACCTATTGTCTAAGATTCTGCTAGCATACATGTTCATAGACTTGTAAAATTCTCTTTCAATATACATTTGTAATTCATGTTGTAATATAAATGTGTTAAATGTTGAGAAATGTTATGGTTGTATGTTCATGTATGCGTATTATGCTTCTGCATCGCTCTCTGATATGATTGGGTGATGTTTTCGGATTTGACATCTCATTCCCAATAGGGTTTGGAGAAATCGAAATCCGGTGATGTCATAGTTGGTATCAGAGCATGAACATTAGCTACACCTAACAATTACTCACCATGAAATATAAAAACTAAATCTCACCTTTCACATTAAACCCTAGAAACTTAGTAAGTTGTGCTATAGGAATAAGGTTTGACCTAGCCCTTAGGTTACAACCCAGATGTTCGAGAACTAGGTTTAGACAAGTGTCTGAAACCCTTTGCATATAGAGCTCATATGTATTGGGTAGCTACACTAGTCTACACCATGTTCTCACCATTTCACTAGGTGACATGGCACTAGACTACCTATTGTGTGTGGGACACTCGTTTTGCTGATTAGGTTTTGTTTTCCAATCAGCTCGAGTCTCGATAGTTTTCTCTGTCGTCTGCCTTCTCGGAGAAAAACTATATAACATTTTATTAGCTATATGTAAATATAAAAATGTGTCCCTCACACTGGAGAGTAATTAGTGTTCTTGCAATCTAAGTGAAAGGGAGTGACATCAGTCTAGAAAAGAGAATAGATCTAGATTAGATGTCTAGAGCCTCATAAGGTTATGTGATAGATAGATAGATAGACAAAAGAAAGATGAAGGAAATAAGTATATAGAATCTTATCAAAGTTTGATCTCTGATGGTATAAGTTTCCTAATAAAGATTTAAGTTGTATACTTGTTGAATCTAATTTTATAGAATTTATGCAAAATCTTGATGATGAAAGTACATCCCTTTTCTTATTTAAGATAAGCTAATTTAAGATAAAGTTGAATATGCATGAGCCTCAAGCTCCTTTATAAAGGAGGACCTGTAGTGTTAGGACAAGATATGTGGTGAACTCCAGAGAGAGTGAGACCCACAAGGAGAGGGTCGTAGGACCTACCCTAAGATATATGTGAAATGATATGTCCTAAGCTTGGTTACTCCTAGGTAGATGAGTTGAGTCCTTTTGCATGATTCAATCTTAGTTGTAAGAGTTGGGAACAAATAATGTTATGGGTAGAAAACTTAGAAATTGAAAGTCAATCCTTTGGATGAGTTAGGTCCTAGATGGAGTGACATATTTTGTAAATCTCATCATTAGTTGCAAGTGAGGAAATATTTGAACCCTAGTTATGAGAGTATAATTCTTTGTGCAAAAGATACTCAAAATAAATGTTCTCCCTTGTTTTTCTCTTTCTTAATATATGATGATAGAAACCTCACTTGAGCTATATAGATGATTTATATATGAGGAGTCACTCGTATAAGCTTGACCTATTCTATATTTCCTCCCTATATCATACATGTAGTACCCAAGATTGAAATCATAATAAGTTTGACTTTAAAATATTCTCTTCCCCTTCATATGAAACATAAAAGATATGATGTTGAGATCATGGGATAAACATAGTATATTCTTTTTTTTTCCCTTCACATAATACATGCAAGACATAAAAAATTGAACTCATGAACTTGATATAAAGATATTTCTGGATCATAGGATGTATGATCAGAAATATAGTTTGTAACTTTGATCTTCTCAATGTATGATTCTAAGTTGAGTATGAATATCACACCATAGGATGAAACCCTAATGGTCAAGCATGTTACGTAAGCCTTTCTTATGTAGAAAAATCCTAATATCAAGGATGAAGATAAATCTCCTCTAATGCTGAAATCATTGTAAGATGTTGATAATCAAACATATTAATGATGTTAGATTTGAACGATCTGAACATCATGGCATATAAACGAATTCCTCCCGAACATTAAAAGTATGAACGAAACCCTTATCCTTAGGGGTGATGTAATCCTAAGATATTATAATGTCATGATATGGCTATGACTTTAAGTTATGCTTCCACATATATATGGTAGGGTGGACACACCCGAGAATCTCTAGACCCTAAGCTGAGAAATTACATTGTATGCAACTATGGTGGTCTTAGAACCTAAGAAATGATGATGTATATGACGTTCGACCCCAAAAATAGCCTCTTAAGGATGAGATTAGTTGAATTTTGAGGACGAAATTCCAAATAAGGTGGGGTGAATGTGATAACCTAGATTTTTGAGTTTTAATAACTAATAAAATATTTGAGAGACAAGCATTCTATGTAGAGGACAAATACCTAATTGAGGAATTGGTTATACAATCATGGATTCCTTCACCCAAATTAGGTGATTGGAAATAGGATGGAGGACTATGATGCCTAATTGAATTCAATTATGAATGAATACCCTTTCTGATTGATTAAGTCATCATGAGACCAATTATTCATTTAGTGACATGTTGAGTAGAGAAATAAATTCTTTTGAGGAATCATATACATATGAATCAATGTTGAAGTTCTGGAGTCAACCTTGACTAAATGGCCTATCATTTTTCACCTAATGAAATACCCTAAGTGTCCCATGAAGGTGAACTTTAGGTATTAATGTGCTTAGTCAATAAACATGCCTAACCTTCGAATTTCATCCCCAAACTTATGCCACAGTTACATTATGACATTATAAAGGTACGCCTAAATTTTCATTGCAATTGGATTAACCAATTAGGAATTATGGACAATTGAAAATAATACACCTAATATCAACCAAGATCTAAGTTGCTAATTTGGTGTGACATTTGAATGTCACGTTGTCTTGATAACAAGGCTGGGAGCGGACGCTTATGCGGACTCCCACCCCAGCCGTCTTGTCTGACTGATCAGAGATCAAAGGGAATCGACGGCTAGGACTATGTCTTCTACCTCCCGTAAAGAGCAGGGAGAAGAAAGGGAACCTGACCCTCGTCCAGGCACCACCTCACCCCTTATCTCAACCTTTCGCTCGATTAGCTGACTTCGTCTCACGATTTCGGGGCCAACTACCCCAACAACGACCGAGTTTCATGTGCCGTTGTGCCCTCCTAACCTCCGATCCTCCTGATCTTCTCACTCTGGTGGTGGGGTTTAGGGTTTCACTGCCCATAGCTTCAAGAGTCTACAAAAGGCCTCCAACAGCTTCGCCTGATCTCCTTTAGACTTCCACGAAGCTCAATTCGAGGCACCTGACCTCTGAGAACCACCACTATGTCCACCTTCCCTCTGCCGCGACATAGCACCTGCCCCGGGCCGCCCCGTCCTCCACATTTCCAGATCAACCCCTCCTCAAGAGGTGCAAGGCCACGCCGAACCTTACCGACCCTTCCTCGAATTCCCAACATCTCCACTCACTCCCCTCGCTGCTTTCTCCTCCGCGGCCGGTGACCTTCCCCGCTCGCCTCGGCGGCACAGCAACCCATGGGGAGCCGAACTCCGAGAAACTGCCGCCCTGACCCAGAGAGGCCCCTCGATGGTAGCCTTGTGATCAACTGCACCTGAGGAGATGCCAGCAGCCATCACGAGCTCGCCGGAGTTGACGACAGAGCAACTACCTCGCAGAGAGAAGCGGGACCCTCTCTGCTGTTTGGACCCTCGCAGACGTGTAAGGTAAATCTGAGTCAGGCCAAGAACCTGCCGGTCCAGGACAGCAGACCGGGTTCATAGGACGTGAACTGGTAGCTGCGAGCAAAGGATGTGCGTCAGCCCAAAGGGCCACGTGTCAGAAGTCGATTGGCCTAAAAAGGTAAATCTTCAATAATTTACCAAATCTTGCAAAAGCCATAGTAATTAGTACGATTATTAGAAAAATGTAAATAAGGTATCGAAATTCTCAGAAAAATATGTAGAACAATATGAAAGCTTAATATCAAACTTTTTATGCTTTAATATTAGCAATATCATATAATACATGTAATACTTGGTTAATGGATAATAAATATCAAAGGATGATATAAAATCATGGAAAAATATCAGTAAGTCCACAATTATGTATAGAATTCATATGATGTCAGATATCATCATGTTGATGCACAAAATTGTATAATTTGATTAATATGGCTAATTAGGGCTAATAACACTAAAGATAATGCAATCAATGCATGCATGCTCAATAAATGATGTGATTTACAGAAAACCCTCATATATGTAACTGGAATATAATATATAAATCTTAGATCAGTTATATGCATAGAATTCATGTTATATGAATATAACCCTTAATACATGGGTTGTAACCTTATTTTGAATAATGTATATAAACCAGGGTTAATATATGGACAAAAAGGGTATGGAACCTAGTATTCAGATGATGAATCATAATCTGGAAAATGACATCAGTAAGATAAATATAAGACAATAATGCAAGTAAACGTTAGAATATCCTAATGAGATAATATATTCCCTAATGAACATGCCTATGGTTAAGATGATAAGAATCTGATGATAGTATGTGGTTTTGTTATTAATCAGGTGCTGACCAAACTTCTAGATGATCAAGGATAAGTTAGAAATCTCTGAACTCAGCTACGTGGATATAATTATATGACTAGATTTGCTGGATGTTAAATATATGTACTTGCTTGTTTGTACTTGAAATACATTGCTGGATGTAGATCTATATGTATTGTCATTTCCGCCTTGAACAATAAGAACACTAAAGAAAGAAAATGGAATGTAGTTACTGATGGTTCATTAATCTCCCTATTAGAAAGGGAAAGTATTAATGTTGTCTAGAACCTCCCTAATGGTACAAGGTACGCGGGGAGATCCCTAATGGTACAAGGTAGGCAGGGATAGGGCCCAATATTTATGTTTGTGCTAAGTCCACCATAGTAATACATGTCCATTGAAATATGGCTAATAACTTGGGATTACCTGATTCTTCGCTTTAAATAATGTTTCCTTTCTCTTTCTTCAATTTTGAGTATTTTATATGCCAGCATAGTATAGCTTTTAATTCCACGTACCAACTTTTGTTGATGTTTTTGTTTCTCGTATTTTGTAGGTCCAGAGCTAGAATGGGATAAAGGATTGGGATGTGAGCAAGTTGTACAGGTTGTACCTATTGTCTAAGATCCTGCTAGCATACATGTTCATAGACTTGTAAGATTCTCTTTCAATATACATTTGTAATTCATGTTGTAATATAAATGTGTTAAATGTTGAGAAATGATATGGTTGTATGTTCATGTATGTGTATTATGCTTCCGCATCGTTTTCTGATATGATTGGATGATGTTTTCAGATTCTGACATCTCATTCTCAATAGAGTTTGGAGAAATCAAAATCCGGGGACGTCACAATATTCTTACAAGGAATGATGTGATGGTCCTAATAACCCTTGGGCATGGTTGATCCCATATGTTAAAAGATTTGGTATCATGTGATGATGTGATAAGAAATATAATTCATACGTTTTATATCTTCTAGAGTTGTCACATACCCATTCTTTTTTTGTAGAACTCTTTAGGGTTTGTATTTAACTTGATTGATGCGGCCTTAACTCATCCAATTGACATTAACTAATCAAGTGAAACCCTAAACATGTAGTGCCCTGTGTTGTAGATCCATTCCAGTGTTAGGATTTGTTGGATGGTTAAATGAGTATTCCTCTAATGGAAGCTCAAAGTCGTATACTATTGAGCATATACATGATCTTTCAGGATTGTTGCAGTCATACCTCGGTAGGAGAATGGTCGAGTCCATATCCTAGATGATTATGATTCAATGTATGAGATGTGAATGAGGACAACTATGTTTGTACCTCAGGTGATGGGGTTTGTATACCCCAATTACTAGTGTTGTGACCTATATACCAAGGGCAAACTAGGTTGTTTTGTAGTTGGACTATATATATGTTGTTGCGACTGACTCGTGTTGATCAAGGGTGGATGAGATATTAGGATTTTGAATCTCCTAGATCTTGTAAGGAACTGATTTTGACTTAGAAATGGTTAGTTGGAGTCTGAATGGTATACCTCAAACTCCCTAGGTCTTAATAAAAGATGTAATCTAGTTGTGTTGTATATCTTCTAGGGTTAAATGCACTTCAGATTGGTTGCTAACCCTTTCCTTGTTTCTTATATTGTTTAGTTCATATATAATGCAATAAGAGAAATTAAATTTTAAAACATGATAGACTTATCTATTCCTCTGTACATTGTGCTATTCATGCTTAACCTATTTTATTTGTTTAGCCTGTTATACCTTCTTTTTAGGGTTGTTTAATAATATAACCTATTGTAATCAATAATCATTGTTGAGAGTTATATCTCTCACTAGGACATTGGTCTCACCTTATGGGTCACCAAATCTTTTTAGGTGATCACCAACGAAGTGATCATGTTCGGGGAGGTGAAGAATAGAAGCTTTGGTGAGCAGTAGGAGTAGAAGGTTGGCTAGTAGTTAGTAGTGTCCTTGGGTATTCTCTACACTCTCAAGTATGGGTAGGGGGTGTTTTGTAATTGATGTGTACATCGACTCAAGCTTTTGGCAGTATGTCGATGTTTGTATATGGCGTGTATATGTGGAACAACATATTTTGTGTTGGTATGTTTGCCTAGAGAGCTAATCATATGATGATTGTAATGACATAACTTGTAAATGATTTGATTAATAATAAACGCATGCTTCCAATTTATTCTATTTCATTCAATTATGAGATAACGAAATAACATAATAAATGTCTAGAGAATGATATTACTCAATGACATATGTCTTCAAGATCTTCACTTAAACAATAAGATAATATTAAGAGTACATGCATTCATGTTATATCCCTAGTTAGATGTTATTGTTGAAGACTGATAGGCAACAGTAACACATAAGACTAGATTGTGTGTTGGTTGATGACAGAATCTCATTGGTCATAATATGTGATATAAAACCAAGCACATTGATACTTGTTAAAGAACAGTGTATCAGACAAATCCATCATAAGAATGATACTTGGAGACCATAAATGGTACTCAAAATCATCTCTTATAGTGTCATTGGTGATTGTGGTTCTTAGATCTCAAGTCACTACACTCATTACATGTCATTTGATATGCTTTGACATCATCCATCATGATCCTAAATAAGGGTTGCCATGAAGGTGATGCTCGGGTGTACTGTTATACATGGGGTTGATTGTGAGTGATGTAGATGGGATTTGTCCCTCCTATCAGAGTATGATATCCTGGATGCTTGATAAGTGAGACTGAGAAATGTATGGCCATGCTCATGTGAATCAATATATGATACTGAGCTTACATATATCTTAGACAGTCTGCTCTGGTTCAAGGAAGATAGATTGAATGTTGAAGAGAATGAATGATCCATACCTCATGTTCAATCTAGATGTCAGTGGCAAAGGAACTATACAAACACTATAACACCAATCAAAAATTGAAGGTTGAAGGTTGTTTTCCAACTTTCCATTTACTTAGGTAGCAATAATGTGTGACTAGGCACCGCTCTTTGCTTGTGATGTCTAACTGGTTATGGACAATCATTGCCAACTTAATATGGGATCTATATGGTCACACACATAGGAATTCACTTGGAATAGGAGTTTATTCATCAATGATAATTAAATTTACTACTAAAGTGTTTAGGTACTCAATTTAAAACATAGTTTACTGACAAGACTCTGAACTGATGGTTCAAGTGTTGAACTGACCATGGTTATTACATTGGAAGAATTTTGGATGAGCTGGGGAATGAATAGATCCATTCATAGTCACTAAAAAGCTATTCGGTGAAGTGAAACACTCAATTTGTAGAGAAATTCGATTACATCAATGATTAGTGTTGATGTAATGTTACACATTTATTGCATTATAATTACCAACACGACTACAATTGGGAAACATGATCAAACAACTAGCTCAATGGGTGAACTGATCGACTTACATTACAACCGGTTGGTTTGCTCAGTGAACCGATCATTCTTCCTATAACAAGTTGCAAAAATTCATGAGATTATGGTCCCTTCCACTCCCACACAGATTGCGAACCCTGACCCTCTTATAAATAAAGGGGTATAGGGGCTTCCCAGGGACACAACTCAGTTGCTTCTGACAATGTTTGTCTTCTCTAGTTTTGGTAACCAAGAGAACATGAGTAAGTCCTACTCGATAAAGGGATGGATAGTAAGGGAGAACAATTGTGGGAGAGCAAGTTTGTGACTAGTATGCCAACAAGAAGGGACAATCTTCCGTGTCTGTTCCACTAGAATGACAAGAGTTCCCAGTAGTCCATGTGGACTATTCTAGAGGCATGGATACTTTTCCCGTTGTTCTAGTGTGACTTCAAGAAAGGGCACACAACCACAATGAGGAGATTTTTGTTGGACTTTCTCTAGGACCAAGTATATCCTCAAAACCATCCTTCCCATTGCATAGATATAAATAAAATATATATACATATACTACTTCAACTTATAGTATTATTTTTTATTTATTGATGTAATCCATTGGTTTAAGGGAAATATGGTTGTTAAATTTTTTATTTCCACTGTCTATTTTGTTGCCATATTTCCCTACAGTGGTATCAGATCCACGTCAGTCTACTATGTTTTGGGATAATTGATATGATCAAACTTTTGGTTTTCGTAATTTATTTATTGCATGTTATGTGAATACTTAAACTGATTAATGTGCATATTTGGCAAAACATCACATACCAAGTTTATATATATATATATATATATATATATATATATATATATATATATATATATATATATATATATATATATATATATATATATATGTGTGTGTGTGTGTGTGTGTGTGTGTGTGTGTGTGTGTGTGTGTGGTTGTGTGTGTGTGTGTATATAGATATGCAATTTACACACGTCTCCCTAAAGTTGAGTTATAATGGAGGATGTGAAGTATGGTTATGAACAATAACCCTATATTTGTGCTTGGTTGTGTGTTTAGTTTTTATCTCTATTTTCATACTAAGCATCTACATTATTTTCATATTGCAAAAGTATTATTCTTTTCTACGTATGCTCCCCTCGAATGTAACTCAAGGTTTCTCTTACGCAATGCAATATGTAATAGCATAAGGATAGTTTATTTTCTTATTACAACAATGAAGTAGATGCTCATCACCAGTCCAACCGACCACCTCAGAAGGCAAGCCGACCAGCTGGAGGACCGAGGAGGATGAGCTTAACCGATCGACTGGTGGGCCCGACCGATCGATTGGAGGACCCAAATGATGGGGGACAATGAACCAGATGACCAGTGTGACATCCAATGGACCGGACATGAGGTGATCTGGTCGGTGTAAGGGTTGAATCGATCCACCCAGACAGGAAACCATAGATCTTCATCAACAATAGGTTTCTAGATGAGACATTGACCTAGGTGGTGGTAATTCCTTGTGGCTTCAAGGAAATACAATAAAATGGACATAACCACCCCTTATGTTTATTGCATGTTCTTGTTGTGGGATATAGCATGTATGTGATATGAACTATATATGCGATGATTGGATAATATATTTGTATAAATAAAAACTCCCTCAATAATATATTAAGTCTTAGATGCTTTCAATAAGTAACACACATGAAAATCTTGATCGACCAAGAATTTCCACCCCAAGGGTGGTATGCCGTCTATCTCATGGAAGTGTGATGAAAATAATGTGGGCTTTCCAAGAAGGATGCATTACTATCGTTTTGGCTTTAAGGTCAGGCTTACTTGTGTGTCCTTAGTGAAATTAAGCACTAGAGGCATGCATATGACTATGGCAAAGAGTTGTGCATATCATCTATCCATGAATTTCCTAAGACACAACTATCAAAAGTTTCCTACCTTAATAATTGACTATGGATGCTTGCATTGTCCGTGCAATAGTGGAATTGTTTTGGATCTTGGCTCACTAGAAGGTTGTACGCTCTGATCTTCTGAATTATTATTTGAGGGCTATCAATTTGAATAAAAAAGTGGAGTGATAATTAATTAAAGGCCTAATTAAACATTATCAAATTTCTAGTCAAATCAAATAAAAAAAAATTTACAAATACAAAATGTTTCTCTTGTAGAATCAAATGGGAATCAAATCATCATTTCTATTGGTCCTTACGAAGGGTGATTTAATTGGAAAAATTCTCATGATTGGTTTTTTACTTTGAGAAGGGTTCTCAATGAAGAGTGAAGCCCTAGGTTCTAGAAACACCAGTGCCAGAAATACCTACTCCTGATGAGCCTACGACTGAGGTGGTTGCTTACAAGAAGCATGTCAATGATGCCTTGGATATAAAACACCTTATGATAAGCTACATGAACAATGAGTTGCATGACCAGTTTGAGGATTTTTGGTAAGGTATGCCCATATAGACAATCATGAGATGATGGACATGGCATACACCTTAAAGGATTTGATTAATACTTATAAAGGCAAGCTTCCAATTCATTATGTTTCATTCAGTTATGAGATAATTAAGAAACACTATGAATGTCTAGAGAATAATATTACTCAATGATGTATGTATTCAAATATTAGCCTTGTGGAAGTGAGATCACACAAATGTTAAGAGTACATATATATATTCTCATTATTTTTCTAGTTGATTTTTATTGTGGATGGTAGATAGACACCAATAACATATAAGACTTGAGTGTGACTTGGTTGATGAATGAGTCTCACTAAGTCATTATATGGCAATATCAAACCAAGCACATAGATATATGTTAGGGAACAATGTATCTGACATACCAACATTGAGAGTGACACATGGAAACCATCATATGGTAAGTCACAGTCAACACTCATAGTGAAGGTGGTGATTGTAATTCTTAGACCTGAAACCATTGCAATCGTCACATGTTATTGGGTACACTTTAACATCATTAAACACAGTCTTGAAACATGGGTTGTTATAAAGGTAATGATTGGGTGATTATGACACATGGGGATAGACTATGAGTGATAGATATGGGATTTGCCCCTCCTATTGGAGTATGATATCATGGACACTTGATAAGCAAGACTGAGAAACACATGCACATGCACATGTGGATCAATCTATGATATTGAGGTCACATTATCTCAGACAGTTTGGTCTTGGTTCAAGAAACATGACATGAACGTTGAGAGGATGACGAGTCCATTCCTCGAGTTCACTATGGTTATTAGTGACAAAGGAATTATACAATCACTGTAACACCTTATGTAGATTGTAGGTTGAAGTTGTTCTCCAACTTTCCATTCACTTGGGTATCACTGATGTGTGACTAAGCAGTGCTCCTTTCTTATTATGTCATAAGGTATTTATGGACATTCACTTCCAACATGATATGGGACCTATAGGGTCACATAGAAAGGAGCTCATCTAGAAGAGGAGTTTATCTTTAAAGATGATTGGATTGGTTACTAAAGTGTTTAAGTATTCAATTCACACAATAGATTGACCGATCGGCTAACTGGTCTGCCAAATGACCATCTCACTGAGTGAGAGGGCCATTTGGGCATGTCATAGGGGTGTCTAAAGTGGTGAGATGGTCGTTTGGGTTGTCATGCTAATCAGAATTTGAATTGGCAAAGTTCTTCCCTTGAACCGACTGGTTCAATGCGATTGAACCAACCAGCTCATCTCAAACTCACCAAATGTCTGTCTTGGTGAGTGAGATAGGCATCTTGTGTAAGTGAGATGGCTCATTTGGTTCGAACAAATATTTTGGATGTTTCCTGGATAGTTTTGATTATATATACTTGGAGAGAAAGTAAATTAGTATGTAATATTAATAGGAATCAAAATTTTCAAATTCATTTACAATTGGGAATCTTCCAAATGATAGTTTGGTAGTGTGAGACAACCACTTGGATGTGCCAGATGGCCATTGGTGTCTCGGAGTTTGTGAAAATTCACAATCTTCCAGTCTGTTCCACTCCCGTACAATCTCGTATAGATTAGGAACCTTGACCCAAACCTTTCCTATAAATAGAGGTGTATTTGGGGATTCCCAAGATACAACAATTAGAACAACAACTGAGAATCATTTGATCTAACAATTTTTGTCCTCTCTGGTTGTGGTAACAAAGAGAGCCCAAACAAGACCTACTCGATAGGGAGAGATAGCCAATGGGAGAGAACAACTGAGAAGTTGTTGTTGTGGTTGTTGTGGGAGAGCAGGTTGGTGACTAGTACACCAACAGGAGGGACAACTCCTTCCTATTCATTCTTGTTAAACGATAGGAGTTCTAGTTGGCTCCTGTGGACTACTCTAGAGGAAAGAGTCCTTTATCTGCTTCTAGGAGGACAAATGCAGCCTACAGTCTGTGGCGAGACCACATGAATGTTGCAGAAGATGTTGTGTTCATTGTTCATGGTGAAGACCAGGAGCTACACAGCCACCATCCAAGAGAAACTATGTGACAATTGCAAAGAAGGGAGTCATTGTCGCTGGACTTCCTCCATGACCAGGTATAAATCGCTAAAACCATCCTTCATATTTCATAGTAGTTGATGCGATCTTGCTGTTACAGGAATAAGGATAGATATTTTTTTTGTTTCCACTTCTATACTTTGTGCCCATATTTCTCAACAAGGACATGGGTAAACTTGAGATGGTAACACATCATAAAGACTTGAACCATACACACACAAATCAAGAAAGGTACAATATCTCAAAGGCATTCTTTGAGAGTAAGATGATAGAGGGAGACTAAGGTAGAGACCCATGTTCTCAATATGGTTGGACATGTGGAACATCTAGAAGAACTGGGATTCTCCTTGAGACAAGAGTTGGCTATGGATATGATTCTGCAATCATTTTCAGAATCATATATCCTTTTTATTGAGTGTTACCACTTGAATAATATGGCTATACCACTATTAGATTTTCTTGGCATGCTGATAAATGTAAAAGCAAACATGAATAAGGACAAATATGTGATGGTGATCAAAGGCATTGAGATCAAGGATGAAAGAAAGGCCATGAAGAGTTCTAAGGCTAAGCCCAAATCTAGATCTTCAACACTCAAGATAAGGAGAAAGAAAAGTACAAGAGGAATCTATCCTTTGTACTTGAAGGCATTCAAGAAGAAGAAGATGGGGATGGTGATCTCCACTTTAGGTATATACGTTATTGAGGAAAATTTATCTACTTCTTCATCATGGGTACTAGATACCGCAAATGGAACAAGAGTTACTACCACTATAGTTGGAACCTATATTTTATCTATCCCCATAGGTCTTGTAATAGAGTTAGTGAACTATTATTATGTACCTTCCATAACTAGAAAATTCATTTCTATATCTTGTATGGATAAGGATTCATAAGAATTTTTGTATTAAGAATGGCCAATGTTCTATTTCAAAAGATAGGATATTTTATGGAAATGCCTCAACATCTTATGGTCTTTCTTTGCTTGATCTAAAGGAAGATGTTTATGATATAAATACCAAAGGAATACAACTCAATGACTCAAGCAAAACATACCTTTGGCATTGTCATCTAGAGCACATAAATGAGAATGTCATATCTAGATTCCATAAAGATGGTTATTTTGACTCTTTTGATTTTGAATCTATAGAGACATGTGAATCTTGTTTGTTGGTCAAGAAGACCAAGACTCCCTCCACTGGAAAAAGTCAGAGGGCTGGTTATCTATTAGGACTCATACATATTGATGTGTGTGACCCTTTTAGAACAACTACTAAAGGTGGGTATCAATACTTCATTACCTTCACTGACGACTTCAGTATGTATGATAATGTTTACATGATGAAACATAAGTCAAAAACTCTTCAAAAGTTCAAGGAGTTTATGAATGAAGTAAAAACCATTTTGGAAAAAGTATTAAAGATCTTTATTCTGATCGAGGTAGAGAATACTTAACCCAATAGTTTGAGGACCTTTTGTGAGTCTGTGGTACAATATCACAGTGGAATCCACCTAGAACACCACAACATAATGGTGTATCAGAAAGAAGGAAACAAATTGTTGCATATAGTGTGATCAATGATGAGTTTATCTAATCTTCTAACTACCTCCTATGGTTATGCTATTGAAACTACCATGTTTACACTACACTGAGTACCATCTAAGTCAGTTCAAGACACCATATGAGATATGGTATTGGAAGCGTCCCAATGTGCCTTTTATGAGAATTTGGGAATGTGAAGCTTATTTGAGAAAAATGTTTCCTAAAATGCTTGGCCTGAAATATGATTCATGTTATTTTTTTGGATATCCTAAGGAGACTAAAGGATATTACTATTATTCCCTATCTAACAACAAAGTGTTTCTTTCTAGAGATGTTGCATTCCGAGAAAAGGAATTTATTCTCAAAGGAATCAGTAGGAGAAAAGTAGAACACAGAGAGGTTTAAGACCAACAAGAAAACATTGAACCGATAGATGCACAAGAGGAACAGAGATAATCACAAAGTGTTGTGGAATCTCAAATTCCTCATGCAACATAGGTACCTTATAGATCTAGCAGGACACATCTTGAACCTAAAGGATTAGGATATATTATGACTCAAGAAGGTGGTGAGTTGGGCATAGATGATGATCCAAAAACCTATTTTGAAGCTACTAAAGGACCATAGTCTGAGAAATGGCTTGAGACCATGAGATCTGACATGGAAGGTATGGACCTTAGTGGATCCACCTGAAGGGAAAAACCCATAGGGTGCAAGTGGGTCTTCAAGAAGAAGATCGACATGGATGGTAAAGTACAAACCTATAAGGGCAGATTGGTTGCAAAGGGTTTCAAACTAGTTCAAGTTGTTCATTATGACTAAACCTTCTCTCTAGTAGCCATGGTTAAGTCCATCAGTATCATGCTTGGTATTGCATCTTATCATGACTATGATATTTGGCAGATGGATGTTAAAACCAAATTCCTTAATAGGAATCTCCTTTAGCATGTGTACATTACACAAACTAAGGGTTTTATAAATCCAAGGATTCAAATAAAGTATGTAATCTACAAAGGTCAATCTATGGATTGAAGCAATCATCTCAGTGCTGGAATTTCGATTTTGACATGACAGCCAAAGAGTTTGGTTTTACTCAAAATGAAGATGAACCTTGTGTGTACAAGAAGGTTAGTGGGAGCATGATCGTATTCCTCATATTGTGTGTAGATGACATACTACTGATGGGGAATTACATCCCTAATTTATAAAAGATAAAGACATGGCTCGGAAATATGTTTTCCATGAAAGACTTGGGAGAAGCATCCTACATCTTGGAGATTAAGATCTATAGAGATAGCTCTAGAAGGCTTCTTGGACGAAGTTAGAGCACATACATTGACAAAGTTTTGAAGAGGTTTATCATGGAGAAATCAAAGAGAGGAAACCTACATGTGGTGCATGGAGTTACCATCTCTAAAGAATAATATCCCAGTTCTTTTCAAGAAAGGGAACACATGAGTGGGACTCCATATGCATCAAAAATTGGATCAATCATGTATGCAATGTTGTGTACCCATCTCGATGTCTCATATTCCTTGAGCAGGATGATCAGATATCACTCAGATCTAGGAGATGCTTGCTGGACAGCCATCAAGAACATCCTTAAGTACTTGAGAAGAACTAAGGATCAGTTCCAAGACTATGGCAGAGAGGAATATTTGGTGGTAAAGGGTTACGCTGATGCATGCTTCCAAACTAATAAAGATGGTTACATATCATAATATGGGTTCATGTTTTTCCTAAATAATAGATGTGTGAGTTGGAAGAGTTCCAAGCAGGAGACAGTTGTCAATTCTACAATAGAGTCTGAGTATATTGCTGCAACGAATACAACAAAGGAGGTCGTATGGATCAAGAAGTTCATCTCTAAACTTGGGGTAGCTCTGAGTATCAACAACTCAATTAAGATATATTGGGACAACAATGGAGCTATTGTACAAGCTAAGGAACCCAGATCACATCAATGTTCCAAACATATACAAAGGCATTTCCATCTCATATGAGAGACCATACAATAAGGAGATGTGAAGTTTTGTTGAGTACCAACCGAGAACAATGTTGTTGACCCCTTGAATAAAGAACTTTCATAGTAGAAGCATGATGGTCATGTTAGATCACTTGGAATAAAATTCTTGGGTGATTGTTTCTAAGTGGAAGTGGGAGTTTGTTGTTATGTATGCCCAGAGATCCAATAATATGATGATTGCAATTGCATAAATTGTAAATTATTTGATTAATAATAAAGGCATGCTTCCAATTTATTTTGTTTCATTCAGTTATGAGATAATGAAGTAACATAATAAATGTCTAAAGAATGATGTTACTCAATGTCCTATGTCTTCAAGTACATGACTTGAACAATGAGATCATATGGATGTTAAGAGTACATACATTCTTTTTATGTCCCTATTTGGATTTTATTATGGAAGGCTGATAGGTAGCAATAAAACATAAAACTAGAGTGTGTGTTGGTTGATGATAGAATCTCATTAGTCATCAACCGTAACATCAAACCAAGCACATAAATACTTGTTAGAGAATAATGTATCAGATAGTCTGTGATACAAGGAGACCATAAATGGTACTCAATATCATCTCTTATACTATTGCGGTGATTGTGGTTCTTAGACTTGAAGTCACTACACCCATCACAATTCATTTGGTATGCTTTGACATCATCCACCTTGATCCTGAATGAGGGTTTCCATAAAGGTGATGCTAGGGTGCATTGTGGAACATGGGGATGATTGCCAATGATGTAGACAGGATTTGTCCATCCTATAGGAGTATGATATTTTGGCCACTTGATAAGGAAGACTGAGAAATGCATGGCCATGCTTGTGTCAAATAATATATGATATTGAGCTTACATATATCTCAAATAGTCTGCTATGGTTCAAGGAACATAGATTGAATGTTGAAGAGGATGACTAATCCATGCCTCAAGTTTAATATGATGTCGGTGTCAAAGGAACTATACAAACATCATAGCACCAATCACAAATTGTAGGTTGACGTTGTTTTCCAACTTTCCATTTACTTGGGTAGCAATGATGTGTTACTAGGCACCACTCTTTGCTTGAGATTTCATAATTGGTTATGGACATTCAATGTCAACGTAATATGGGACCTAAAGGGGCACATGGGTAGGAATTCACTTGGAGTAGTAGTTTATTCATGAATGATAATTAAATTGACTACTAAAGTGTTTAGGTACTCAATTTAAACAACAATTGACTAATTCGACAACAAACCGACCGGTTGAAGTATCGAATCGACTGGTTGAAGCGTCAGGTTCATTATATATTACATTGTTTGAATTCTAAATGAGTTGGGGAATCAACCAACTGGTTCAATTAGTGAACCAATCGTTTCATAGTCGCCAGATGACCATTTCATGAAGCAAAATGCCCAGTTGTAGAGCTATTCGGTTATATCAAGGAATAGTGCTAATGTAATGTTGTGCATTAGTTGGATTAGAATTGCCAATACAATTGTGATTGAGAAATATGACAAAACGACTAGTTCATAGGTGAACCTATTGGCTCACATTTCAACTTATCGGTTCTCTCAACAAACCGATCATATCTCCTATTGCAGGTTGTGAATATTCATGAGATTTCAGTCCCTTCGACTCCCACCTAGATTTGGAACCTTGACCCTTACCTGCCTATAAATAAAGTGGTACAGGGGCTTCCCAGAGACACAACACAATTACTTCTGACAATTGTTTGTCTTCTCTGATTGTGGTAACCAAGACAACCCGAGCAAGTCCTACCTGAAAAAGGGAGGGATATCAAAGTAGAACAATTGGGGGAGAGCAAGCTGATGACTAGTACACCAATGAGAAGGGACAAATCCTTCTTGTCCATTCTACTAGAACTAAAAGAGCTCCCGGTGGTTTGTGTGGACTACTCTAGAGGCATGGGTAATTTTCCTAGTACGAGGACAACATCAACATGCTATCTTTGGTGATCAACTAGGAAGTCGACCCAGACATTATTCAAGTGTGACATCAGGAAAGGATGTGTGACCACGACAAGGAGGTCATTCTTGTACTTGATCCATGACTAGGTATATCTTCTAAACAATCCTTCTTATTTCATAGTTATTGACGTGATCCAATGGTTTAAGGAGAATATGATTGTTAAAAGTTTTGTTTTTTCTGCCTATTCTATTGCCATATTTCCCTAAATTTTGTGTAAAATTTGTGGCTGAGACCACTGGACATACATATAAATACCTGATATGGTATATGTTGATCTAAAAGTTGTTATACCCTTATATAAATATTTTTGAACATGATGGCAATGTTTAAATTGGTTTTAATTTACCCGCTTTTCTAGTTATGTGGTCAAATAGTAATAATCATGTGTTTTGTTTTGAGTAATCTAATTTAGTGTGATGGGGCATCACAGTCGTGGTGTACATGATAGGAATGATCATGAATGTTCAATAGTTAGAGATGAGGATCGGTTGATACTGGGATAACATTTAGAGGAAATGGAATTCCTCTATAAAAAATGTGTGGAGTAGATAATGACTCGACATATGATCAGGTCTCAAAGGAATCTCCTTCTCATCATGGTTTCCAATGAGACAACATTTTAGGAGGGCACACAATAGCATCTCTATCTTATGATAACAAGAAATATTAGGTTGTCGATGCAACTGGCTCGTAGCAAGAAGGTCTCCATGGACTAGTGGGAGACAATAGCATAATGTAAATGTAAATCAACATATTTTATTGAATGAATCATGGTGACAAAATGACCCAAAATGACTAACAATTAACTTCCATCCATCCTTCACTCTTTATATACATAGGGATCAGCTTAACTTGATGAACCAACTAGTAGCACTTAAATTTTTTTCATTCATAAATGATCCTACTAGTCCATCATTACCATAATACAATTGTTTCTTTCTCAATGATGATTCATTTCCTATCAACCCAGATGATGTTTCTCTAGTTTATGAAATAGTGTTCCCTAAGATCATTATCGCACCAGAGGCATACTCCATTCACCACAAACCTTAGAGGTATGTTGTGGTCATGAAATTGATTTGAAAGAATATTGGCTATATAACTCTTAGTGATCAAATTCAACTATTGTACAAGCAAATTGGGAGATGGACTGTGTACAAATTAGTTTTATATTTGTTGTTCAACTTTCTTGTCAAGAACATCTATTAAATGCACTTATAATTGTGTACTATTTTTGGATCATGCTTAATGGTCTAGAAATGAGAAGAATCTTTTATTTGATCAACCACTCTTCCTCCGCATATTGTTAGTGGGGAAAAGATAATTGATCTTCCATTGCATCTATACAATAAAATTATGTTAAAGAAAATTGGAGCAACACTTGTGAAACCTATAAAGATTAATGACCACACTACTAGATGTGCTAGGAGTTGATTTTCTAGGATAGTTGTTGAGATTGAACCGTAGAATATTTTCAACATGTAGTAGACCTCAACGGGCCTTATTTTCGAGTGGAATATGTGACTCTCCCAGAAATCTACTATGCATTTTGGAAAATGGTCCATGAACAAAGAAAGTGTGTGATAGATAACCCTCTAATTATCACATATGACCCATATCAACTAGAAGTAAATGTTGGAATCATGTTGATCTAGGATGAAGAAAGATGGCAAACATATTATGGATACAATGTTCATACTTGAACGAGAACTTGATAACTTGCAACTAATACAAGCAAAAGAGAAGAAGCATATGAGAAACCTAATTGTAATTCTATATTGCATGAACACAGTGAATTGGATATGGAGATTGATGCAATGATTATGAGTCGCAATTATAGACTTATTTTACTTGTGTTTTATGTGTTTATTGGTCACTTTGGTGGTTAATATTGCATGATTCACTTACTCTAGTCTATAATACTTTTCAGTATCAAATCTCTCATATTTTATCTTTTTGATCATAAGAGATTATAGTTATGGGTTTTATCTCAACTGATTTGGCTTTGTCTTGCAATTTCAAGAAAAACAAATATATACAGTTGTCGATACCATTGCCATCCATCGATAGTATCGACACAGTCACAGGCTGACAGCCGCAAGGAGCCAAGAAGAGTCGATGGTAGTGAGTTACCTTCAAGTTTCCAGTGATCATCCGATTGATACCATCGACACAATGGTCGATACTATCGATGTTCTACAACTTCAGTGTCGGAAAGGTGATAAAACCGACGCCTAAGTCTGTCGATACCATCGACCCACATCGATGGTATCGAGTCTGCATCAGGCGGGACGACAGAAAAGAAGGAAGACTTTCCGATATCGTAACGGGTCAATACCATCGACCCGCGTCGATGGTATCGATGTCGTCAGATTAGTGTTTGTTTCAGATCAGGCTGAATCTAACGGTGGTGATATTTCGGTGACCTAACTTGGTGTTTATACCTAATGACGGTGGCCAGGAGCCATCTATCACGTCATTAGCCACTACACACATCTCAAGGAGAGGAGAAGAAGAGAACGGAGCCCATAAGCATGCCCCGACCGGTTCGAGAGCCGAAGAAGATGTTTTCCATCGATGGTTTAATAGTTGTTCAATCTAAACCCTAATGATACCAAAAGACATTAAGGGTCAAGTGGTTAGTAAATTAAACCATGATGATGATCAATGTGTAATTTACCATAATACCCTTGAAAGGTTCAATTGAGTGAAACCTTATTCTAATCAAACCCTAATCACTTAATAGTGGTGATTTGGTCTGTGATAATCAAAGTGGACTTAACCCAATCTGATCTAGATTGGTGTTATCACCATCTACAAGTATGAGGAGAGAGAAAGTATCTTAAGAAAGAGAAAGTACGCTTTTATGATGGAAATTCAAGTAAAGTATCTTCAATACACATGAATGTGCATGATTAGGGTATGATCCACCTATGTGAGATCATGGAACCCTAATTATGATAAATGATGAATCTTAAACTAATCTGAGAGCATCAATGATGATGTTCCTCATACATGATGATGTTATGAGTTCAATTCACCATAATGTGAATAGTAAACCCTAATTCAAGGGTGATGACATGTAATGTGAATAGTAAACCCTAATTCAAGGGTGATGACATGTGAATAGTAAACCTTTAATTCAAGGGTGATGACATGTGAATAGTAAACCCTAATTCAAGGGTGATGACATGCAAAATGAGTAGCAAACTCTAATTGATGAGAATCAGAGAACTTAGCCCTTATGACAAGAGTGAAAAGTATATTCTTATTTTGAACTACCTTTATCAGTTGAATTAACCATGCAGGTTCTAATATGAAGGTGATCATATCCAGGTATGGATGATGATATTATATTCATTGAAAGCATGTTGTTAGCTTTATGAATAGTAAAATATCTTGATGCCTTGTCAGTGGCATCCTATGTTTTAATGGGTTGAAAGAGCCATGAATACCATCAAGGTCATGCTTTAGAGATGACTTGTGATGAGTATACTGAGAAATGATGATTGATGTGAGTTAGGTTTGTTACATTTAGTATTCTACTTTCATAGCTGTTGTGCTACTGTTATTGTTTGAAGAACAATGTATGATGTTAAAAGAATACTGAATGTACCTAACTAATCAAGTGTATTGTAGAAGCCCTGATCATAGATCCATCATTGTCAGAGATCAAATGATGGTGAAACAGGTTTTCCCAAGGGAACTCCTGGATCACATACTGTTGAGTATGTGGGGTATATGGATGTGTAGAACCTTACATCCTAGTGTAGGAATTTGATGTAGATGTATAATCTGTCAATCCTTCACTACAAAACTCATATTGTATCAGTTGATGGTAAACATGAAACCTCCTAATGACAAGGAAAGCAAAGATATTCGTATCAGTGGAAGATAAACATGAAATCTCCTGATGACGAAGAGAGTACAGAACGCCACTGTAACTCTAAAATAGTGAAGGACCAGATTACCCTGGTGAGCTATAATAGTAGAGACACAAGATGTCCTACAAGTGATCCTCTTACTGACTGGGGAAGGTGAAGGTCATGAGAATCCGTCTCTTTTGATGACCTAGTATGATACTAAGGCACTTAACAGTGATTGGTTGGGGTATGAGTGGTAAACCTCATCTCCACAGGGCATAATAATAATAGTGTTTGAAAAACATAATCTACAAGCGTAGTATACATGTTGAAGGTAACTATGAGCTAATTGATTGATGTTACACTGTATAGTGCATATGTTCTTCATGCTTGATAAATGTTGAACTCTTGTTTACAACTGCATCTGATATTGAATATTTTGTAAGCTTTTACTGCTTAAGTTATTCTTTGATGTTATAATAAAGCTTCTGGCGGAGAGTTATAACTCTCGCTGGGACAATTATGTACAATTGTCTCACCCCGTAGACTTCAACTTTTTAGGTGGACGTCGAGGACGGAGGAACAGGTCTACAGGTGACCAGTACCAGCAGCAGCAGCACCAGGAGCAGCAGTAAATCTCTGGTGGAGATTTAGCCTGCCATGTGGTGTAGTTAGAGTCAGTCCTATGTGTCCTCTGTACTCCTAGGTCTTGGAGTTTTTGGTTATGAGTTCTTGAGATTTTGTATCTTGTTGTATATAATTACTCAAGAAGTAATTATCATGAGATGTAAACAGTTTATCTCCTTTTATGAATGAAGCTTTATGGATTCAAGCTCTTGTCTCGAAAAGTTTTAATTTCCTGTGATTTTTGTCTTCAGCTGTTAATCGATTCGCTTCCGCTAAGTTTAAATCGTGTTTATATCGTGGTTTGGAGATCAGAGCCCACAATGACCTGGCTTGCCCACGTGCCCCCTTCCTCACCATGTAGATCGTGACCACGATTCCACAGATTGCGACCAAGAACCGTGACCTGCTACGACCCTTACACCACGGTCCCTCTCTTCACCAACACCTCGATCACGACCTCACCTCTAGCACTCAACATACCACAATCAACATACAACGCGACCTTAACGATCATTGCCTTCCGCTCAACCAACACCGTGACCCGTGGTTGTTTCCATCGCACAACTATTGCTAGATCGCGACCAAAGGCCATTGGAATGAGAACTGCGACCAAGATTTCTCAGGTAGCCCGCGGTCACTACAAACCTTGATCGCGATTCAGCAGTAATCTGCCCACGCTCGGTGCATGTACGAACTGTGAATAGAGGCAAAGAATAGATAATCATGACCAAAGGCAATGGAAAACAACCGCGACCTAAAAAAAACAACCGCGATCTACTGGCAAAAGCAAGAACCATGACCCAGCTATCAAAGGGCCACAACCTAGGCCAAAAGGCAACATGCCCGAGTACCCAGCTATGCTTATAAATAGGCCCATACCCCCTACCATTCAGGGGGCCTCTCAAGACGACATTATGCTACAGGTATGTCCTGAGCCTAAGGAGACAATCCCCACAGCCAAGAGCCTGCCTCTGTGGTGGTCTTGTGCCCCCGTTCATCCAGATCTGAGGTGGAAACCCAAATCTGCAAGCCACTCCATCCAGATCTAGATCTGTTGCATCCACACCTTGCCTACACCGCCATCACGTCCACGAGCTACTCCTCTTGCTATGAGCAAGGACCACGAGAAGAGAGAGAAGGTGGAGAGAGAAGATCTGCCCCATCTGCCATGGTGTTCATCCCTTGTCCAGATCTGCCCCGACGTTGTGTAGAAGACTATTTCTCCACCAAGTTGTGATCATCTTCTTCACCATACTCATGGAAGAATCTTCTCTCTGTCTTGTTATTCTTGTTTCTCTCACTATGAGTGAGTAGTTTCCTTTTTCTGGGGTGCGGGGACTAGCCCCGCTTCCCATGCTTACAAGTTCATTTAGTTAACATTCTAATAATCACGACCTGCCCTCCTGCATCCTTCCACCCTTCAACACTGTGGACACGTCAGCCGCTAATACTCCTAATCGTGATCGTGATATTTCATCCCTCCCTACTATGATCGGTGATTCCTCCTTGCCTGCGGTTTCATCACAACACACCATGACCACGCTCTGCTACCCAACATCGTGACCACGGTAAAACCAAGCCCGCGATCTCACAACTGCAACCTGATCTTCTCGTGGTTTCTCCTACCTCGTCATTGTGACCTTCACCTCTTCCCACACTTGCAACATCACCTCCTCTTCTTCCCGTTGTTGCCTGCCCTAACAATGACCACCACCATCAACACAACACCTCCTGCCACCAACCCGTACTAGCACCACGACTAACACATCATCACACCGCGACCTCCACTTTGTCACTTCCCCTACCCATCATGATCAATGCTCTTACAACATTCACGACCGAAGCCTGCTTCTCATCTCCTGCCCGCGATCATCCCTCCTCTGATCACGGTTGCACCATGCTCCTGCCACGGTCTATGCCATCTGCTCTTGCTTCCAGCAAAAGAAATCATGACCTAGGTTCCCTTCCCACATATCACAATCTACTTCCTTCACAACCACCATGACCCGTCCTCCTTTCTCCAAGATCGTGACCTGGGTAGACTTCTCCAACATGTTCGTGTCCACCACACATACACCTCAGCCATCAGCACCAACCGTGACCTGGCTTACCCACGTGCCCCCTTCCTCACCATGTAGATCGTGACCACGATTCCACAGATCGCGACCAAGAACCGTGACCTACTACGACCCTAACGCTACCGTCCCTCTCTTCACCAACATCTCGATCGCGACCTCGCGTGTTACACCCCGACCTCACAATTTCCTCAAATCATGAGATTAGGCCATAAGATAGGATTTATATGTAAAACAAAGAACACCCTTAACTTTTTGTATTTTCTTCTTTCTTTATAACTCTTGTTTCTTCGCATTGAACCACATAAATCATTTTAACAAGGGAATCTAAACATTTCTTTTACTAAACAGACTTTAATAGTAAAGATACATGTATAAACATTCATGATCTCTCTCACACCTTATGCACATAAGACCTACTAATTAGCATACAATTTCACAAGAGAAATAATATTACACATCATAATTACAACTCTCTCTCTTATCTCTTACTGAGGACCTAGAGTGACAAGGACCGACTGACTCAACTAATATTGTGCTTAACTCTTGTGGAAGATCTACATTGATGCTCTGACCATCTTCAAGTCCACACGGTTAACCCTAAAATGTTTGAGTAGAGGGGTGAGCCTACTCGCTCAGTGAATGAGTACTTCAAAGAAACAGTCTAAGGCACTAATGTGATTACAGATATAACTTTGAGTAAACGATATGAAATTTAACAACAATAAATACTACACTGAGCAGTTCTAAAACAATATAATTGAAATAACAAGGAATGTAAATATTGCATCCAAAGAATAACTACTAGAAGACTATGCTCTAGTCCTTCGTAGCTCATTCATTCATAAGGAACTCTGTGAACCTATATGATCAGATTTTAACTTATGCCCTGATCTTATGCAGTGTACTCTACATAAGAGACTCGCAGTGCACTACGGCCACACCGTACAAGACTTAGCGACACACCCAGGAAATGCTAAGTCTGACTGCCAGCCTTGTTCTGCTACAAGACCCACAAGCTCTCCGGCCTCACTGCACTACTCCGAGTGCTCTAGACTCCTCCTCTAACCTGAGCACACAGGCGGAGAGTCTACACTGGGTTACCACCGTGACACACACACGGATTATTGTTGAATAACCCCTATTAACCCTCGTGCCACCAGAATTACTCAACCGGTTGATGTTGGACATGAGTTTCACCCCTAAGGCGCAGACCTCCCAAAGGGGTTCTACGGTGTTCAGGGCACCTAAGTCTAACATTAACATTATAGGTACATTTTAAACAGAAATCATAACTCATTTAACATTTCTCACAAGGCTCACACGGCCTGCCATATCATATCATAAGAAACATCATAACTCTATATATTCAACATATATCATGTCTCAGTAACATCCCTTTCTAGGGCATGTCATATCTCATCACCTGCAATTTACGAGATATGTACTGAAAATAAGAAGCCCTACAGTATGTAGATATCAACTCAGAGAGAACAAGCATATAAAGTTAAATGCACTAGAAACATACAATTCAATAGTTAACACTACTACAGAAGTGGCCTTTGGCGTAGGTCGTTTAACCCCATTTGGCGTTGGTTTTCGACCGACGCCTATGTCGGCGCCGCTAAAGGTCGAACACTTCGGCGTCGGTTGTTTAACCGACGCCTATTTAAACTATCGGCGTCGGTCGTTTAGTCGATAACCGACGCCAAAGGGGTTCGTGCCACATAAAATGGCGTCAGCTAGGGCACTTTCTGCGTCGGTTATTTACTAACGGACCGACGCCTATACTACTTATAGCGTCGGTCTTTTAGTAGATAACCGACGCATAAAGTGTCCTAAATGACGCCATTTTTTGTGGCGCGAACACTTTTGGCGTCGGTTATATACCAAAAGACCGACACCTCTAATTTAAATAGGCGTCGGTTTGATACGTATATCCGACGCCATTTCGAGGACTGCTTTGGCCACATAAGGCGTCGGTTATCTATAAATAACCGACGCTGTAGATCTTTGCTGACGGTTTTTATAAATAACCGACGCCTAATTCTTTTTTTTTTTTCATATCAGTTTGCAGGCCTGCTGTGGCTGGTCAGCAGGATGAGAACCTGCAGTTCAGTAACTGAACTGTAGGTTTACGACATCCATTGATATCAGCCTACAAACAGGCCGCAAACCTGCAAAAGTCATAAGCAAAATTTCACACAAGTACATACATTCAGACATCAATTCAATTCTCACATTCACACATATAGAAACATTCAAATACATGTATTAACATTCAGAAATATTCATTTACAAAGTATCATTCATTATCGCTATCAACATCCCAATTATATCTTACAGTTGCCACTGCTTGTATGGCTTTTGCCCATTCTTCTCTTACTTCATTTAATGCTTCCATCGTATATGGAGCATGTATATTTTTTAAGCGTTTACCTGTAGTGTTTTCCGTTTTAAACACCTGCAAAGAGAATGATGTATATATATAAGTAATAATATAAAAATAAGATAAGATTGATATATTGCATACTAACTAATGAGAGTATATATAATACCTCATGTATGGTATCGATGTCCAATGCGGCATATTTGATAATCATCTGCATAAATCGCATCACATAGTATGCGCATGCCCAGCCATTGTCTTGTGTAGCACACTATAAATTGAAACATACAAAATAATACAACTAAGCACAATTCACATCAATAATATATATATTCGAGTCGGGAACTTACTTGTACGTTCTGCCAATTTATTGGCTGGTTCTTTTTCCTTGGGACCGTTCCTCCAGCCTTTTTGAATGCATCTAAACCCCTACATGTTAATATAACACAATAAATTGCATAAGTAAATAGTAATGTAATAAAAGATGTTAACGGATATAAAAATGAAATATTTCTCACCAGAATAATGGCATTCTCATTACGTGTCCAATTTTAGTGTTCAATGTACTCCCCGCAGGATCTAGATAATAAACAGTGAATGTCCCGGGGACAATAACTAGTAACTCCCAATGTCTACCTCTAGAAGTAAGAAGTTAACAATTAATAACTCAAAATGCAAAATAAAAATGGAATTTTCTTAAGTCCAAATTGTAAATAAAGTAAACTTACTTGACATTGAATGGAGCTATTATTATCGTCTTCTTTTGCTGACCAAAAATTGTAAAAGCATCTATACAGTATTGTTGAACATTATCAGGGTCTTTAGCTACCAAACTAATCAATGATGGAATCAAAAATCCCACATGATCAAATGCAAATTGTTTGCAATGATCTTCGACTAGGTAGCTGCAAAACATATAGGCGTATGCATTAATATATAAGAAACCAGATCACCGGATCTTACACAAGGTATATGGATGTATAAACAAGATCTCACATTATCCATGTCTCTATCATTGATGTATTCAGCCAATCATACATAAACAGCTCAATAATATCTTGTATAATAAAGAGCTATCGTATGATTGACCTGCATAATCTGCATCTAAAGAAATAATTATAGGGCAATGTACATTATGTGCCCGTAGCCAACATGCCATTCCCCTACAAGTAGGACCTAACGGGTATGTTAGGTCAGTTGGAACCCAATCGGGTAATGCGGGAAGTGGAAGTGGAGGCCTAGGTGCTCCTGGTGTCTTCTTTTTAACCTGTACATATAATTTCAGATCAGTTGACATCATATATACACATTAACAGTCTAAATCAATGTAAATTTATCTTACAATTTCAGTCGTGTAGACGACATCTGCTTTGGGCCACAATATCACCCCGCCTTCTGCCTCACCAAGTGTATCAATATCTGGGTGGGCATATGGCAACGCAACTTCCCTCCAATCGGGTAACACACGTAATGGGCCCACACGAACATAGCCCTGTGGCATTGGAGTCCCGTGAAACCTTTCCCCAGGAAGGGAAGGGTAATCTTGCGCCTTTGCAACAACGTAGTCTTGCATTCTTAAGCGGCATGGCTTCAATGCCTACAAATTTACGTAAAGAATATTATACATATATACATATCATCTTGAACACATAACAACTTGAAAAGACTAACTACAATGCCATAAACAATACTTACAGCAGACGTACTAGGCGATGGGTCTCCAGGATTACTCGCAGTCTGTGCATCAGGAGAAGTGTGGGTCGCCATAGGCGTATTGGAAGCCTGAGATGCCTGCCACCGCAGCAATTCTTCCTTGACCTTCTCAGCAACTACATCGTTGATCTTCTTAGCAACTAAATCCTCAACTCTCTTATTCTCCTATACATGGATAAAAGAAACATTAGCTTCTTATTAATGAATTTCCTTTTGCAGTAACATTCTAAAAAAAGAATAGGTTACCTCTTCTTGAGAAAGTCCCGCTCTGGGTTTGCGCTGGGATGGCCCAAAGAATGCTTTGATGCCAACACCAGCACCGGCACCTCTAACACGTCCAGGATGCTCTGGGTTACCCAGAGCAACTGTCAATTCATCCCTTGTGCCCTGAGGGATGAACGTGCCTTGTTTCCTCTGCTCGTGCAGCTCCCGCTAATCACCATAAACAAAAATTGGTAAGTTAACACCACAAATAATCAATATTCAAACGATTTCTCTAAGAGTTGTATTTTACCATTTTTGCAGCCGCCTCAGCAGTTACAGGCTTCTTTATTTCACCCTTCTTGTTTTGCCTGCCAACTATCCAGATATCATGGCGAGGCATGGGTGTGGCAGACTCCTGAGTAGGAGCAGACTCCTGAGTAGCCGCAGACTCCGCCTGTAGTCTTTGGCGAACGCTTGCATAGCCTTTTGGACCCATAGTGTGGTCATGCACATTCAGTGCACACCTTGCTTTTTGTGCGTCACTGAGGGCCTAGTTAGTATGCACATTAATGATTTGGTTAGTAGCACTAAATGCTAATCTTGAATAGGTGAATACAATGTATATTAATTAAATTAGGAGTGACGCCTAATACCTTGAATTCTTCAGATTTTCTTGAAGCAACAAAATTGTCCCAATCTTCTTTGTCCAAGAAGTTCCATTGTTCAAGGGATGACTTCTTCTTCTTATCACCCTCTTTTATGTATTCTCTGTTCAGATTTGTCCTATAATTCCTAAGCATCTTTCCAGCGCGTTGCATCACATTTTTACGATGCAACTTCTCATCCAATGCAAACATATTCTGTAAAATAGAAATGTTATTAACTAGTATCCAAAATAGAATTGCAAATAATAGAATTTGTAATCTACAAAATAGAATTGCAAATAATAATAACTCACGCATAAATCCTTCCATATCAAGTCTTTTTTCCCTTGAGGAACTTTATGCCAATTGTCATACTTAACACCACAATGGCTCCGAGTGGTACACCCAAGATAGTTCACAAAATTATTGCGGTTCACTCCAATTGGATTTCCTCCATTATCAAACTCCACCAGCAATTTGGATCCACTACCACTTAGCGCTAATAACTTCTTCAACAGAGTGATGCCCCTTTTCTTGTTAAGTGTTTGGTGTTGCGCATCAAGTTGCTCCAGTGCTTCAGTGGGTACAGGTGCATCAACCTAAAATTTGACAAAAATAAAACACACTAACTTAGCCCAATATAGAAATATAGGATATATGACATAACTAGAAGATAATGAATTTTATAGAAATACAGGATATGTTTTTAGAACTTACATTAGTATCCTCGCCATGCTCGTCATGGACAGCATGCTCATCATGGACTTCATGCTCATCATGGACATCATGCTCATCATGGTCAGCCATCTGAAAATGTCATTAAAAAGGCAAACATTTAGCATTTCTATTAACTAGAAAAAGGCAAACATTTAGCATTTGTATTAACTAGAAAAAGGCAAACATTTAGCATTTGTATTAACTAGAAAAAGGCAAACATTTAGCATTTGTATTAACTAGAAAAAGGCAAACATTTAGCATTTGTATTAACTAGAAAAAGGCAAACATTTAGCATTTGTATAAACATACATGTCTCTAAAATTGTGATCTTTTATCAATTAACAATCCTTCATTGTGATCTCCGCGCACATATAAGTCATCATTAGCTTCAATATTTTGTGGAGTTGGCAACCCAACTGAGAATGGACTGGAGTCATCATACTTATCATAGTACTCTTCTTCATCTATAGGATCTTCAATGAACTGTCTTTTACCATGAAGAACAACCGACCATTTATCATTTGCAGGATCATCGATATAGAATATTTGTTTCTCCTGTGATGCCAATATGAATGGTTCACCCTTCTCGCCAATCTTTTCAAAGTTCACCAAAGTGAAACCCAATTCATCTACTATAACTCCTTTGGTGTTATCAACCCAATTACATTTAAAGAGAGGAATTTTGAAATCTATGTAGTCAAACTCCCAAATGTCCTCAATGACACCGTAATATGACATTTTAGCTTCACGTGGACTCTTATCCTTTGCACTTGCAAAGTACATAGTCGACGCTTGAAGAGTGACCCCACTATTTTGGACGACACTCTTATCATCTTGGCGCTTTGTGTAATATGTGAATCCATTAATGTCAAACCCTTCATAAGACATAACATTCGGTTTTGGTTTAAAGGCGAGGCATTTGATAGTTTCTGTAATATCATTTGGTGTTTGAGATAGTTGATGTAAGACTTTATCTTCAAACCACTTAGTAAAAGTCTTATTATGCTCTCTAGCAAGACACATTGAACTTGCTCGAGGATGTTGTCTCTTTATGAAATTGGTATGTTCCTCGATATAAACACTCACTTCGTCCATATTGTGTAAAATATACAAGTGAGCTTGTTCCAACTGCTCACGGCTGATTACTTTCACCCGTGATCCCAAAATTCCTTTGCCCTCCTCAATATTCTTGTCATTATCAGGAGTGTCATTACCACTGAGAAAGTCATTGCAAAAATCCATAACCTCTCTCGCCACATAACCTTCAATAATACTCCCTTCAGGCCGATAACGGTTTCGAACATCACCTTTAAAAACGCTCATGTATCGTTCAAAGGGATACATCCAATGCAAGAAAACTGGTCCCAACATTTTCACTTCCCTAGTCAAGTGGACAACAAGATGTACCATGATATCAAAGAACGAAGGAGGGAAATACATCTCAAGCTGACATAGGGTAACAACCACTTCTCTTTGCAAATTATCGAGAGTATCAGGGTCAATAACTTTGCTGCATAGACTGTTGAAAAAGAAACAAAGTCTGGTAATTGCAAACCTTACATGCTTCGACAATATAGATCGAATTGCCACGGGCAATATTTGTTGCATTAGAGTGTGACAATCATGAGATTTAAGACCTATCAACTTCAGATCTTTCATTGATACCAATCTACGGATGTTGGATGAGTAACCATGTGGCACCTTAACATTTACCAAGCATTCACAAAAAGTTTTCTTCTCCTTTCTAGACAACGTGTAACAAGCGGGAGGTAAGTATGTTCTTTTATTACCCATTTCACATAATTCTGTTATTTCTGACCTTATTCCCATTTCACGTTGGTCCAGTCTGGATTTTATCCCATCTTTAGTCCTACCTGGTATATTTAATAGAGTACCAATGATGCTATCACAGACATTTTTCTCAACGTGCATTACATCGATACAATGCCTGACTGTCAAAGAACTCCAATAAGGAAGATCCCAAAATATTGACTTCTTCTTGAATGAAGAATTGTCACTCCGTGTGGCCATACTACATTGTGATTTCTTACCAAATTCATTGACAATATCTTTTACTCTTTCATAAACAACATCCCCTGGTATAGGTTTAGGTGCACTCCATTCATCCTTCCATCCATTGAATGCTTTGCGCTTCCTACGATATGGATGGAATTTTGAAAGAAACCTTCGATGACCAAGATATACAGTCTTGCCGCCATGTTTTAGTCTTATTGAATCAGTGTTTTCTTCACATATAGGACACGCTTTAGCTCCTTTGACACTATATCCAGATAAATTCCCATATGCTGGAAAGTCATTAATAGTGCAAAACAACATAGCGTGCAAACGAAATGTCTCTCTTGCTGAAGCATCATAGGTCATCACACCTTCAGCCCAAAGTTTCTTTAAGTCATCAATCAAAGGTTCAAGATAAACATCGATATCATTTCCGGGTTGTTTAGGGCCCGATATCAACAATGACAACATAACGTACTTATTTTTCATACACATCCAGGGAGGAAGATTGTATATAACAAGCATGACTGGCCAAGTGCTATGTTGGCTGCTCAATGTCCCGTACGGATTCATCCCATCTGTACAAAGCCCAAGTCTTAGATTCCTATCTTCTTCACCAAATTTAGGGTACAATAGATCAATCTTCTTCCACTGTGGGGAATCAGACGCATGTCGTAGGATCCCATCATTATTTTTCTTAACATCTGCATGCCACCTCAAATTCTTCGCATCTTTCGGATTTGCAAACAAGCGTTAAAACCGTGATATTATAGGTAGATACCACAACACCTTGGCAGGAGAACCAGTGTTGGACTCCCCCGAAGTCGTCAATCTATTGTTAGCTTTCAACTTATACAATCTCAACACAGCGCTAAGCTTCGTAAACTTAGCACAGCCTGTGTATAACGGTATCTCAGCATCATGCACAATGTTTGTAAAGATAGGAGGTGGATCGGTGTGCTCTACCCTACAACTATCCAGCATTGCATCAACGATGTCTGCTGGAACTGGTTCGTTCACATTTACGTCATCAGAGGCAATTTCTTCTTCCACCCAAGCACTGCTATCGACATCTACTGGTTTCGATTTTGAAATCTCTCCATGCCAGTGCCATTCTGTATAGCCTTGTACAATCCCGTTGCACATGACATGACTTTTGATTTCCTCACCAGTGTTGACTTTCAAGTTGTTACCGCAATGCCTACATGGACAGTAGAACCTATCTGTAGGTTTTTTCCTATGTTCCTCGGCAAATTTAATAAACTGATCAAGACTAGATATAAACTCTGGGGTGCAATGATTACGAATAGACATCCATGATCTATCCATTCTATGATCAGAGAAAACAAGTATATATTAGGAAAACAAGTGATTGTTCATTCTAATTTATACCAATGTACAAGTAATATAAAAAACAATGATTGTTCACATTCTAGGCCTACAAACACATTTGATGTCATTCTTATATATAATAAATGTGTACCACCTATCCCATCCTTGAACACCTAATCTCACTAGTAAGTGTATAATGTGTATTGGGTTTTCAAGAAAATTTCGGCAGCATTTCCCCGCTGTTCTCTAAGTACATATGTACTTAGAGAACAAACGGGGAAATGCTACCAAAATTTTCTCGAAAACTCAATACACATTATACACTTACATCCTAATTGAGATTAGGTGTTCAAGAACAGTCCCAAACCGGGGACTATCCAAGATTTACTCCTAATGAGTCAATCTTGGACGGGTTTCTAGGCCAACAAACACAATAATAGATATCTACAATGAAGCCAGACTCCATACAAACAGTACATAATTTAGTGATTGTTCATTCTAATTTATACCAATGTACAAGTAATATAAAAAACAATGATTGTTCACATTCTAGGCCTACAAACACATTTGATGTCATTCTTATATATAATAAATGTGTACCACCTATCCCATCCTTGAACACCTAATCTCACTAGTAAGTGTATAATGTGTATTGGGTTTTCAAGAAAATTTCGGCAGCATTTCCCCGCTGTTCTCTAAGTACATATGTACTTAGAGAACAAATGGGGAAATGCTACCAAAATTTTCTCGAAAACTCAATACACATTATACACTTACATCCTAAGTGAGATTAGGTGTTCAAGAACAGTCCCAAACCGGGGACTATCCAAGATTTACTCCTAATGAGTCAATCTTGGACGGGTTTCTAGGCCAACAAACACAATAATAGATATCTACAATGAAGTCGGACTCCATACAAACAGTAGATAATTTAGTGATTGTTCATTCTAATTAGAGCAGAAGGAAGAAATAAATCTTCTTTAGGATACAATAGACCCTTATGGATGTATTTAGGGTCATAGGTACCATCATAGAACAAAAGGGGTACACTCTAGGATTTAAGATCACACTACATCATGAATTTTATACAAAATTACATGTATGTGTATATAAAAAGGGGAAGGAAGAACGCTAAATAGGGTGTTTCCCTGCCGATATTGACGACTCAAATTAGTGAGTGACGACTGGTTGTAGATGGATTGGATGTGTGGGTTACCGACCCACATGGAAATAAAAGGCTACTATATAACAACGTGCAATTTTGATGGAGTCAAAATTGCTGTAATATATTTCAGTCAAAGATTCTGTCAACTAACTATATGCTGATTTTCAGGGTGCCCATATAAAGGCAATGTAATTAGTGCCTTTTATGATAACATGTCGTTACTTAGAGTGGAAAATTTTAAGACTTTAGGGGGGCCATGGCCCCAGCCGCCTCCCTGTTCTTCCGCCATTGGCGAGGCTGGAACAGGGAGGCAAGGTTTTGGGGTAGAAATAGAAAGGAGAGAGGAAGGGAGAGGAAGAGAAGAGGAGGAAAGAAAGGAGGCAAGGCAACAAATTATGGTTCCATCAAGGGAGGTCTCGAGTGGTAGGGGACCGTGTTTCCTTGTAACGCATGCATTATATAGCAGGGTCACGACTCTCCTAACCCTTGCAACTATTTTTTGGTACCTACTTGAGCTTAACTGTTATTCATCCCGCACTCAAGGCCGGGCCAATCATTTATGTTGATGTTGACAGCAATGTCTAGCCATTGAGGCTTTATTACATCGAATTGAAATGCATGAAGCAAAGAGAGGGAGTGTTTAGCCAATGCATCTGAAACATTGTTCAGGGCACAGGGAATGAGCTCCCCTGTAATATATTTATTAGGAACTTCTATACATATCTAATCAACAAATCAGTAATTAACTAAGTATTCATCAATACTTACTATTAATCAGTATCTCTAATCATTAAAATCGGCAAGCAGATCAGTTATTGTAAATAACAAACTATGAATTGTTGAATTAAATTAATCACTAAAGAAATACTAACCAGTAGTATCAATCATTAATCACTGAAAGCAGCAAGGAAATCAGTAAAACTAACCTGTAGAAACAGGACGCCGGGCGTCAGAAGGAAGAAAGGAAGGAGCTAGGGCAGGCAGGTGGGCAAGCAGGAGGGCACCAGGCGTGGCGGCGGCGCCGGTTCTCAGGCGTGGTGGCGGCGCAGCGGATGGAGCAGCAGGGCGGGCAGCAGGTGGCTGGAGCAGCAGGGCGGCGGCGCAGGCGGTTAGAGCAGCAGGCGGCGGAGGCGGAGAAGAAACGCGCCGGAGAAAAAGGGCGCCGGAGAAGGGACGCCGGAGATGGAGCGCCGGAGAGAAGCGCCGGAGAAACTAGCAGCAGCAGCACAAAATCGCCGGAGAAATCGCCGCAGAGAAATAGGGAAATCGCAATGAAACAGAAGAAAGGGGAAGAGTCGGGCGATCGCGGGCTATAAGTTCTCCAATGGCGTCGGTTGTTTACAACAACCGACGCCTAAACATCTTTAGCGTCGGTTGTTTGAAAAAACTGACGTCCAATTGGACGATATTTTCATGAAATTGTTTGGCGGGAACCAATGTCGGTTTCTACCTAAATAACCGACGCTGAAAAGGACACTATTTTTTTTGATCAAAAAATGGATTTTGCGGGCGACATTAAGCGTCAGTTTGTTATAAACAACCGACGCTGAAGACAAAGCGGTACCCGTGTCTGGCTGGTCTTCGAATATAGACGTCGATTTTCGTAAACAACCGACGCCTAACATAGAAGGCGTCGGTTTTCCTTAATAACCGACGCCCAAAAAAGTGTCACTGAATGCTATTTCTGTAGTAGTGTAAGTATGACCACATCTCATATCGAGACCTTTCATATCACCATAACATGATTCATTGAACACCCTATCCTTAGGGTTTCATTTGCCTTATTCATTCATCACATGCCAACACCCTGCTCTTAGGGTTTCATTCGCCTCATTCACCTTTTCGTTTACCTCATTCACTTGTCACATGGCTCTCATAAGGATTTCATAGGATATAAGCATTCACTAAATAAAGATTGTTTTCAACAAATCATATACAATCAATATAGATATGAAACCATGGAAATTTAACTAAATTTAGGTTTTCCATACCATTCACTGAGATATCATGTAACAAGAATAAAATTCAATTAAGATATCCCATGAGTTACATCCTAACCACTTATAGGATTACTAGTCCTCTTCAATAAGGTTGAAACTCTAGTGATATCTCAATTAGGTTAAACCCTAATTACATCATATGGTATAAATCTGAAAAGCATTCTTACTAGGATGTGTTGTATACATTTCTAATGTGAATCTACCATCAAAGAGTCAATCAAACAGAGAAGGAATCCATATCATATCAATTTGCAACAACTTAAATTCAACGGACATTTCAGGGTTTAGAATCACATACCAAGCAATTAGGGATTTGAATGCTATAATCAAATTTCGTGCATTATACTGTTTAAAGGAAGAACCCACTCACCCTAAGGTGTGAAAACACCTCAAAACTGCAGCTCAACTCAGGGGATCTCAAACTCATATCAAATCCCTAGCAAATCTCCCAATTCTTCTTCCCTTCAACTAGGAAACCTTGAAAATGAGGGATTATGAAGAAAGGGTGAGAAAAGAGGGAATTTCGACATCATCTTGGATAAAATCAGAGCATGGACGGAATCTTGACATGAGAGAGATGATTCACCATAAAAGTCTATGCAAAGAATCCAAACTTACTTGATTTCACCATTCCTCGGACCGCAAAACCCTAGGTCAGCAATTCCACCACTTCCTCCTCTCAAACCCAAACTCTCCCTCTCTCTCTAGGAGCTTGTTTCTCTATAATGAATTGTGAATTATGAGAGCTTCTAGTGTGTGTGTTCGAACATATAGAGCAATTGAGCTGTTTGGGTCAATTGCATATTGACCCTACACTCAACTTTTATTATATTGGCTGAATATTCAGTTATACAAAAGTTACTGTAATTCGTTTATTTCAGAGATAAAACCTTCTCCAACAATTATTGGAATTTAGCACGTTGTTTATAATTGATCTATAAAGCTTCGGTTAAAATTTGAGATCATTTGGAGTTATCAATAAATAATTAAAAATTAAACAGTGCACTGCTATATTGCAGTCTGCAGCAGATTCGGTCGAGTTTGTCCTGCACAGAACTCGACCGACACCCTCACTGTAGAGATCAAAAGTCATCCAAAAATTACGCCAATTTAATAGAGTGTTTGAAACTGTGTTTTTCATGCACAGTTAAAATTTGAGATCAATTGGATATACCAATAAAAAGATAAAATTCAATTACCACACTGCTATATAAATCTGGAAATATGATCGGTCGAGTTTGAAACTCGACCGATAAACAGGTCAGAACATTCTTCAAAAATTCTGATATTTTCCAATGTTGTTCACATTTTCAATATCCAAATCATATCCAAATTTGAAATAAATCAGAGTTACACATAAAATACTAAAAATCATTTAGTGAGACATTCTACTTATCAAATTCTGTATTCATATGTCATTAAAACCCTATTTTGGGCCGATTAGGGTCTATGCTTCTCAAACCCTAATTCTCAAGACAAAAGAACATTTAGACTTCTTATCATAGTTAAAACATCCTAATTGTGTTATCGTCATTAATTAGATTTCAAGAATGATTATTCCAATTAATCTTTGAAATTGTCTAGGTAAACCCTAGTTTACCAATTAAGCTCAGATGGGGTCGTAACAACTCTCCCCCCCTTAGAATATTTTGTCCTCGAAACATAAACCTACAAGAAAGATACATTCAAGGTTATTCTAAGCTTATAAAGCCTTCCATGTCATTATATTCTTGTATTTCATACCTGAATGTAGTTTTCAACATTAGATCTTTTAATTCTTTACTAAATCACAACATATTTCAAATAGTTCTCAATGATATCAAGCAAATTCTTTATGCCACAGTCAAACATAGAATGTAAAGATAAACCACCACGCTTTCACTGAGCAACTCGGATACTCTGATACAACTATCTCAACTTATGCGGCTCAGAAAGTTCTATTGTTCTGTATCACCTTTAAGTGACAAAAGCGAGTTCACCATGCTGTTTTAAACTTTAATAAAGTGCTATTCAAATAGCAAAACAGTCTTGAATTAAAAGGCTAGATTCAACAATCAATTGCACAATACTACTCTTGGCATCCCCATTGGGTCATGGTTGCATGAGGTGAAGCATTACCACCTCATTCCATACTATCCTGTTTCGATCCTGGGACATGTGGGTTATGGGCCCACACACAATTCAAAGTGTAACCATTGTATTATATCATTTTAGGGTTTCAACAACAGTAATAAGGTAATCCACAATTGTATCAGTCATTCAAGCATTAATCATACTCAATTATCATCACTCAGTTATATTAGAGCTAGGTATAACAAGCTACACCTCATTAGGGTTACTTGTCCAGACAATCTGATTATCATCCCTTTCTATTAATATGAGTGAATAAGTATGACTACCTTGTTCAGGGTATCTCTCCATGTGTTTTGACATCATCCAAACCGTATCACCATATCACAAATACACAATACTAGGATGCATATCTGGTATGAATTACTACAACTATCATACACCTTTAATTAGCATATAGCTTGCACAAATACACTGAAATCATATGTAGAACCAACTTACATACCTTAGTATGCCTTCAACAAAGCATACTTCTAAAAATGAGTCCACATATTACACAAAGCTAGTGTTTTCCTTTATCTCTCTCCTCATTTCTTACCACTTATGTTTTGCTACCTCTCCTTCTCATATTGATCATATACAATAAACATCCCTAACATTAAAACATTCAAGGTAAGAATAGATTATTCATCATTCTTGCTATCACACAAGAATTTATTTCTTATCGCACTTCATCATATTGTATGTCACTATTACATTCACTAGATGACCCCACCAAGGTAGTTATGCACCGTATATGATTCATTTTCTCTTATCATTTCATTCCCACCTTACTCTCATTAAGGAATATATGAAAGAGAAGATGATTTTAAGACTTGGAATACTTGTATTCAAACATTCCCTTAATACATTCTCGTATGTAGATTTACTTAGTTATCAATAGAGATATTTGATTAATCAGCACTTGCTTGAATCTCACAACCTCTTTATTTTATAACTTCTCCATCATATTTCAAACCCTTTCTTACGTTTCATAGTTCTCTTACCATATACTACTCTTTAACCCGTCATCTTTAATTCTAAATTTTTCTCTTATGACCATGTTGCTTATTCATATGTATGGTCATGTATACCATGTTGCACATATTTCCTCCTTTATCTTTATACTATTGTGAGATTAACGTTCTAAATTAATAGTCCTTTTATTAGTTTTTCCCTCATGTTGAATACATTACATATTCTTCATTTTTAAATCAAGGTGATCATGCATGGGTCAAACACAGTTTCTCTTTCAATCAAGTTTTCCCTCCTAAATATAGTCTACCCTTGTATGACTTATTCATTCATTAAACTACACCTATGTTCTTCACTTAGAAACTAGTTTGTTGTTCTAGTCTTATGAATTACACGTTCATACGATTCTCTTTACTTTTACTCTTTTGAAGACTCTTTACTTCTATGGACCTATTGGATGCTCAACCCTATTCTCTACTTAGCCTTTGCTTTAGAGTTCATAAAAGCATTATACTCTATTATATGATTCATTCTTCATGATTGATTCTTGCTATCTTGAACCATACATACATTTCACATATCTTTTCTATATTTCATATGTATAGTTCATATAATATTAATCAATAAACTGATTATGAACTTCATATCATGTTCTATTATTCCCAATGAAGGGTTTCTCATATGAGGCCCCAAAATTGAACCTCAGATACCAGTTTCAACTGATTCTTAGTTGTTCTGATCTTGCCCATCTGTTTCAACATCTTACTGTATGTACATTCTCACTCTAATGTGGGTCTAATTATCCAGAGTCTATTCTTATTATACTTTTAATAGGAGTCATTAGATCCCAGTAACGCATCCTGCCAGCCAGACCAAGCCAAACCTGAAGTCCTGAAGCCAAGAACTACAAAGGATTACTCAACTCCTATTCATCTCAGAAGTGTGGAAGAAAACTTATCCACTAACAAAAGCTCATTCAAAGGTCAATTCTAGTCTACTTGTTACAAAGAATGAAATCAATAAATGCTACAACTGCATAGTGTGCAACAAATCTTAAAGACCCATATATATTTCAAACTACTGAACATTTCAATTCAAACATATAAGTGCATTTCTATACATTTCCAACAAACACAACATTATAAAATGTAAGTTCTATCTCCTTTTACATTTATGCTCTTAATTCTTGTTTCTTTTCTCGTTTTCTAACCCTAACATTTCTAGGGTTCCTCTCTAGCCCATTCTTCCACTGTATACCTGGCCAGGGTATACCTGAGAGAATAGACAGAGTAGCTTGTACTGGTTGATCCAAGTACTCAAATATCGGGCCAGGATATCCAAATACTCAAATCCCCAAAGCTAACATCAAAACATCTCCTATCTGCCACACTTATGACGCTAACTTACTAACTTAATGGTCCTTGACAACTCACCCTAAGCTCTGATACCAAGCTGTTACACCCCGATCTCACAATTTCCTCAAATCATGAGATTAGGGCATAAGATAGGATTTATATGTAAAACAAAGAACACCCTTAACTTTTTGTATTTTCTTCTTTCATTAAAACTCTTGTTTCTTCGCATTGAACCACATAAATCATTTTAACAAGGGAATCTGAACATTTCTTTTACTAAACAGACTTTAATAGTAAAGATACATGTATAAACATTCATGATGTCTCTCACACCTTATGCACATAAGACCTACTAATTAGCATACAATTTCACAAGAGAAATAATATTACACATCGTAATTACAACTCTCTCTCTTATCTCTTACTAAGGACCTAGAGTGACAAGGACCGACTGACTCAACTAATCTTGTGCTTAACTCTTGTGGAAGATCTACATTGATGCTCTGACCATCTTCAAGTCCACGCGGTTAACCCTAAAATGTTTGAGTAGAGGGGTGAGCCTACTCGCTCAGTGAATGAGTACTTCAAAGAAATAGTCTAAGGCACTAATGTGATTACAGATATAACTTTGAGTAAACGATATGAAATTTAACAACAATAAATACTACACTGAGCAGTTCTAAAACAATATAATTGAAATAACAAGGAATGTAAATATTGCATCCAAAGAATAACTACTAGAAGACTATGCTCTAGTCCTCCGTAGCTCATTCATTCATAAGGAACTCTGTGAACCTATATGATCATATTTTAACTTATGCCCTGATCTTATGCAGTGTACTCTGCATAAGAGATTCGCAGTGCACTACAGCCACACCGTATAAGACTTAGCGACACACCCGGGAAATGCTAAGTCTGACTGCCAGCCCTGTTCTGTTACAGGACCCACAGGCTCTCCGGCCTCACTGCACTACTCCGAGTGCTCTAGACTCCTCCTCTAACCTGAGCACACAGGCGGAGAGTCTACACTGGGTTACCACCGTGACACACACACGGATTATTGTTGAATAACCCCTATTAACCCTCGTGCCACCAGAATTACTCAAACGGTTGATGTTGGACACGAGTTTCACCCCTAAGGCGCAGACCTCCCAAAGGGGTTCTACGGTGTTCAGGGCACCTAAGTCTAACATTAACATTATAGGTACATTTTAAACAGAAATCATAACTCATTTAACATTTCTCACAAGGCTCACACGGCCTGCCATATCATATCATAAGAAACATCATAACTCATATATTCAACATATATCATGTCTCAGTAACATCCCTTTCTAGGGCATGTCATATCTCATCACCTGCAATTTACGAGATATGTACTGAAAATAAGAAGCCCTGCAGTATGTAGATATCAACTCAGAGAGAACAAGCATATAAAGTTAAATGCACTAGAAACATACAATTCAACAGTTAAGTATCACCACATCTCATATCGAGACCTTTCATATCACCATAACATGATTCATTGAACACCCTATCCTTAGGGTTTCATTTGCCTTATTCATTCATCACATGCCAACACCCTACTCTTAGGGTTTCATTCGCCTCATTCACCTTTTCGTTTACCTCATTCACTTGTCACATGGCTCTCATAAGGATTTCATAGGATATAAGCATTCACTAAATAAAGATTATTTTCAACAAATCATATACAATCAATATAGATATGAAACCATGGAAATTTAACTAAATTTAGGTTTTCCATACCATTCACTGAGATATCATGTAACCAGAATAAAATTCAATTAAGATATCCCATGAGTTACATCCTAACCACTTATAGGATTACTAGTCCTCTTCAATAAGGTTGAAACTCTAGTGATATCTCAATTAGGTTAAACCCTAATTACATCATATGGTATAAATCTGAAAAGAATTCTTACTAGGATGTGTTGTATATGTTTCTGATGTGAATCTACCATCAAAGAGTCATTCAAACAGAGAAGGAATCCATATCATATCAATTTGCAAAAACTTAAATTAAACGGACATTTCAGGGTTTAGAATCACATACCAAGCAATTAGGGATTTGGATGCTATAATCAAATTTCGTGCATTATACTGTTTAAAGGAAGAGCCCACTCACCCTAAGGTGTGAAAACACCTCAAAACTGCAGCTCAACTCAGGGGATCTCAAACTCATATCGAATCCCTAGCAAATCTCCCAATTCTTCTTCCCTTCAACTAGGAAACCTTGAAAATGAGGGATTATGAAGAAAGGGTGAGAAAAGAGGGAATTTCGACATCATATTGGATCAAATCATAGCATGGACGGAATCTTGACATCAGAGAGAAGATTCACCATAAAAGTATATGCAAAGAATCCAAACTTACTTGATTTCACCATTCCTCGGACCGCAAAACCCTAGGTCAGCAATTCCACCACTTCCTCCTCTCAAACCCTAACTCTCCCTCTCTCTCTAGGAGCTCATTTCTCTGGAATGAATTGCAAATTATGAGAGCTGCTAGTGTGTGTGTTCGAACATATATAGCAATTGAGCTTCTTGGGTCAATTGCATATTGACCCTACACTCAACTTTTATTATATTGGCTGAATATTCAGTTATACAAAAGTTACTGTAATTCGTTTATTTTAGAGATCAAACCTTCTCCAACAATTATGGGAATTTAGAAAGTTGTTTATAATTGATCTATAAAGCTTCGGTTAAAGTTTGAGATCATTCGGAGTTAACAATAAATAATTAAAAATTAAACAATGCACTACTATATTGCACTCTACAGCAGATTCGGTCGAGTTTGTCCTGCACAGAACTCAACCGACACCCTCACTGTAGAGATCAAAAGTCATCAAAAAATTACGCCAATTTAACAGAGTGTCTAAAACTGTGTTTTTCAAGAACAGTTAAAATTTGAGATCAATTGGATATAGCAATAAAACGATAAAATTCAATTACCACACTGCTATATAAATCTGGAAATATGATCGGTCGAGTTTAAAACTCGACCGATAAACAGGTCAGAACATTCTTCAAAAATTCTGATATTTTCCAATTTTGTTCACATTTTATATATCCAAATCATATCCAAATTTGAAGTAAATCATAGTTACACATAAAATACTAAAAATCATTTAGTGAGACATTCTACTTATCAAATTATGTATTCATATGTCATTATAACCCTATTTTGGGCCGATTAGGGTCTATGCTTCTCAAACCCTAATTCTCAAGACAAAAGAACATTTAGACTACTTATCATAGTTAAAACATCCTAATTGTGTTATCATCATTAATTATATTTCAAGAATGATTATTCCAATTAATCTTTGAAATTGTCTAGGTAAACCCTAGTTTACCAATTAAGCTCAGATGGGGTCGTAACATCGTGTCTAGCACTCAACATACCACAATCAACATACAATGTGACCTTAACTATCATTGCCTTCCTCTCAACCAACACCACGACCCGTGGTTGTTTCCATCGCACAACTATTGCTAGATCGCGACCAAAGGCCATTGGAAAGAGAACTGCGACCAAGATTTCTCAGGCAGCCCACGGTCACTACAAACCTCGATCGTGATTCAACAGTAAATTGCCCATGGTCGGTGCATGTACGAACTGTGACTAGAGGCAAAGAATAGAGAATCATGACCAAAGGCAATGGAAAACAACCGCGACCTGAAAAAAAGCAACCGCGATCTACTGGCAAAAGCAAGAACCACGACCCATCTATCAAAGGGACACAATCAAGGCCTAAAGGCAACATGTCTGAGTACCCAGTTGTGCTTATAAATAGGCCCATACCCCCTACCATTCAGGGGGCCTCTCAAGACGAAATTAGGCTACAGGTCTGTCTTAAGCCTAAGGAAACAATCCCCACAGCCAAGAGCCTGCCTCTATGGTGGTCTTGTACCCCCGTTCATCCAGATCTGAGGTGGAAACCCAAATCTGCAAGCCACTCCATCCAGATATAGATCAGTTGCATCCACACCGTGCCTACACTGCCATCACATCCACGAGCTACTCCTCTTGCTATGACCAAGGACCACGAGAAGAGAGAGAAGGTGGAGAGAGAAGATCTGCCACATCTGCCATGGTGTTCTTCCCATGTCCAGATCTGCCCCGACGTTGTGTAGAAGACTATTTCTCCACCAAGTTGTGATCATCTTCTTCACCATACTCATGGCAGAATCTTCTCTCTCTCTTGTTATTCTTGTTTCTCTCACTATGAGTGAGTAGTTTCCTTTTTCTGGGGTGTGGGGACTAGCCCCGCTTCCCATGCTTACATGTTCATTTACTTAACATTCTAATAATCGTGACCTGCCCTCCTGCATCCTTCCACCCTTCAACACTGTGGACATGTCAGCCGCTAATACTCCTAATTGCGATCGTGATATTTCATCCCTCCCTACTATGATCGGTGCTTCCTCCTTGCCCGCGGTTTCATCACAGCACACCACAACCACCCTCTGCTACCCAACATCGTGACCACGGTAAAACCAAGCCAGCGATCTCACAACCACAACCTGGTCTGCCCGTGGTTTCTCCTACCTCGTCATTGTGACCTTCACCTCATCCCACACTTGCGACATCATCTCCTCTTCTTCCCGTTGCTTCCTGGCCTAACAACGACCACCACCATCAACATAGCACCTCCTGCCACCAACCCCTACTAGCACCACGACTAACACATCATCACACCGCGACCTCCACTTTGTCACTTCCCCCTCCCATCGTGATCAATGCCCTTATAAAAGTCACAACCGACGCCTGCTTCTCATCTCCTGTCCGCGATAATCCCTCCTCTGATCACGGTTGCACCATGCTCCTGCCACGGTCTATGCTATCTACTCCTGCTTCCAAAAAAAAAATCATGACCTAGGTTCCCTTCCCACAGATCGCAGTCTACTTCCTTCACAACCACCATGACCCGTCCTCCTTTCTCCAAGATCGCGACTTGGGTGGACTTCTCCAACATGTTCGTGTCCACCACGCCAACACCTCAGCCATCAGCACCAACCATGACCTGGCTTGCCCACGTGCCCCCGTCCTCACCATGTAGATTGTGACCACGATTCCACAGATTGCGACCAAGAACCGTGACCTGCTACGACCCTAACACTACGGTCCCTCTCTTCACCAACACCTCGATCGCGACCTCGCCTCCAGCACTCAACATACCACAATCAACATACAACGTGGCCTTAACGATCATTGCCTTCCGCTCAACCAACACCGTGACCCGTGGTTGTTTCCATCGCACAACTATTGCTAGATCGTGACCAAAGGCCAATGGAATGAGAACTGCGACCAAGATTTCTCAGGCAGCCCGCGGTCACTACAAACCTCGATCGCGATTCAGCAGTAATCTGCCCACGGTCGGTGCATGTACGAACTGTGACTAGAGGCAAAGAATAGATAATCATGACCAAAGGCAATGGAAAACAACTGCGACCTAAAAAAAACAACCGCGATCTACTGGCAAAAGCAAGAACCACGACCCAGCTATCAAAGGGACACAACCAAGGCCTAAAGGCAACATGCCCGAGTACCCAGCTATGCTTATAAATAGGCCCATACCCCCTACCATTCAGGGGGCCTCTCAAGACGACATTACGCTACAGGTCTGTCCTGAGCCTAAGGAGACAATCCCCACACCCAAGAGCCTGCCTTTGTGGTGGTCTTGTGCCTCCGTTCATCCAAATCTGAGGTGGAAACCCAAATCTGCAAGCCACTCCATCCAGATCTAGATCTGTTGCATCCACACCGTGCCTACACCGTCATCACGTCCACGAGCTATTCCTCTTGCTATGAGCAAGGACCACGAGAAGAGAGAGAAGGTGGAGAGAGAAGATCTGCCCCATCTGCCATGGTGTTCTTCCCTTGTCCAGATCTGCCCCGACGTTGTGTAGAAGACTATTTCTCCACCAAGTTGTGATCATCTTCTTCACCATACTCATGGAAGAATCTTCTCTCTCTCTTGTTATTCTTGTTTCTCTCACTATGAGTGAGTAGTTTCCTTTTTCTGGGGTGTGGGGACTAGCCCCTCTTCCCATGCTTACATGTTCATTTACTTAACATTCTAATAATCACGACCTACCCTCCTGCATCCTTGCACCCTTCAACACTGTGGACACGTCAGACACTAATACTCCTAATCGTGACTGTGATATTTCATCCCTCCCTACTATGATCGGTGATTCCTCCTTGCCCGCAGTTTCATCACAACACACCACGACCACGCTCGGTTACCCAACATCATGACAACGGTAAAACCAAGCCCGCGATCTCACAACCGCAACCTAGTCTTCCTGTGGTTTCTCCTACCTCGTCATTGTGACCTTCACCTCTTCCCACACTTGCGACATCACCTCCTCTTCTTCCCGTTGCTGCCTGCCCTAACAACGACCACCACCATCAACACAACACCTCCTGCCACCAACCCCTACTAGCACCACGACTAACACATCATCACACCGCAACATCCACTTTGTCACTTCCCCTTCCCATCGTGATCAATGCTCTTACAACAGTCATGACCGACGCCTGCTTCTCATCTCCTGCCTGTGATCATCCCTCCTCTGATCACGGTTGCATCATGCTCCTGCCACGGTCTATGCCATTTGCTCCTGCTTCCAGCAAAAGAAATCATGACCTAGGTTCCCTTCCCACATATCACGGTCTACTTCCTTCACAACCACCATGACCCATCCTCCTTTCTCCAAGATCGCGACTTGGGTGGACTTCGCCAACATGTTCGTATCCACCACGCCAACACCTCAGCCATCAGCACCAACTGTGACCTGGCTTACCCACGTGCCCCCTTCCTCACCATGTAGATCGTGACCACGATTCCACAGATCGCGACCAAGAACTGTGACCTGCTACGACCCTAACACTACGGTCCCTCTCTTCACCAACACCTCGATCGCGACCTCGCGTCTAGCACTCAACATACCACAATCAACATACAATGTGACCTTAATGACCATTGCCTTCCGCTCAACCAACACCGCGACCCGTGGTTGTTTCCATCGCACAACTATTGCTAGATCGCGACCAAAGGCCATTGGAAAGAGAACTGCGACCAAGATTTCTCAGGCAGCCCACGGTCACTAAAAACCTCGATCGCGATTCAGCAGTAAACTGCCATGGTCGGTGCATGTACAAACTATGACTAGAGGCAAAGAATAGAGTATCATGACCAAAGGCAATGGAAAACAACCACGACCTAAAAAAAACAACCACGATCTACTGGCAAAAGCAAGAACCACGACCCAGCTATCAAAGGGCCACAACCAAGGCCTAAAGGCAACATGCCTGAGTACCCAGCTGTGCTTATAAATAGGCCCATACCCCCTACCATTCAGGGGGCCTCTCAAGACGACATTAGGCTACATGTCTGTCTTGAGCCTAAGGAGACAATTCCCCCCGCCAAGAGCCTGCCTCTATGGTGGTCTTGTACCCCCGTTCATCCAGATCTGAGGTGGAAACCCAAATCTGCAAGCCACTCCATCCAGATCTAGATCAGTTGCATCTACACCGTGCCTACGCCACCATCACATCTACGAACTACTCCTCCTGCTATGAGCAAGGACCACGAGAAGAGAGAGAAGGTGGAGAGAGAATATATGCCCCATCTGCCATGGTGTTCTTCCCTTGTCCAGATCTGCCCCGACGTTGTGTAGAAGACTATTTCTCCACCAAGTTGTGATCATCTTCTTCACCATACTCATGGCAGAAACTTCTCTCTCTCTTGTTATTCTTGTTTCTCTCACTATGAGTGAGTAGTTTCCTTTTTCTGGGGTGCGGGGACTAGCCCCGCTTCCTATGCTTACATGTTCATTTACTTAACATTCTAATAATCGCGACCTGCCCTCCTGCATCCTTCCACCCTTCAACACTGTGGACACGTCAGCCGCTAATACTCCTAATCGCGACCGTGATATTTCATCCCTCCCTACTATGATCGGTGCTTCCTCCTTACCTGCGGTTTCATCACAACACACCACGACCACCCTCTGCTACCCAACATCGTGACCATGGTAAAACCAAGCCAGCGATCTCACAACCACAACCTGGTCTGCCCGTGGTTTCTCCTACCTTGTCATTGTGACCTTCACCTCTTTCCACACTTGCGACATCACCTCCTCTTCTTCCCGTTGCTTCCTAGCCTAACAACGACCACCACCATCAACATAGCACCTCTTGCCACCAACCCCTACTAGCACCACGACTAACACATCATCACACCGCGACCTCCACTTTGTCACTTCCCCCTCCAATCGTGATCAATGCCCTTACAACAGTCACAACCAACGCCTGCTTCTCATCTCTTGCCCGCGATAATCCCTCCTCTGATCACTGTTGCACCATGCTCCTGCCACGGTCTATGCCATCTGCTCTTGCTTCCAGCAAAAGAAATCATGACCTAGGTTCCCTTCCCACAGATCGCGGTCTACTTCCTTCACAACCACCATGACCCGTCCTCCTTTCTCTAAGATCGCGACTTGGGTGGACTTCTCCAACATGTTCGTGTCCACCACGCCAACACCTCAGCCATCAGCACCAACCGTGACCTGGCTTGCCCACGTGCCCCCTTCCTCACCATGTAGATCGTGACCACAATTCCACAGATCGCGACCAAGAACCGTGACCTGCTACGACCCTAACACTACGGTCCCTCTCTTCACCAATACCTCGATCGCGACCTTGCCTCTAGCACTCCACATACCACAATCAACATACAATGTGACCTTAACGATCATTGCCTTCCACTCAACCAACACCGTGACCCGTGGTTGTTTCCATCGCACAACTATTGCTAGATCGGGACCAAAGGCCATTGGAATGAGAACTGCGACCAAGATTTCTCAGGCAGCCCGCGGTCACTACAAACCTCGATCACGATTCAGCAGTAAACTGCCCACGGTCGGTGCATGTACGAACTGTGACTAGAGGCAAAGAGTAGATAATCATGACCAAAGGAAATGGAAAACAACCGTGACCTAAAAAAACAACCGCGATCTACTGGCAAAAGCAAGAACCATGACCTAGCTATCAAAGGGCCACAACCAAGGCCTAAAGGCAACATGCTCGAGTACACAACTATGCTTATAAATAGGCCCATACCCCCTACCATTCAGGGGGCCTCTCAAGACGACATTACGCTACAGGTCTGTCCTGAGCCTAAGGAGACAAGCCCCACAACCAAGAGCCTGCCTCTGTGGTGGTCTTGTGCCCCCGTTCATCCAGATCTGAGGTGGAAACCCAAATCTGCAAGCCACTCCATCCAGATCTAGATCTATTGCATCCACACTGTTCCTACACCGCCATCACATCCACGAGCTACTCCTTTTGCTATGAGCAAGGACCACGAGAAGAGAGAGAAGGTGGAGAGAGAAGATCTACCCCATCTGCCATGGTGTTCTTCCCTTGTCCAGATCTGCCCCGACGTTGTGTAGAAGACTATTTCTCGACCAAGTTGTGATCATCTTCTTCACCATACTCATGGAAGAATCTTCTCTCTCTTGTTATTCTTGTTTCTCTCACTATGAGTGAGTATTTTCCTTTTTCTGGGGTGCGGGGACTAGCCCCGCTTCCCATGCTTACATGTTCATTTACTTAACATTCCATGGCATGTATATAACTTTTCATTTTGTTGTTAATCTTCGATGTGTGCTTGTGGATTGATCACCTACTTGCATTTATCTTGTTCTTTTCCTATGTTGCAAGAACTTCAATATATAGGATTTGAATGTCGATTAACGTGGTTGACTCCCAAACTAGAAATAGAATGGGATTCCTTGAGGTCGTAAGTGTATGATCCGTGAGGGGACGAGCCATCTAGCCCATGGTGATGCTTCTGTGTGCCTAACACCTGTATTGGGGGCCCACAGCTTCAGTTGGATTTCTGTATCTTCAGAATTGTAAGTGCATGATCCGGATGGTGATGAGACATCTGATGCCTAAGGTGATGCTTACGCGGACCTAAACATCCCTCAGGGAGGGTTCGCAACAGTTCTATTTGGATGGTTATATCTAGCCATAATGTTTGATGTTTGAATATGTTTGCATGTGCAGTTGCAGTGAAACCCGAGACCATCCCAATGATTCCCATCATTAATCTTTAATCAACTTTTAATCCTTCTCTTTACTTTCCTTGCATTTCGTTTAATTAAACTCAAATCAACCAACCTCTATTCTAAATATTAGTCTTGATTCAACTAGATTCGACTAGTAAAAGATTCTTGAAAATGTTGTCCCTTGGGATTCGATCCTCAACTATACTACGATAAGACCCGTCCTCTTGCGGGTGGTATTATTCCACAAGGTTTTGGTTAAAAACCCAGAGATTTCAGCCATGGGTGAGTTTGTTAGTGCGATAATATTCCACGTCAAATTCTGGCATCATTGCTAGGGAGAACGGAATCATCTAGTCAAATATAGTTCTTTTGAGACTAATCTAGGATTTTCTTCTACCTTTTGATACTATCGATCATATATACTTGAATTCGGTTCGACTCCATCCATCTTACTACTGAAAGATCTTTCCATCCTAGGTACCCACAAAGTCTAGTGTATGTGTCGTTCGGACAGTCCCTGACTCTCTGCTAGCTTTGACCCTGAGATAGATAGAACCTTTCGTCGTCAGAACAGAGAGAACCAAGCAAGAATGACTCAAGAGGAGGAAATTGCCCGAAGGGTAGCTCAAGCCCTTAATGTGCAAAGAGATAGGCTTATGCGAGAAGCCCAAGCTGCAGTTCAAGAAGAAATCTAAGTAGCTCAACAAGCTGAGTTACAAAAAGACCTTAGAGAATTCTCAATCCCTAAAGCTACTGATGTTCACCACCCAGTACAACCTCCTTCCATCAACGCTCCAAATTTTGAGATAAGAGCACATTGGGTTATACTGCTTCAAAATAGCCCTTTCTATGGTAAACAAGGAGAAGATAGTCAAGAACATCTTCTGAGGTTTATAGATCTATGTGCTATGACAAAGCAGAATGGAGTCACAGATGATGCTATCAGACTCCGTCTCTTTAAATATTCTCTTGCCGATAGAGCCATGAGTTGGTACAACTCCTTGCAATGTGAACCCATCACCACTTGGGAACAACTTCAAAATATTTTTCTGGAAAACTTCTATCCTCCTTCCCTCACCTATGAAATCAGGGGCCGAATAACGCAATTCACTCAGGTCCCTGGAGAAACCTTTATAGAATCATGGGAAAGCTACAAAGAGCTTCTATGCAAGTGTCCATACCACGACATTCCTACAAACTAGCTCATCAAAATCTTTTATAGGGGTGTGGATGATGATATCAAGAAGTTCTTAAACTCCTCATCTGGAGGAAACTTCATGTGTTAAATTTATGATAGCGCATGGAAAGTTGTCAACCTTGGAGCTAAATACCAAGCCAACTGGGGTAGGCACGTAAGTAAAGGAGTGTTGAAGGTTGCTATGGCAGAAGCTACTCCTGAGTACAAGTCTATTGTTGAGTCTCTAAAGCTTCTAGTTCCCAAGTAAGACGAACTTGAATCATATTTTTCCACCTATGAAAGAGGACGCCCGCCCCCTCAATGACAAGAACAAGTCAAGTCAGCTTCACTCTTCTGTGAAGCATGTAAGGGAACTGATCATTCTACTCTAGCCTGTAACATTCTCTATGATGTCGTTTTGGGTAATACTTGTACCCAGCGAGATAATGGCCAAATGGAAAGTTTGAATGCCATCAACACTATCCCTGGTCAAAGATACTATAACCCGAATCAGAGCAGGAACCATCTGGGTTTTCAATATGGAAATCATTCAGGAGCAGAAAACTCATGAAAACTTGGTTGAAATAATCAACAATGAGGCCCACCAGGATTCCAGTATAACCAACAACAAAATTTCAGAAATCAAGGGAATTATAGGGGTAACTTTTAGAATAGGAACTACAACAATTATCAGAATAACTCTCAGTTCCAGAATGGTAACTTTTAGAATAGGAACTACAACAATTATCAGAATAACTCTCAGTTCCAGAATCCCAACCAAGTCCCTTACCAGAATCAACAACAAGGGCATCAAACCGGTCCCATCTCTCCCAATGACAAATTGTCAGCTATTGAAAAGATGTTGCAGTCACAACAGACTATGATAACAAACCAACAAGACATTAGAAGGCTATTGAATCTCAACTTTCAGCTAACCTCAAGCCACCTGCTGGAACTTTCGCTGGCCAGCCAGAGAATAATCCTAAGCATCTTGAACAAGTGAAGGTTGTTACCACCAGGTCCGGGAAAGAATACTCTGACCCCCCTACCAAGATACCAATAGTAGAAACAAACGATGATGACTTTGTGAATGTCCAAGACTCTACAATACCTAAGTCTCAATCGAAGGAACCACCAACCGCTGATAAGACAGACAAAGCAAGATTGGAGGAATAAATTGATGCAGAGGCAAAAGACACACTTGACCCAGATGTTCCAGTGTACAAGCCTCGTCGCCCTTTACCAGCTCATTTGAAGCAGACAAAGCTTGATACTCGATTCAACAAGTTCAAGGAAGCTATGAAGAAGCTTCATGTTGATATACCCTTTTTAGATGTGCTGGCTGAGATACCAGCCTGGACAAAATACTTAAAGTCTCTCCTCACAAGGATGTATACAACCGAAGAATACGAGATAGTCAAGTTAGCAACAACAACTTATGATATCATCCATAGAAAGATGCCCAAGAAGTAGAAAGATCTAAGATCCTTTGGGGTTTCGTGCCATATCAATGACTCTTCATGTAAAAGGGATTGGCCAATCTTGGTGCTAGAATCTCTATCATGCCACTTAGCCTTTGCAAGAGGCTAGGGTTTGCAGAACTACTTACAACTGACATGACCATACAACTTGTAGATAATTCTATGACTCTTCCCTTGGGAATCATTGAAGATGTCCCAGTCAAGGTAGGAAAAAACTCTTATGTCACATGTGACTTTGTCCTCATGGACATAAAGTAAGACGCCAGATACCCTCTTATCTTCGCCCGTCCATTCCTTGCCACTGCAAGAGCTCTGGTTGATGATGAAGAATGAACCTTGCTACTCAGACTAGGTAAAGAAACCATCAAGTTTGAAGTTTTTGAAAGCATGTGAAGACCGAGCATCCGGGAAGAAGTCTATTTGATTGATTGTATAGAGAAAATGTCACTCCTCACACAAGAGAAGTATGAACAAGATGATCCTTTAGAAGTGACTCTTACAAACCCATCTATTGACAACTCAATTGACAAACAAGTTAATGATTGTGTTCTTCACCTCAACACTGCCGAAGAAGATCTGGAAGCCAAATTCAGGGAACTCGAGGTTGTAAATGCAACTGAAGAGCCGTGCGAGAAGCCAGAAGCCCCTGAAATGAAGCCCCTTCCCGAGGGACTGAAGTACGTGTTTCTAGATGATCTCAAGGTCTACCTAGTTATTAAAAACTCTGATCTAACGACCATACAAGAAGTTAAGCTCTTGAAAGAATTAAAAGAAAGAAGGAAAGCTATCAGGTACAAGATGAGTGATCTCACTGGCGTGAGTCAAACACTTTGCATGCACAAGATCCCTATGGTGGAAGACCACAAGCCGACTATTGAATATCAATGAAAGCTTAATCCAAATATGAAGGAAGTAGTCCACCATGAAGTCATTAAATTGATCACCACCAGCATCATCTACCCTTTTTCTGACTCGCCATGGGTGAGTCATGTACATGTTGTCCCAAAGAAAGGTGGCACTACTGTGATACGGAATGAAGATAATGAACTCATCCCCACTCGAACAGTTACCTCGCGGAGGATGTGTATCGACTACAAGAAGTTAAACAAGGCCACCCGCAAAGACCATTTCCCTATGCCTTTTATAGATCAAGTTTTACAGTGATTGGCTCACCAGGAATATTTTTGCTATCTCGATGGATACACTGGATTCTATCAAATTCCTATTCATCCAGATGACCAAGAGAAAACTACTTTTACTTGCCCCTTTGGAACATACACATTTAGAAGGATGTCATTTGGGCTATGTAATGTGCATGTGACCTTCCAACGCTGCATGGCAGCCATATTTGTTGGTCTAACAAAAACTATTATGGAAGTTTTTATGAATGATTTCTCTGTATATGGGGATTCATATGACTCATGCCTAAAACACCTCTCCCTGGTCCTCAAACGATGTGAAGAAACACATCTAGTGCTAAATTGGGAGAAGTGTCACTTTATGGTAAAAGAAGGCATTGTCCTTGGCCATAGGGTGAGTAATCGTGGAATTAAAGTGGACACGGAAAAGATCGAAGTGATCTCCAAACTCTCTATCCCAACCAATGTAAGAGAGGTTCGTGCGTTCCTTGGTCATGTAGGCTTTTACAAAAGGTTTATCAATGATTTCTCTAAGATAACCAAGCCTATGACCAACTTGTTACTAAAGGACTCTGATTTCCATTTTGATGAAGATTGCATCAAAAGTTTCAACAACTTGAAGCGTGATCTTACAACAACACCTATCATCCGAGCTCCAGATTGGGGGCACTCATTCAAAATAATGTGTGATGCCAGTGATTACGATGTGGGTGTCATTTTAGGTCAATCTATAGAGAAGAAACATCATGTCATTTACTATGCATCGAAGACCCTTGACGAAGCTCAGAGGAATTATGCAACTACTGAGAAGGAACTCCTAGCAGTCATGTATGCCTTTGACAAGTTCAGATCCTACCTCATTAGTTTGAAGGTCATTGTCTATACAGATCATGCTGCTATTCGTTACCTCCTAAAAAAGAAAGATGCAAAACCTAGTCTGATAAGATGGATTCTCCTCCTACAAGAATTTGATCTAGAGATAAGAGATAAGAAATGTACAGAGAATGTTGTAGTAGACCACTTGATTCGTATCCACACCCTAGACACTGAAACTACCCCTATTAATGACTCTCTTCCAGATGACCATCTCATGAAAGTCTCATAAGCTACTCCTTGGTACTCGAACTATGTGAACTACCTTGTCGCTGGTGTCATCCACCCCGAATGTCTTGGGTTTTAGGGGAGGCAGAGGAGGCAGCAGAAAAAAAAATTTCTCCCCAAATCCCAGAACAAGGAAACACGTCAAGGTCTATACAATATGAAATGATGGTTTTTGGAATCATACCTTGTCTCGAGGCTTGCTCGACGACAATACCTCACGCCTTGCGCGGTCTTCACCTCTAGTCTTGGACAGTGTCTGTGCAGCTCCTGGTCGCACCGAGACTGACGACTCCTGGTCTCACCAGGACTGTCGGGATTGACAGTTGTCCTCTGAACGGCAGAAACCTCCCACCTCTGAATTAGTCCACACAGAATACCTGGAACTCCAATCTCCTTGTCCCACAAGGAATTGGAAGGAGTCACACCCTCCAGTCAGTGTACTAGTCGCCAACACACTCTCTTGCCACCAATTGCTTTATGTAGTTGTCTTTCCCTTGTTGTGCCTCCCTTATCGGGTAGTACTTGCTTAGGCTCTCTCTCAGTTACCAAAACCAGAGAGAACGACAACTTTGCAGGCAACTAGTTGCACTGAGTTGTACTTTGAGAAGCCCCCAATAACCCTATATATAGGAGAATCATGGGATAGGGTTCTCCATCCCGAACAATGTGGGACTAAAAGCAGGAGTAGAAGGGTTTGAGATTTTCCACAAAAACAACCAACTCGCAACCTGAACTGATCGTTTCATTTCTGAAACGGTTGGTTGGGGACCTGAACCGGTCAGTTGACACCTCAACCGATCAGTTGGGACACCTCAACCAGTCAGTTCACTCTTGAATCGGTCGGTTCGTGGCCCTGGTCAGTTCCCGATTGACTTTCCATCTTTTGTTTCTAATTGGTATCAAATACCAATCCTTGTTCCAATCAAATTGGGCAAGTGAAAGGAAAGGAAAATTCCCACCAATCCTACTTTCCCAACTTACCTGGTTGGACCAGTTGAACGTTCGTTTCAACACTTGAAGTGATTGTTTCACCCTATCCATCAGCTGATCGACTCACTATTTGATCTGACCGGTTCACCAAGTTCAGCCGATCGGTTCATCACATGAGCTGATCGGTTGGGAGTGCAGATTGTACAGAATCAGTCAATTGCAGTTTCAATCAATTCGATACTCCAATCAATGTGTCCAACACCTTGAACATTATGATATTGAGCTATCAATTAATTGAGTGTTTAATTGAACTACTAAACTCCTTTAATAATAAATCTATGCATTGTTTGTGGACAAAAATCCTCTTCCAAGTTAAATCCTATGTGTGTGACCCTACAGGTCCATTTCACGTTGGCAGTGAAAGTCGATAACACTTATGACTTCACAAGAAAAGAGCGGTGCCTAGTCACACATCAGTACTACCCAAGTGAAAAAGAAAGTTGGAGAATAACATTCATTCCTACAATCTGTGAATGGTGTTACAGTGAATGTATAATTCCTTTGTCACTGATATCTCGAATGAACTTGAGGCATGGAACATTCATCCTGTCAACGTTCATTCACTTTCTTGATCTCAGAGCAGATTGAAAGAGATATGTATGACATCAATATCACATATCAATTCACACATGCGTGCTTAAACCTATTTCAATCCTACTCATCAAGTGGCCTTGGATATCAAACTCCCTCAGGAGGGACAAATCCCATATCTATCACTCACCCTCAAAAGCCCCATGTGTCAAAGCCACCCAATCATCACCTTTATAACAACCCATGTTTCAGGACTGCGTTTGATGATGTCAAAGTGTGCCCAACGACGTGTTGAGTGTAGTGATTTCAGGTCAAAGAATCACACTCACCACCATCACTGTGAGTACTGACTGCGACTACCATGTCATGGTTCCATGTGTCAAACTCACGGTGGGTGTGTCTGGTACACTTGTTCTCTAACAAGTACCTATGTGTTTGGTTTGATATCTATATATCATGACTAATGAGATTCTATCATCAACCAACACCACAATCTAGTCTTGTGTGTCATTGTTTTCTATCTACCTTCTACAATGACATCCGACTAGGGACATAACAAGAATGTACAAACTCTTAACATACGTATGATCTCATCGTTTAGGTCCTCAACCTAAAAGAATATGTCATTGAGTACTGTCATTCTCTAGACATTCAATATGTTCTATCACTATCTCATATGACAGAACCAGAAAGAATTGGAAGCTTGCCTTTGATGTTTATCAAATCAATCTTAATGTATCCCACCAATCATCCCATGATTGGCTCTCATGGCATACATACCAACAGACTCCCACTTGCACTGCGAGCCAATCACCCTTGAATCATATTCATAGTGATCTTCAAACATGTCCCACTTGTTATTGTGCTCTAGTGCGAACATAGTGAGTAATGGAAACACCTTGCCAAAGTTAGTATAAATTGCATGTCTCACATCTCTTCACTGTACGTCATACGTATGAGATGGAGTTACCGTAATATGCGATCTAGTATTCCAAATGCTAACCTTTAGCCACATTGCATGATCAAGGATTCCATACTTGTCATCAATGACCGGAATATCTCTAAGTTCATTTCATGAACTTCCAGATCCATATAGTATCCACTGTTGTTCTCTAACACATAGATACTCGGAATTTCCTTTTAAATGGTTTTATTGGAACACTTCCAATTATCAACAAACTTTCACTTTTATATATCATATATATATATATATATTTTGTGATTAATTTTCTGTCCTTTCAGAAGTTCGCATCAATGTAACTCTTTACATTGAACTCTTCCTTATCTCCATAGAACTAGTACTTATCAAGTACTTATCAAGTTCTCATGGTATTCCAGTAACCCTTACTGGAAGTAGATAGGCATCCACTCATCATGTCCCACATATGAGTTATCAGGATGAGCACATCATATTGCCATGTCCTACATACAAGATGATGAATGCATTTTGTTCTTTCCATGTCGATACATGCAAGATAACGGGATGATTACATACATGATATATCCATATTGATTCTTAGTGTTCCCATTCTTCATAAGAATTGGACACTTGGCCTTGGGATACTAATTCCATGTAACATGGACAGGTTTTCTCCCACTAAATCTGTTCATACTGAACCCTTTAGTAAAGATTGCCAATGTATGTTTTCTCTTTTCAGGTCAAGAGGTTTTCGAGAACTATCTCTATAGATCTCTATTACTATCACATAGGAAACATCTCTATCTTCCTTAAAGATAATTTCCACTTTGGATTTCCATTCTAGAACATTTCCATTTCACATCAATATGTGGAATGTGAACACGCTCCCACTAAATCATAGATCCTTTCTTTATCTTTGACATATCAGTCAAACCCTTTGACTATATCATCAAAATAAAGATCTAATTTTGAGTTGCTTGTACTCAATCAATCACATTGATTAGTCCATTGTAACTTATAGACTTCATTTGCATTAGTGGATTCATAAACCTTATAGGTTGTGTCACGTACACACCCTTGGTTTATTCCTCATAGGAATGCAGTTTTAGTATCCATATGTCAAATGTCTTTAGTCATTAAGTTGCAATCAACAAGCATCATCCTTCTCAAAATGTTATCCGTGTGTCTAAACACTTAAGACTCAATTGCACTTATGGATTTCATTCCAATGGGTGCTACCATCAAGGTCATACCTTATGGTTCATATGGATGTCATTTAGGATGTAATGGTCATTAACCATAACTCAAAATTCGGTTCCTCATATTCATCTAGATAGTTGACTCATCACATGAACAACTCATCACATAGATAATTGAGGTGTATCTGTCAAGGATATAAGAACTTACAACTTCTTGTGATTCTTAATGTCCTTTATTAGTGTGGGGTATTCTTTTATTAAGAAGAATTCAATTATTTGATAATCATTCTCTAACTCCTTAGAGTATGATTCCTTCTTGATTTAGACATCACCATGCCTTAATCATGAGTTCACTATGATATACTATCATAATCACTCATAAGGATCTCAAACATTTGGTCCAAGTATTTCATTCATTGATCTCATCAAGAATTAACACTTTACCAAATTTGTACTTCATCTATGATATTCTTGAACACTTCAAGATATTCATATTGGTATTTCTTTAAACAACTTTTGAAGTATTAGCATTTGTTCCAATAGGTATGTAAATACATCACATGTATTATACCTCATAGGATAATCATTCTCCCACTACCATTAGTGAATATTGATTAATCATGTCCAAGATATTCAAGTCTCTTACTGGTTCTCTAACCAAAAGAGTCTAGATTTATCCATCACATTGAAACTAGAAATGAATTTCTCATGATTGATGCTAATTTGATTGTTTGAGTTATCTATAACTTTTAGGTATCATTTTATCTTATGCATATCAAATACCACAAGATAAACAAGGATTTGCCACAAAGATCATATCTTATTAGAAATTGAAACATCTCTTTATTGATTGCCATCATTGTCATACAATATGCAAAAATAAAGTGTTTCTATCTATTGGCAAATATGAAATAACAGTTCTCAACTCTATTTCATGCCCTTTAGGCTGAGATAAACTAAAAGGTACTCCTATCTATGGCAGCAACACTTGCTCCAATGATGGGTACTCCTTTCTTGATCCTTTCACAAAGGCCATCACTTCTTTGTGGATATTGCATATCATATATGACATATCCATATCTTGGTATCATATACCTCAGATAAAAAAGTGGTTCATTTCATGATACCTTAGGTGGAGATCTCCATCCCCTCCTTCATCTTCTTTTGTTCTTCCAGATATAGAGGGCAATTCCCTCATACACCCCTTCCCCATGTGCCTTGAGGTTGAAGACGGCTTGGGTTGCTGGCTAACATCAGAACACTTCTTTGCTTTGCCCTTGCCCTTGCCCTTAAGACTTACCTTTTCTTTGATTAAATCAAAGATTATGGTTTGTCTTTCTTCATCTTTGCCTCTACTATCCTCAACATGTCCAACAACTTTGTCAACGCTTGTCAAAGTTTTTCATTTTGTAGTTTATCATGAACTGTATGATTCTCACAACATTTGCAGTATCATACCAATAACCAACTCTTGGCTCAGAGGGAATCCTTCTTAGTCAGGTCATTCCACATACCCAATCATATTGAGTGTGTGAATACCTTACTGGATCTCCTTTTATCATGACATACTAGGACAATGTCTTGGAGACATCATATGTCTCATGTTGTCTCTACAACACATAGTTCAGAGAACGCAACATCAAGCACTCCACATTAATGGCATCCTCAGTATGCTTCCATAAGCATCCTTTAAGCCATGGGTGTTGTGGGATCGAGTTCATCTAATTCTGGTATAACTAGGACTTAGAGCTTTTGCTCTTAGATTGAGAACATTTCTCAATGTCCTAACCAGTCGTGGAATTATTCCCATTTAATTTGTCCTTTTCAACGACCGATCGCTAAAAAAAGTGATTGTTGTTTGTTGCTATTTGTACTACAAAAGGAAAATATGCAATTTTAGTTCAAAAACTCATTTTTTACTTATTTGATTGATTTGAAAAGTTGACGATATAATTAGGCCTTTAATTAATTATTGCTCCCACTATTTTAATTCAAATTGATAGCCCTCACCATCAATTCAGAAGATTGCAGCGTGCAACCTTGTAGTGGGCAAGATCCTGAAATCTTCTAAGTCATGGACCAGCTAGGGCTGTCACCCACAACTCAGATCTCTCAGGTGGGCAACTTTTGCCAATTGCATCATATGCAACTCTTGATAAGATGTCATATGCAACTCATTGCCATGATCACCTACATGCCTCAAGGTACTAGATCCCATCTAGATCACCTTGTTAAGTCTGACCCAAGGCATACACAATGAATATGCACCCTGCTAGGGCAGACCCACACATTCATCCTACACGCTTCCACGAGATAGGCGGTGCACCACGCTAGGGCGTGCCCACACTTGGTCGATCAAGTTTTTCACGTGTGTCGCATTTGGAAGGCATCTAAAACTTAATATTTAATGAGGGATTTGGTTTTATATACATATACATATCCAATCACCAAAATACATAATACCTATCATATACATGCTATATCCCACAGAAAACATGTGAAACGATAAAAGCGATGATTATGGCCATCCTAATGTGATTCCTCGAACCAAGAGGAATCAAGGTCATCTAGGTCTACATCACATGCAACCTGTACAAGATGAACTTTTTTCTTTGACTTTCTGGGTTTGATCAACTCATCTCATGAACGATCGGCTCGCCATCAGACTGGTCGGCTGGGTGCCACCAGCCGATCGGTTGACTCCTCCAACCGATCGGTTCGCCTGGTCGTCGTGCATCCGTTCATGGCCGCCACCCGCTTGTCTCGCTCCTCGAACCGGTCATCAACTGATCGGCTCACACCTTGAACTGGTCATCTGGAACGTCAACTGATCGGTTCACTTCTTGAACCAATCGTCTCAGCTGTCGTCAGGATGTCTGCCGTTCTTCGACATAACAGGAAATAAAATTCTATCCTATTATACATTGTAAAAAGAGAAAACTTGAGTTACATTCGAGGGGAGCAAAGGTAGGAAAGAAATCTCAAATTATTTTGAGTTACATCAGGAATAGGAGAAAGAAGATCGGTGCGCAGACCGAGATGCAAACAATCACATACAACCATACACATATAGGGTTTATTGGCCATAACCACACTATACATCCATCATAAAACTCATTTAAGGGCGACACGTATCGAGTGCATTCATAATACATATCATATATGTAAATTGGGATTTGTGGATTTAGGATTGGACATGCATAAAGCCAATTTTATTCGCATCGTATGCAATAAATAAAGGCGACAAACCAAAATCGATCATATCGATAATCACTAAAGTATAGAGAAGTTGACGTGGATCTGATACCACTGTTAGGTTTTAGGGGAGGCAGAGAAGGCAGCGGAAAAAAAAAATTTCTCCCCAAAACCCTGAACAAGGAAACACGTCAACATCTACACAATAGGAAATGATGGTTTGTGGAATCATACGTTGTCCCAAGGATTGCTCGGTGACAATACCTCACGCCTTGCGCGGTCTACACCTCCGGTCTTGGACGGTGTCTGTGCAATACCTGGTCACACCGGGACTGACGACTCCTGGTCTCAACGAGACTGTCGGGATTGACAGGTGTCCTCCGAGCGGCAGAAACCTCCCGCCTCTGAAGTAGTCCACATGGAACACCTGGAACTCCAATCTACTTGTCCCACAAGGAATTGGAAGGAGTCACACCCTCCTGTCAGCGTACTAGTCGCCAACACACTCTCCTGCCACCAATTGCTTTCTACAGTTGTCTTTCCCTTATTGTGCCTCCCTTATCGGGTAGCACTTGCTCGGGCTCTCTCTCGGTTACCAAAACTAGAGTGAACGACAACTTTGCAGAGCAACTGGTTGCACTGAGTTGTACTTTGAGTAGCCCCCAATACCCCTATATATATAGGAAAGTCATGGGACAAGGTTCTCCATCCCAGGCAATGCGGGAATAAAAGCAGGAGTAGAAGGGTTTGAGATTTTCCAAAAAAACAACCAACTTGCAACCTGAACTGATCGTTTCATTTCTGAAACGATCGGTTGGGGACCTAAACCGGTCGGTTGACATATCAACCGATCGGTTGGCACACCTCAACCGGTCGGTTCACTTCTGAACCGGTCAGTTCGTGGTCCTGGTCAGTTCCCGATTGACTTTCCATCTTTTGTTTCTAATTGGTATCAAATACCAATCCCTATTCCAATCAAATTGGGCAAGCGAAATGAAAGGAAAATTCCCACCAATCCTACTTTCCCAACTTGCCCAGTTGGACTAGTTGAACGATCGTTTCAACACTTGAAGCGATTGTTTCGCCATGTCCATCAGCCGATCGACTCACTACCTGAACCGACTGGTTCACCAAGCTCAGCCGATCAGTTCATCACATGAGCCGATCGGTTGGGAGTGCAGATTGTGCAGAATCAGTCAATTGCAGTTTCAATCAATTTGATACTCCAATGAATGCGTCCAACACCTTGAACATTATGATATTGAGCTATCAATTAATTGAGTCTTTAATTGAACTACTAAACTCCTTTAGTAATCAATCTAAACATTGTTTGTGGACAAAACTCCTCTTCCAGGTTAAATCCTATGTGTGTGACCCTGCAGGTCCATTTCACATTGGCAGTGAAAGTCCATAACACTTATGATTTCACAAGCAAAGAGAGGTGTCTAGTCACACATCAGTGCTACCCATGTGAAAAAGAAAGTTGGAGAACAACTTTCAATCCTACAATCCATGAATGGTGTTACAACGAATGTATAATTCCTTTGTCACTGATATCCCGAATGAACTCGAGGCATGTAACAATCATCCTGTCAATGTTCATTCACTTTCTTGATCTCAGAGCAGATTGAAAGAGATATGTATGACATCAATATCACACATTGATTCACACATGCATGCGCACACCTATTTCAATCCTACTCATCAAGTGGCCTTAGATATCAAACTCCCTCAGGAGGGACAAATCCCATATCTATCACTCACCCCTCAAAAGCCACATGTGTCAAAGCCACCCAATCATCACCTTTATAACAACCCATGTTTCTGGACTGCGTTTGATGATGTCAAAGTGTGCCCAATGATAGGTGTTGAGTGTAGTGATTTCAGGTCAAAGAATCACACTCACCACCATCACTGTGAGTACTGACTATGACTAACATGTCATGGTTCCATGTGTCAAACTCACGGTAGGTTTGTCCGGTACACTTGTTCTCTAACAAGTACCTATGTGTTTGGTTTGATATCTCTATATCATGACTAATGAGATTCTGTCATCAACCAACACCACAATCTAGTCTTGTGTGTCATTGCTATCTATCTACCTTCCACAATGACATCTGACTAGGGACATAACAAGAACGTACAAACTCTTAGCATTTGTATGATCTCATCATTCATGTCCTCAACCTGAAAGCATACATCATTGAGTACTGTCATTCTCTAGACATTCAATTTGTTCTATCACTATCTCATATGACTGAACCAGAAATAATTAGAAGCTTGCCTTTGATGTTTATCAAATCAATCTTAATGTATCCGACCAATCATCCCATGATTGGCTCTCAGGGCATACATACCAACAAACTCCCACTTGCACTGCGAGCCAATCACCCTTGAATCATATTCATAGTGATCTTCATACATGTCCCACATGTTACTGTGCTCTAGTGTGAACATAGTGAGTAATGGCAACACCTTGCCAAAGTCAGTATAAATTGCATGTCTCACATCTCTGTTGGGTTTTAGGGGAGACAGAGAAGGTAGCGGAAACAAAAATTTTCTCCCCCAACCCATACCGAGGAAACGCGTCAACGTCTATATAATAGGAAAGGATGGTTTGTGGAATCATACCTTGTCCCGAGGCTTGCTCGGCGACAATACCTCACGCAATGCACAGTCTTCAACTCCGGTCTTGGATGGTGTCTGTGCAGCTCCTGGTCGCACCGGGACTGACGACTCCTCCTCCTACCGGACTGTCGGATGATAGTTGTCCTCCTGAGTGGAAGTGTCCTCCCGCCTCTGTAGTAGTCCACACGGACCACCTGGAACTCCACTCTCCTTGTCCCACAAGGAAGTGGAAGGAGTCGCACCCTCCTGTTGACGTACTAGTCGCCAACACACACTCCTGCTACCAGTTGCAATTGCAGTTGTCCTTCCCTTGTTGCACCTCCCTTTTGCGGGAAGCACTTGCTCGAGATCTCTCACGGTTACCAAAACCAGAGAGAACGACAACTTCGCAAAGCAACTGACTTGCATTGAGTTGTACTCTGAGAAGCCCCCAATACCCCAATATATATAGGCAGATCATGGGACAGGGTTCTCTATGCCCGACAATATGGGACTAAAGCAGGAGTAGAAGGGTTCGAGATTTTCCACAAAAAGCAACCAACTCGCAACCTGAACCGATCGGTTCACAAGTGAACTGGTCGGTTGGGGACCTGAACCGGTCGGTTGGAGCACCAACCGATCGGTTGGGACCCATGAGCCGATCGGTTCACTTCTGAACCGGTCGGTTCGTGGTCCTGGTCGATTCCCGATTGACTTTCCTTCTTTCGTTTCTAATTGGTATCGAATACCAATCCTGGTTCCAATCAAATTGGGCAAGTGAAACGCAAGGAAAATTCTCACCGATCTAACTTTCCCAACTTGCTCGGTTGCACCAGTTGAATCGACCGGTTCAACACTTGAACTGATCGTTTCACTCTGACCATGAGCCGATCGACTCAACACTTGAGCTGACCGGTTCAGCAACCTCAGCCGACCGGGTCAACACTTGAACTGATCGGTTGGGAGTACAGGTTGTGCAGAATCAGTCAACTGCGATTTCAATCAATCTGATACTCCAATCAATGTGTCCAACACCTTGAACCATATGATATTGAGTCATCGACTGATTGAGTGTTTAATTGAACTACTAAACTCCTTTAGTAATCAATCTAAACATTGCTTGTGGACAAAACTCCTCTTCCAGGTTAAATCCTATGTGTGTGACCCTCCAGGTCCATTTCACGTTGGCAGTGAAAGTCCATAACACTTATGACTTCACAAGCAAAGAGCGGTGCCTAGTCACACATCAGTGCTACCCAAGTGAAAGTAGAAAGTTGGAGAACAAATTTCATCCTACAATCCGTGAATGGTGTTACAGTGAATGTATAATTCCTTTGTCACTGATATCCCGAATGAACTCAAGGTATGGAACAGTCATCCTGTCAATGTTCATTCACTTTCTTGATCTCAGAGTAGATTGAAGGAGATATGTATGACATCAATATCGCATATTGATTCACACATGCGTGCGCACGCCTATCTCAATCCTACTCATCAAGTGGCCTTGGATATTAAACTCCCTCAGGAGGGACAAATCCCATATCTATCACTCACCCCTCAAAAGCCCCATGTGTCAAAGCCACCCAACCATCACCTTTATAACAACCCATGTTTCAGGACTGCGTTTGATGATGTCAAAGTGTGCCCAACGACATGTGTTGAGTGTAGTGATTTCAGGTCAAAGAATCACACTCACCACCATCACTGTGAGTACTGACTGTGACTACCATCTCATGGTTCCATGTGTCAAACTCACGGTGGGTCTGTCTGGTACCTTGTTCTCTAACAAGTACCTATGTGTTTGGTTTGATATCTCTATATCATGACTAATGAAATTCTGTCATCAACCAACACCACAATCTAGTCTTGTGTGTCATTGCTGTCTATATACCTTCCACAATGACATCCGACTAGGGACATAACAAGAATGTACAAAATCTTAGCATCCGTATGATCTCATCGTTCAGGTCATGAACCTGAAGTCATACGTCATTGAGTACTGTCATTCTCTAGACATTCAATCTATTCTATCACTATCTCATATGACTGAACCAGAAAGAATTGGAAGCTTGCCTTTGATGTTTATCAAATCAATCTTAATGTATCCCACCAATCATCCCATGATTGGCTCTCAGGGCATACATACAAACAGACTCCCACTTGCACTGCGAGCCAATCACCCTTGAATCATATTCATAGTGATTTTCAAACATGTCCCACATGTCACTGTGCTCTAGTGCCAACATAGTGAGTAATGGAAACATCTTGCCAAAGTCAGTATAAATTGCATGTCTCTCATCTCTTCATTGTACGTCGCACGTATGAGATGGAGTTGCCGTAATATGCGATCTAGTATTCCTTTGCTAACCTTTAGCCACATTGCATGATCAAGGATTCCAGACTTGTCATCAATGAGTGGAATATCTATAAGTTCATCTCATGAACTTCCAGATCCATATAGTATCCACTGTTGTTCTCTAACACACGGATACTCGGCATTTTCCCTTTTAAATGGTTTTATTGGAACACTTCCAATTATCAACAAACTTTTACTTTTATACATCCTATGTATATTTTGCGATTAATTTTCTGTCCTTTCGGAAGTTCGCATCAATGTAACTCTTTACATCGAACTCTTCCTTATCTCCATAGAACTAGTACTTCCCAAGTACTTATCAAGTTCTTATGATATTCCAGTAACCCTTACTGGAATCAGACAGAAATCCACTCATCATGTCCCACATACGAGTTATCAGGATGAGCACATCATATTGTCATGTCCTACATACAACATGATGAATGCATTTTATTCTTGCCATGTCATACATGCAAGACAATGAGATGATTACATACATGATAGATCCATATCTATTCTTAGTGTTCCCATTCTTCATAAGAATTGGACACTTGGCCTTGGGATACTAATATCCATATAAAATGGACAAGTTTTCTCCCACTAAATCTGTGCATACTGAACCCTTCAGTACAGATTGCCAATGTATGCTCTCTCTTTTCCAGGTCAAGAGATTTGTCGAGAACTATCTCTATAGATCTCTATTCTTATCATATAGGAAACATCTCTATCTTCCTTAAAGATAATTTCCACTTTTGGATTTCCATTCTAGAACAATTCCATTTCACATCAATATGTGGAATGTGAATACGCTCCCACTAAATCACAGATCCCTTCTTTATCTTTGACATATCAGTCAAACCCTTTGACTATATCATCAAAGTAAAGATCCAATTTTGAGTTGCTTGTACTCAATCAATCACATTGATTAGTCTGTTGTAACTTATAGACTTCATTTGCATTAGTGGATTCATAAACCTTATAGGTTGTGTCACATACACATCCTGGTTTTATTCCTCATAGGAATGCGGTTTTAGTATCCATATGCCAAATGTCTTAGTCATTAAGTTGCAATCAACAAGCATCATCCTTCTCAAAATGTTATCCATGTGTCTTAACACTTAAGACTCATTTGCACTTATGGATATGATCCAATGAGTGCTACCATCAAGGTCATACCTTATGGTTCACATGGATGTCATTTAGGATGTAATGATCATAAATCATAACTCAAATTTTGGTTCCTCATATTCATCTAGATAGTTGACTCATCACATGAACAACTCATCACATAGATAATTGAGATGTATCTATTAAGGATATAAGAACTCACAACCCTTGGGATTTTTAATTTCCTTTATTAGTGTGGGGTATTCTTTTATTAAGAAGAATTTAGTTATTCGATAATCATTCTCTAACTCCTTAGAGTATGATTCCTTCTTGATTTAGACATCACCATGCCTTAATCATGAGTTCACTATGATACACTATCATAATCACTCATAAGGATCTCAAACATTTGGTCCAAGTACTTTATTCATTGATCTCATCAAGAATTAATACTTTACCAAATTTGTACTTCATTTATGAAAATCTTGAACACTTCAAGATATTCATATTGGTATTTCTCTAAACACCATTAGAAGTATTAGCATTTGTTCCAATAGGTATGTAAATACATCACATGTATTATACCTAATAGGATAATCATTCTCCCACTACCATTAGTGAAGATTGATTAATCATGTCCAAGATATTCATGTCTCTTACTGGTTCTCTAACCAAAAGAGTCTAGATTTATCCATCATATGGAAACTAGAAATGAATTTCTTATGATATATGCTAATTAAATTGTTTGAGTTATTAATAACTTTAGGTATCATTTTATCTTATACATACCATGTATTACAAGATAAACAAGGCATTGCCACAAAGATCATATCTTTAAGATTGAAACATCAAAATTATTAATTGCCATCATTGTCATGCAATATGGAATAATAAAGTGTTTCTATCTATTGGCAATATATGAAATAGTAGTTCTCAACTCTATTTCATGCCCTTTAGGCTGAAATAAACTAAAAGATACTCCTATCTATGGCAGCAACACTTGCTCTAATGATTGGTATTTCTTTCTTGGTCCTTTCACAAAGGCCATCACTTCTTTTTGGATATTGCATATCATATATGACATATCCATATCTTGGTATCATATACCTCAGATAAAGAAGTGGTTCATTTCATGATACGTTAGGTGGAGATCTCCATCCCCTCCTTCATCTTCTTTTGTTCTTCCAGATATAGAGGGCAATTCCCTCATACACCCTTTCCCCATGTGCCTTGAGGCTGAAGACGGCTTGGATTTCTAGCTAGCATCAGAACACTTCTTAGCTTTGCCCTTGTCCTTGCCCTTAAGATTACCTTTTCTTTGATCATATCAAAGACTATGGTTTGTCTTTCTTCATGTTTGCCTCTACTATCCTCAACATGTCCAACAACTCTGTCAACGCTTGTCAAAGTTGTTCATGTTGTAGCTTATCATGAATTGTATGATTCTCACAACATTTGCAGTATCATACCAATAGCCAACTCTTGGCTCAGAGGGAATCCTTCTTAATCAGGTTTCCCACATACCCAATCACATTGAGTGTGTGAATACCTTAATGGATCTCCTTCTATCATGACATACTAGGACAGTATGTTGGAGACATCATATGTCTCATGTTGTCTCTGCAACTCATAGTTCAGAGAACACAACATCAAGCACTCCTCATCAATGTCATCCTCAGTATGCTTCCATAAGCATACTTTCAGCCATTGATGTGGTGGGATCGAGTTCATCTGGTTCTGGTATAACTAGGACTTAGAGCTTTCGCTCTTTGATTGAGAACACTTCTCATCATCTTAAGCAGTCGTGGAATTATTCCCATTTAATTTGTCCTTGTCAAGGACCGATCGCAAAGAAAAGTTGTTGTTGTTTCTTTCCATTTGTACTACAAAAAGGAAAATATGCAATTTTAGTCCAAAAACTCATTTTTGACTTGATTGATTTGAAAGTTTGACGATATAATTAGGCCTTTAATTAATTATCGCTCCCACTATTTTAGTTCAAATTGATAGCCCTCACCATCAATTCGGAAGATTGCAGCGTACAACCTTCTAGTGGGCAAGATCCTGAAATCCTCTAAGTCATGAGTCAGCTTTGGCTGATTGCCCACAACTTAGATCTCTCAGGTAGACAACTCTTGCCAATTGCATCATATGCAACTCTTGTTGAATGAACATGCACAACACCTTGCCATGAACATTCCTTGCCTCTGGGCTTAGACGCTCTAAGAATCACCAGTTAAGTCTAACCCAAAAGCCGACACGGTAGAACATGCACCCTGCTTTGGCAGAACCTACATGTCTACCCTTCACACTTCCACAAGATAGACTGCGCACCACGCTTTGGCGTAACCTACGCTTGGTCGATCGATCTTTTCATGTGTGCCGCTAATGGAAGGCATATAAGACTTAATATTTTAATGAGGGATTTGGTTTTATATACATATACATATCCAATCACCACAATACATAGTACGTATCATATACATGCTATATCCCACAGAAAACATGCACAAAAATGATAAAAAGCGATGATTATGGCCATCCTAATGTGATTCCTCGAGCCAAGAGGAATCACAGTCATCTAGGTCTACATCACATGCAACCTGTACAAGATGAACTCTGCGCCTTGCCTTCCGAGTTGATCAACTCATCTCATGAATGATCTGTACTCTCCAGCCGGTCGTCTGGGTGCCACCAGCCGATCAGTTGGCTCCTCCAACCGATCGGTTCACCTGGTCGTCGTGCATCTCGTCATGTCCGCCACCCGCTCGTCTCGCTCCTCGAACCGGTCATCAACCGATCGGTTCACTCCTTGAACCGACCGTATAGAACGTCAACCGATCGGTTCACGACTTGAACCGATCGTTTCAGCTGTCGTCTTGATGTCCACCGGTCTTCGACATAATAGGAAATAAAAATCTATCCTATTTATTACATTACTTTAAAAGGGAAACCCCGAGTTACATTCAGGGGGAGCAAAGGTAGGAAAGAATCTCAAATTATTTCGAGTTACATCAAGAATAAGAGAGGGAAGATCGGTGCGTAGACCGAGATGCAAGCAACCATAAACAACCACACACAGATAGGGGTTTATAGGCCATAATCATGCTACACACATCCACCACAAAACTCGTTTAAGGGCGACGCGTATTGAGTGCATTAATAATACATATCATATATGTAATTGGGATTTGTGGATTTAGGATTGGACATGCATAAAGCCAATATTATTCGCATCGCATGCAATAAATAAAGGTGACAAACCAAAATCGATCATATCGATATTCCTAAAATATAGAGTAGTTGACGTGGCTCTGATACCACTGTTGGGTTTTAGGGGAGACAGAGAAGGCAGCGGAAACAAAATTTTCTCCCCCAACCCATACCGAGGAAACGCGTCAACGTCTATATAATAGGAAAGGATTGTTTGTGGAATCATACCTTGTCCCGAGGCTTGCTCGGCGACAATACCTCGCGCAATGCGCGGTCTTCAACTCCGGTTTTGGACGGTGTCTGTACAGCTCCTGGTCGCACCGGGACTGACGACTCCTCCTCCTACCGGACTGTCGGATGACAGTTGTCCTCCTGAGCAGCAGTGTCCTCCCTCCTCTGTAGTAGTCCACACGGACCACCTGGAACTCCACTCTCCTTGGCCTACAAGGAAGTGGAAGGAGTCGCACCCTCCTGTTGACGTACTAGTCGCCAACACACTCTCCTGCTGCTAGTTGCAACTGCAGTTGTCCTTCCCTTGCTACACCTCCCTTTTGCGGGAAGCACTTGCTCGGGATCTCTCACGGTTACCAAAACCAGAGAGAACGACAACTTTGCAAAGCAACCGGCTTGCATTGAGTTGTACTCTGAGAAGCCCCCAATACCCCTATATATATAGGCGGATCATGGGAAAGGGTTCTCTGTGCCCGACAATATGGGACTAAAGCAGGAGTAGAAGGGTTCGAGATTTTCCACAAAAAGCAACCAACTCGCAACCTGAACCGATCGGTTCACAAGTGAACCGGTCGGTTGGGCACCTGAACCGGTCGGTTGGAGCACCAACCGATCGGTTGGGACCCATGAGCCGATCGGTTCACTTCTGAAGCGGTTGGTTCGTGGTCCTGGTCGATTCCCGATTGACTTTCCTTCTTTCGTTTCTAATTGGTATCAAATACCAATCCTTTTTCCAATCAAATTGGGCAAGTGAAATGCAAGGAAAATTCTCACCGACCTAACTTTCCCAACTTGCTCGGTTGCACCAGTTGAACCGACCGGTTCAACACTTGAACCGATCGTTTCACTCTGACCATGAGCCGATCGACTCAACACTTGAGCCGACCGGTTCAGCAACCTCAGCCGACCGGTTCAACACTTGAACTGATCGGTTGGGAGTACAGGTTGTGGAGAATCAGTCAAATGCGATTTCAATCAATCCTATACTCCAATCAATGCGTCCAACACCTTGAACCATATGATATTGAGTCATCGACTGATTGAGTGTTTAATTGAACTACTAAACTCCTTTAGTAATCAATCTAAATGTTGCTTGTGGACAAAACTCCTCTTCCAGGTTAAATCCTATGTGTGTGACCCTGTAGGTCCATTTCACGTTGGCAGTGAAAGTCCATAACACTTATGACTTCACAAGCAAAGAGCGGTGCCTAGTCACACATCAGTGCTACCCAAGTGAAAGTAGAAAGTTGGAGAACAACTTTCATCCTACAATCCATGAATGGTGTTACAGTGAATGTATAATTCCTTTGTCACTGATATCCCGAATGAACTCAAGGCATGGAACAGTCATCCTGTCAATGTTCATTCACTTTCTTGATCTCAGAGTAGATTGAAGGAGATATGTATGACATCAATATCGCATACTGATTCACACATGCGTGCGCACGCCTATCTCAATCCTACTCATCAAGTGGCCTTGGATATCAAACTCCCTCAGGAGGGACAAATGCCATATCTATCACTCACCCCTCAGAAGCCCCATGTGTCAAAGCCACCCAATCATCACCTTTATAACAACCCATGTTTCAGGACTGCGTTTGATGATGTCAAAGTGTGCCCAACGACATGTGTTGAGTGTAGTGATTTCAGGTCAAAGAATCACACTCACCACCATCACTATGAGTACTGACTGTGACTACCATCTCATGGTTCCATGTGTCAAACTCACGGTGGGTCTGTCTGGTACCTTGTTCTCTAACAAGTACCTATGTGTTTGGTTTGATATCTCTATATCATGACTAATGAGATTCTGTCATCAACCAACACCACAATCTAGTCTTGTGTGTCATTGCTATCTATCTATCTTCCACAATGACATCCGACTAGGGACATAACAAGAATGTACAAACTCTTAGCATCCGTATGATCTCATCGTTCAGGTCATGAACCTGAAGGCATACGTCATTGAGTACTGTCATTCTCTAGACATTCAATCGGTTCTATCACTATCTCATATGACTGAACCAGAAAGAATTGGAAGCTTGCCTTTGATGTATATCAAATCAATCTTAATGTATCCCACCAATCATCCCATGATTGGCTCTCAGGGCATACATACCAACAATCTCTTCGTTGTACGTCATACGTATGAGATGGAGTTACCGTAATATGTGATCTAGTATTCCATTTGCTAACCTTTAGCCACATTGCATGATCAAGGATTCCATACTTGTCATCAATGACCGGAATATCTCAAAGTTCATTTCATGAACTTCCAGATCCATATAGTATCCACTATTGTTCTCTAACACATAGATACTCGGCATTTCCTTTTAAATGGTTTTATTGGACCACTTCCCATTATCAACAAACTTTCACTTTTATATATCATATATATATAATTTGTGATTAATTTTCTATCCTTTCAGAAGTTTGCATCAATGTAACTCTTTACATTGAACTCTTCCTTATCACCATAGAACTAGTACTTATCAAGTACTTATCAAGTTCTCATGGTATTCCAGTAACCCTTACTGGAAGTAGACAGACATCCACTCGTCATGTCCCACATATGAGTTATCAGGATGAGCACAAAATATTGCCATGTCCTACATACAAGATGATGAATGCATTTTGTTCTTGCCATGTCGATACATGCAAGATAATGGGATGATTACATACATGATAGATCCATATCTATTCTTAGTGTTCCCATTCTTCATAAGAATTGGACACTTGGCCTTTGGATACTAATTCCATGTAACATGGATAGGTTTTCTCCCACTAAATTTGTGCATACTGAACGCTTCAGTACAGATTGCCAATGTATGTTTTCTTTTTTTAGGTCAAGAGGTTTTCGAGAACTATCTCTATAGATCTCTATTCCTATCACATAGGAAACAGCTCTATCTTCCTTAAAGATAATTTCCACTTTGGATTTCCATTCTAGAACATTTCCATTTCACATTAATATGTGGAATGTGAACACGCTCCCACTAAATCATAGATCCCTTCTTTATCTTTGACATATCGGTCAAACCCTTTGACTATATCAGCAAAATAAAGATCCAATTCCGAGTTTCTTGTACTCAATTAATCACATTGATTAGTCCATTGTAACTTATAGACTTCATTTGCATTAGTGGACTCATAAACCTTATAGGTTGTGTCACGTACACATCCTTGTTTTATTCCTCATAGGAATGTGGTTTTAGTATCCATATGTCAAATGTCTTTAGTCATTAAGTTGCAATCAACAAGCATCATCCTTCTCAAAATGTTATCCATGTGTCTTAACACTTAAGACTCATTTGCACTTATGGATTTCATTCAAATCGGCCCTACCATCAAGGTCATACCTTGTTGTTCATATGGATGTCATTTAGGATGTAATGGTCATTACCCATAACTCAAAATTCGGTTCCTCATATTCTTCTAGATAGTTGACGCATCACATGAATAACTCATCACATATATAATTGAAGTGTATCTGTCAAGGATATAAGAACTTACAACTTCTTGTGATTCTTAATGTCCTTTATTAGTGTGGGGTATTCTTTTATTAAGAAGAATTCAGTTATTTGATAATCATTCTCTAACTCCTTAGAGTATGATTCCTTCTTGATTTAGACATCACCATGCCTTAATCATGAGTTCACTATGATACACTATCATAATCACTCATAAGGATCTCAAACATTTGGTCCAAGTATTTCATTCATTGATCTCATTAAGAATTAACACTTTACCAAATTCGTACTTCATCTATGATATTCTTGAACACTTCAAGATATTCATATTGGTATTTCTCTAAACACCTTTTGAAGTATTAGCATTTTTCCCAATAGGTATGTAAATACATCACATGTATTATACCTAATAGGATAATCATTCTCCCACTACCATTAGTGCAGATTGATTAATATTGTCCAAGATATTCATGTCTCTTACTAGTTCTCTAACGAAAAGAGTCTAGATTTATCCATCACATGGAAACTAGAAATTAATTTCTCATGATTGATGATAATTTGATTGTTTGAGTTATCTATAACTTTTAGGTATCATTTTATCTTATGCATATCAAATACCACAAGATAAACAAGGCATTGCCACAAAGATCATATCTTTAGAAATTGAAACATCTCTTTATTGATTGCCATCATTGTCATACAATATGCAAAAATAAAGTGTTTCTATCTATTGGCAAATATGAAATAGCAGTTCTCAACTCTATTTCGTGTTGGATAAATTGGACATTATGATAAATCCCTTTGTTTCGATGATGACAAACATTTCATTCTTGTTGATCTAACGTGCTACTTGAGTGTGCAGGATTAAGGTGGATGACAAAGCAACTAGGGAAAATCCAAAAAAAAAAAAGCTTACACATTTATATTTCCATACAATGTAATCACTGTTGTAAAAACTTGTACAAATATATAATGTACAAGTACTTAGATTGCATGTAAATCAAGCGTTGGATCTTCCTAGCTAAATCACCACACTTAGATAGGTCATCTCCTTCAAATAGGATCACATATGCACATTCATACACATGCTTAGTGGTTAAATTAAAAGATTGAAAACAAAGTCAATCTCGGTCGACCACACTCCTCGACCGAGACACTCTCGGTCGACAAACTTCTCGACCGAGATTGACCCAAGTAGCCGTTAGACACAGCTGATAAAGTAGTTGGCAGTTGCAAATGAACGTTGATCCAGAGAGCCTGTCGGTCGACAAAACTTCGACCGAGTAGGTATCTCGGTCGACAATTTGTCGACCGAGATGGTCTCTGACAGCAACTGCAGAATAAAGTAACTAGCCGTTATTAATGCACCTAACTTATTCCTAACGGCTAGTTAAGCACTTAGAAACCCCTAGAAGTTGTCTAGAACGTCCTTAAGCATCCATAGGCCATTCCTATAAATAGGACATGCCTTAGGACACCAAAAAACACCCAAGCTACAATTGTGCTATACTTGAGCTTGAATACACATTGGCAATACTGTTTTGAAGCAATAGATCAATTCCTACATTTGCTACTCACTCCTATTGCTTCCATTTCGTGTCCTATAGGCTAGTATCTCCTATCCACTACAATCACATTGCCATACACTTTGGTTAGGAGATCTACACGCTTGATATAGGCAAATCAAGCCTTGTGCTTAAAAGGATAAGTTGTAATTTCTGTTTTTTTTCTTGTTCCTTTTATCCTTTGTACTCTCCTTGCTACTCCTAGGGTTGGAGGCTGCGGATCGGAGAGGGTTGACTTCTCAGGTGGAGAAGGGGACTTCAAGCTACTTCAAGAAGGCTATCGCACGGGAAGCTACTTCAGAAGGTTGGTGCAACGGGAGTTGGTGCATCTACTTCAAGGGAAGGCTGCTTCAAGGTTGGGCGATTACTTCTAGGTGAAGGCTGCTTGAAGGGTTTAGGGAAAAGAAATTGTATTTTATGTAAAGTCCTTGCGAGGTAATAAAATAAATTTCTTTTCAAATCCCAGTTGGGTAAGCAACCGGGTAGTAGACTGACGGCTATAGTATTTCCTATAGTTGGAACCACTCTAAACCTTGTGTCTCCTTGTCCAATATTTTCATTGTGGTTGTTTGAGTTCAATAATTGTTAAATTATCTATAAAACTCTATTCACCCCCCCCCCTCTAGTAGTTTTCAATTGGTATCAGAGCAGGCTTCAAGGAACCCTAACCAGGTCTTGAAGAATGAAGGGTGGAGGTGACTACAACCGCAGGCAAAGGAGCAACTTGGATCAACCTTCATCAAGCTGCAATTGGTGTTTAGGAACGAACCATACAACAATTGGCTGTCCATGGAAAGAAAAGAAGAAAGAGGTCCATAAGAATTGTTTCATTGCTACAACCAATGAGGAAGAAGAAGAAGAGGTAAGCCTTCTTGATTTATCAAAAGAAGAGCTAATTTCTAGTATTGAAGAAACTCACAATAAGTATATTGAGTGCAAGAAGAAGTTAAAGAAATATAGTAAAATAATCGATGAGTTAAATGCTAGACTTCTTGATCTTACTTCCGAAAATGACGATTTATATGCTAAATTGAATACTCTTGGTTTTGAAAAAGATAGCATTGTTTCAGAAAATCGTACTTTGAAATCATCTCTAAGTAGTAGTGATGTGAAGATTTTTACTCTAGAATCAAATTATGATCTTCTATATCAAGAAAAGGTTGAATTACTTGCAAAGTTAAATCATTTTCAAAAACAACCTGTTTTGTGTACACATCTAGATTATGATAATATAGTGAAAGAAAGAAATTCTTTATCATCCAATCTAGATCAAGCAAAACTAGACATTAAGAAAAGAATGGATGAGATCATTAAGTTGCAACAAGAAGTTAGTAGGTTAAGAAACAATGGAATACTTGATAGAATATTGGATAATTCCTATCATCAAATAGGGAGAAGAGGACTAGGTTATAAGCCCAAAGGGAAAACTCATCAACAACCTAGTTGGAGAAAGACACGAGCACATCAAGCCACATTTGTACCAAATAACAACCTAGAACAAAACCATAGAAAAAGACTTGAGGTTGATTCTATATGTTGCCATTATTGATCTCGTCTTGGACATTACTCTTTTTCATGCCCATACAAGAAAAGGAATGTTGAGTTAGTATGGGTTCTGAAAACCCCAAATTGAATTGATTAGACTAAGTTGAGATATGACTGAATACTTTAAATTGCACATCCTTATGTCTATCTCGACTTAACAGAAAGGGGTAACAAAATGATTCAAGTAACTAAAATTTCTAACTTGAAAATTTATCTCAATTAAGGTCCTTAAAACTTAAAATTTTGAATATGATAAGTTGAGAGTTGATCTAAATGTTACTTTGATATTCATATGTTTATCTCAATCTGATCTTTGAAATAATTAGATACAGTCTATATTGTACTTGAAATAGAATTCTGAACACTTTCCAGAAATTCGGTCGGTCGAGAATTTGTCAACCGAGGGAACCTCGGTCGAGAAATTGTCGACCGAGTATGTCACTGTTTTTCAGAATGCTGTAAAATTGCTGAATTCTTTTGAAATTGTTCAAAATTGTTGTCTATTCATGATCAATGACTGTATAATAAAGTATCAATTATGGAAATCGTCCTTGAAAGATTATGAGAAATAAATTTGGTCAAAAACCAAAATTATTCTTAGTTTAAAGAAAATTTCTGTTCTATCATTCTATCATTACATAGACAAGCAAAGAACTTATTGGTGATTTATATCTTAGAAATGCTTGCAAAAAGAACAATGTTTTCAATTGATATCTTTAAAAGATTTGAAATATTCATTATGCTTTCATGTTTAGTATTACTTAAACATGCATCAAAATTGATATGAATGCTTAATTGGAAATCTGCAATTTTTGCCTCTTGGTTAAAACAACATTTAGCCAAGGGGCGCTATGGTCGTAGTCAAGGGCGACCTAAAATAAGCTTTGACAAAATGCTTATTTGGACATCAATTTATTGAACTTAATCTTAGTATACTTTTGATAAATGTCAAAATAAAAAATTTATCATTTGTGACCTTAAAAGCCTTAAATTGCTTAAATTGTAAGATTAAGGGGGAGCTTATAAAAGCAAATTTGATTATTTGATTATGAAGCTTACAAAAACATTGTTAACATCATTTGGAGTTTGTTATGACCTTCGGATTCTTAAAAGTAATTTGTATGAAAAAGAATTTCATCAAAATGATATATCTTGCTCTTAAAGGAACTCTCTAAACAAATCAGGACTTAACATCCCTTGTTTTGGTTGGAGACATTTTTTTATGTACTCTAAGATTAAAGGACTCTCATTTAATTTAGGACTTATCATCCCTTGATAGATGAGAAATAAATATACATTCATCATAAGCTTAAGGGAATCTCATATCATTTCAAGGCTTAACATCCTTTGCAAATGATTGAGAAACAAATTGTGGATAAATTAGACATAAATCCATGTTCCTTATAGGATATCTATTTAAGGGGGAGCTTAATATAAAATTAAGGGGGAGAAGAAATAAAATGTTTAACCTGGATATCTTTTTGAAATGACAAAGGAGGAGAAAGAATATAAAATCAAAAATATAAATATAAATGAGTTTCATCTTGATGGCCAGCACTCACTTGTAAAACAAGAATGGCTACAAAAGGTAATCTTCAGGTATGAAACTCACATGCTTTATATTTCCTTATTTCATATTTTAGGAAATGTTTGTCATCTTCAAAAAGGGGGAGATTGTTGGATAAATTGGACATTATGATAAATCCCTTTGTTTCGATGATGACAAACATTTCATTCTTGTTGATCTAACGTTCTACTTGAGTGTGCAGGATTAAGGTGGATGACAAAGCAACTATGGAAAATCCAAAAAAAAAAGCTTACACATTTATATTTCCATACAATGTAATCACTGTTGTAAAAACTTGTACAAATATATAATGTACAAGTACTTAGATTGCATGTAAATCAAGCGTTGAATCTTCCTAGCTAAATCACCACACTTAGATAGGTCATCTCCTTCAAATAGGATCACATATGCACATTCATACACATGCTTAGTGGTTAATTAAAAGATTGAAAACAAAGTCAATCTCGGTCGACCACACTCCTCGACCGAGACACTCTCGGTCGACAAACTTCTCGACCGAGATTGACCCAAGTAGCTGTTAGACACAGCTGATAAAGTAGTTGGCAGTTGCAAATGAACGTTGATCCAGAGAGCCTGTCGGTCGACAAAACTTCGACCGAGTAGGTATCTCGGTCGACAATTTGTCGACCGAGATGGTCTCTGACAGCAACTGCAGAATAAAGTAACTAGCCGTTATTAATGCACCTAACTTATTCCTAACGGCTAGTTAAGCACTTAGAAACCCCTAGAAGTTGTCTAGAACGTCCTAAAGCATCCATAGGCCATTCCTATAAATAGGACATGCCTTAGGACACCAAAAAACACCCAAGCTACAATTGTGCTATACTTGAGCTTGAATACACATTGGCAATACTGTTTTGAAGCAATAGATCAATTCCTACATTTGCTACTCACTCCTATTGCTTCCATTTCGTGTCCTATAGGCTAGTATCTCCTATCCACTACAATCACATTGCCATACACTTTGGTTAGGAGATCTACACGCTTGATATAGGCAAATCAAGCCTTGTGCTTAAAAGGATAAGTTGTAATTTCTTTTTTCTTTCTTGTTCCTTTTATCCTTTGTACTCTCCTTGCTACTCCTAGGGTTGGAGGCTGCGGATCGGAGAGGGTTGACTTCTCAGGTGGAGAAGGGGACTTCAAGCTACTTCAAGAAGGCTATCGCACGGGAAGCTACTTCAGAAGGCTGGTGCAACGGGAGTTGGTGCATCTACTTCAAGGGAAGGCTGCTTCAAGGTTGGGCGATTACTTCTAGGTGAAGGCTGCTTGAAGGGTTTAGGGAAAAGAAATTGTATTTTATGTAAAGTCCTTGCGAGGTAATAAAATAAATTTCTTTTCAAATCCCGGTTGGGTAAGCAACCGGGTAGTGGACTGACGGCTATAGTATTTGCTATAGTTGGAACCACTCTAAACCTTGTGTCTCCTTGTCCAATATTTTCATTGTGGTTTTTTGAGTTCAATAATTGTTAAATTATCTATAAAACTATATTCACCCCCCCCTCTAGTAGTTTTCATTTCGTTCCCTTTAGGCTGAAATAAACTGAAAGGTACTCCTATCTATGGTAGCAACACTTGCTCCAATGATGGGTACTCCTTTCTTGATCCTTTCACAAAGGCCATCACTTCTTTGTTGATATAGCATATCATATATAACATATCTATATCTTGGTATCATATACCTCAGATAAAGAAGTGGTTCATTTCAAGATACCTTAGGCGGAGATCTCCATCCCCTCCTTCATCTTCTTTTGTTCTTCTAGATATAGAGGGAAATTCCCTCATACACCCCTTCCCCATGTGCCTTGAGGTTGAAGATGGCTTGGGTTGCTGGATAGCATCATAACACTTCTTTTCTTTGCCCTTGCCCTTAAGACTTACCTTTTCTTTGATCACATTAAAGATTATGGTTTGTCTTTCATCATCTTTGCCTCTACTATCCTCAACATGTCCAACAACTTTGTCATCGCTTGTCAAAGTTGTTCATGTTGTAGTTTATCATGAACTGTATGATTCTCGCAACATTTGCAGTATCATACCAATAACCAACTCTTGGCTCAGAGGGAATCCTTCTTAGTCAGGTCTTTCCACATACCCAATCAGATTGAGTGTGTGAATACCTTACTGGATCTCCTTCTGTCATGACATACTAGGACAATGTCTTGGAGACATCATATGTCTCATGTGTCTCTACAACACATAGTTCATAGAACGCATCATCAAGCACTCCACATAAATGGCATCCTCAGTATGCTTCCATAAGCATCCTTTAAGCCATTGGTGTGGTGGGATCGAGTTCATCTGATTCTGGTATAACTAGGACTTAGAGCTTTTGCTCTTAGATTGAGAACATTTCTCAATGTCCTAACCAGTCGTGGAATTATTCCCATTTAATTTGTCCTTTTCAAGGACCGATCGCAAAGAAAAGTGATTGTTGTTTGTTTCCATTTGTACTAGAAAAGGAAAATATGCAATTTTAGTTCAAAAATTCATTTTTTACTTATTTGATTGATTTGAAAAGTTGACGATATAATTAGGCCTTTAATTAATTATCTCTCCCACTATTTTACTTCAAATTGATAGCTCTCACCATCAATTCCGAAGATTGCAGCGTACAACCTTCTAGTGGGCAAGATCCTAAAATCTTCTAAGTCATGGACCAGCTAGGGTTGTCACCCACAACTTAGATCTCTCAGGTAGGCAACTTTTGCTAATTGCATCATATACAACTCTTGATAAGATGTCATATGCAATTCCTTGCCATGATCACCTCCATGCCTCAAGGTACTAGATCCCATCTAGATCACCTTGTTAAGTCTGACCCAAAGCATACACGATGAATATGCACCTTGCTAGGGCAGACCCACACATTCATCCTTCACGCTTCCACGAGATAGGAGGTGCACCACGCTAGGGCGTGCCCACACTTGGTCGATCAAGCTTTTCACGTGTGTCGCATTTGTAAGGCATCTAAAACTTAATATTTAATGAGGGATTTGGTTTTATATACATATACATATCCAATCACCACAGTACATAGTACGTATCATATACATGCTATATCCCACAGAAAACATGTGAAACGATAAAAGCGATGATTATGGACATCCTAATGTGATTCCTCGAGTGAAGAGGAATCAAGGTCATCTAGGTCTACATCACATGCAACCTGTATAAGATGAACTCTGTGCTTTGCCTTTCTGGGTTTGATCAACTCATCTCATGAATGATCAACTCGCATTCAGACTGGTCGGCTGGGTGCCACCAGCCGATCGGTTGGCTCCTCCAACCGATCAGTTCGCCTGGTCATTGTGCATCTCTTCATGGACGCCACCTGCTCGTCTTGCTCCTCGAACCGGTCATCAACCGATCGACTCACACCTAAAACCGATCGTCTGGAATATCAACCGATCGGTTCACTTCTTGAACTAATCATCTCAACTGTCGTCAGGATGTCCGCCGTTCTTCGACATAACAGGAAATAAAATTCTATCCTATTTTACATTGTAAAAAGAGAAACCTCGAGTTACATTCGAGGGGAGCAAAGGTAGGAAAGAAATCTCGAATTATTTCGAGTTACATCAGGAATAGGAGAAAGAAGATCGGTGCGTAGACCGAGAAGAAAGGAACCACATACAACCATACACAGATAGGGTTTGTTGGCCATAACCATGTTATACATCCACCACAAAACTCATTTAAGGGCGACGCGTATCGAGTGCATTCATAATACATATCATATATGTAAATTGGGATTTGTGGATTTAGGATTGGACATGCATAAAGCGAATTTTATTCGCATCGTATGCAATAAATAAAGGAGACAAACCAAAATCGATCATATCGATAATCCCTAAAGTATAGAGCAGTTGACGTGGCTTTGATACCACTGTTGGGTTTTAGGGGAGGCAGAGAAGACAGCAGAAACAAAAATTTTCTCCCCAAAACCCAGAACAAGGAAACGCGCCAACGTCTATACAATAGGAAATGATGGTTTGTGGAATCATACCTTGTCCCGAGGCTTGCGCGGCGACAATACCTCGTGCCTTGTGCAGTCTTCACCTCCGGTCTTGGACGGTGTCTGTGCAGCTCCTGGTCGCACCGGGACTGACGACTCCTGGTCTCACCGGGACTATCGGGATTGACAGCTATCCTCTGAGCGGCAGAAACCTCCCGCATCTGAAGTAGTCCACATGAAACACCTGGAACTCCTATCTCCTTGTCCCACAAGGAATTGGAAGGAGTCACACCCTCCTGTCAGCGTACTAGTCGCCAACACACTCTCCTGCCACCAATTGCTTTCTGCAGTTGTCTATCCCTTGTTGTGCCTCCCTTATTGGGTAGCACTTGCTCGGGCTCTCTCTCGGTTACCAAAACCAAAGAGAATGACAACTTTGCAGAGCAACTGGTTGCACTGAGTTGTACTTTGACAAGCCCCCAATACCCCTATATATATAGGAGAGTCATGGGATAGGGTTCTCCATCCCGGGCAATGCGGGACTAAAAGCTGGAGTAGAAGGGTTTGAGATTTTCGACAAAAACAACCAACTCGAAACCTGAACCGATCGTTTCATTTCTGAAATAGTCAGTTGGGGACCTGAACTGGTCGGTTGACACCTCAACTGATCGGTTGGGACACCTCAACCGATCGGTTCACTTCTGAACCGATCGGTTTGTGGTTCTGGTCAGTTCCCCATTGACTTTCCATCTTTTGTTTCTAATTGGTATCAAATACCAATCCTTGTTCCAATCAAATTGGGCAAGTGAAACAAAAGGAAAATTCCCACCAATCCTACTTTCCCAACTTGCCCGGTTGGACCAGATGAACGATCGTTTCAACACTTGAAGCGATTGTTTCGCCATGTCCATCAGCCGATCTACTCACTACCTGAGCCGACCGATTCACCAAGCTCAGTCGATCGGTTCATCACATGAGCCGATTGGTTGGGAGTGCAGATTGTGCAGAATCAGACAATTGCAGTTTCAATCAATTCGATACTCCAATCAATGCATCCAACAAGTACTTATGTGTTTGGTTTGATATCTCTATATCATGACTAATGAGATTCTGTCATCAACCAACACCACAATCTGGTCTTGTGTGTCATTGCTGTCTATCTACCTTCCACAATGACATCCTACTAGGGACATAACAAGAATGTACAAACTCTTAGCATCTGTATGATCTCATCGTTCAGGTCCTCAACCTGAAAGCATACGTCATTGCGTACTGTCATTCTCTAGACATTCAATTTGTTCTATCACTATCTCATATGATTGAACCAGAAAGTATTGGAAGCTTGCCTTTGATGTTTATCAAATCAATCTTAATGTATCCCACCAATCATCCCATGATTGGCTCTCAGGGCATACATACCAACAGAATGTATTGGAAATGAATTGAAGAAATGCATGCATGATGCGAGAATATATCACTGGGATGAGCCATACCTCTTTAAGCTTGGTGTTGATGGTCTCTACAGACATTGTATAGCTGAGGAAGAAGCTCATCTTGTTTTAAAACAATGCCACTCAGGCCCAGTTGGAGGCCATATGAGTTCTAAGAAAATCGCTCTGAAGGTTTTGCAATGTGGTTTCTTTTGGCCAACCATATCCATAGATGCTTACAACTTTGTTTTATCATGTGACAAGTGTCAAAGAATGGTAAACATTATGAAAAGAGATGAGATGTCACTTAAGCTATGGCAAGAAGTTGAGATTTTTGATGTTTGGGGAGTGGACTACATGGGTCCATTCCCATCCTCACATGTATTTTCGTACATCCTAGTCATGGTTGATTATGTCTCCAAATGGATACAGGCAATGCAATACCAACAGTTACTAGCGATTCAAAACCCGTCATCAAAATGTTCAAAGATATTATTTTTCCCTATTTTGGAATCCCACAAACTATGATATCCAACAGAGGTTCTCATTTTCTGGAAAGAAGGTTCAAAGCACTATTAAGGAAATATAGTGTTACACACCAGGTAGCCTCCCACTACCACCCACAAACAAGTGGGAAGGTAAAGGTTTTGAACCGTCAACTCAAAGCTATCCTGGAAAAGATAGTAGGACGCAACCGAAAGGATTGGTCAGTGAAAATTAATGATGCTTTATGGGCCTACCGAACTGCTTTCAAGACTCCTCTTAGAACAACACCCTTCAAACTGATCTATGGAAAGTCATGTCGCCTACCAATAGAACTCGAACACAAAGCTTGGTGGGCAATCAAACAGCTGAATTTTGACATGAAGAAAGTTGGCCAAGCCAGGATTCTACAACTTCAGGAGCTGGATGAACTCAGGATGACATCTTATGAGAATGCCATAATCTATAATGAACACACAAAGTTATGGCACAATGGTCATCAGAAGAGGAAGGACATTCAAGTGGGAGATCAAGTTCTTCTATTCAACTCAAGACTGAAGTTATTCCCAAGGAAGCTTCGTTCTCGCTGGTTTGGGCCATACATTGTCAAGAGCATCTATCCACATGGTGCCTTTGTTTTATGGAATGAAAAGTCAGGATAATTTGTGGAAAATGGCCAACGCTTGAAGAGAAATTTCACTACAGCCGATACTAGCACTAATGAATCAATGAATCTTTCCAAACCAACATATCTACCAAAAAATTGAAGGAATCACATCGATCCATCGACATAAAACAAAGGCGCTTGTTGGGAAGCAACCCGATCTTTAACTTAGTTTTTCTTTTTAGTTTTGAATTAGAAAATTTTGCACCCGGTAGATAATGCATCGCAAGATGCAATCTTAAGTTCTGATAGTTTCCATTTTTGAGATTTCATATGGAGGACGCGTCGCCGAAAGGAATGCAACCACATCTGGTGGACCAACCGACACGAGTTTTCCCCTCCATCTTAGATTTAGAGTTTTCTCAAGACGAGCAAATTTCTAAGTTTGCGGTGGAGGGTGGGTGGTACATACTTTACTTTCCACATATACCCGTCTATTTTAGACTTAAGATTCCATAGTTGCAATTTTTACCAAAATTTTCAAAATTTTAAATTTTCAAAGAAGATGTATAGAAACTTGATGCAGTTTTGATGCTTTTGTTTCAAACCAATCCATTACCTAGCCGGCTATCCCATTTTTCCATGCAGTTTCAAATCATTATACCCTCCTCGCTTGAAGAAAAACCTCAAGGAGGACAATTTTTGAAACTAGCCAATGGTTAGAAATCACCATGTGAAGCTTATGAATCCTAACATCATGTTCAATGAAAATGGCAAGTATATGTTGAACTGAGAGGGATCAAACACATTGTGCTTCCTAACTAATGAGTGGAATAATAGCATGGAATCTCCACTGGATCCACATCAAGTCATTATTTGAGCAGAGTATGATAAGGAGAACAACCTGGTGCACTGAATTGTAAATCAAGTTGCATTCTGATCTGAACTTTCTTCTATGCTTCTTCTGTCATCTTCTTACCCCTCCGTCCGTCAAAAACAAACAAAAATAACCAATATAGTGCCAAACCCTAAGTTTGGGGTGGCACACCCTCTCTCCCTTTTTGCTTCTTCCACACCCCTCGCTACGAAATAGGGGTGTATCGCCATGAAAAGATGCCAATGCGCACAAAAAAATGCAATCTCCAGTCGAATAGAGGAGACATTCGCACAAAAAATGCAATCAATGAAATTGCAAATCTCATAATAAAAATATCGAGTCGAATAGAGGAGAGATTTATTTCTTCCTTCCACACCACCCTTCACTCCCTTTTCCACCTTATGGCACAATGAATGCCTCTGCTATCCTAAAAAACACCAGTGTCAGATTAGGTGCACACTTGTTGTTCTGCGGGTATCTCTAGACTCTAACAAAAATCTTAGACATGCTTGATGTTGGAAAAAGTAGGGAGGAAGTGATGTTAAGAAACAAACTAAGGAATGAAGATATGGTAAGATGTGTTCAGTGGTCTCAGGAAGTTGAGATGCTTAGTCATACAGAGTAGAGAACAAACAATCGTGATGTGAAGATGAGGCAATCACACGAGTTGAAAGTACTCATTTGGCGACTATTCCAGATTTTGTGTTACTCAAGGATGAGCAACATTTATGTTCGGGGTATTTTGATGAATACATACTCATCCGGGTTCAGTTGCCATCTCTGGCCCTAATTTGCTATGATTAGTCACTTTTATTGGCTTTATCTTCCCATATGCGAGTTGACTTGGCTCAATAGGATTTATCCTTATTTCAATTAGGTTTATACACCTATTTCAAGGTCTAATTAAGCTCAAGAAGTCAAGTTTGGGGCCTAAGGGAGCCCAATTCTACAATCGCGGCCCTCTATCTTCTTTATTCACTACACCAGCAACGGATGGGATCATCCTGCTCCCCACTTCACACCAATCATACCACCACCAACAGAGCCTCCACTTTCATTGCCAGTATACACCCGCTGTCTTCTCACCTCAAACCATGATCGTTGTATTCTCCTCTACCCTAATAATCATGACATGCCCTCCTGCATCCTTACGCCCTTCAACATTGCAGACACGTCAGCCACTAATACTCCTAATCACGACTGCGATATTTCATCCCTCCCTACTGTGATCAGTGCTTCCTCCTCACCCGTGGTTTCATCACAACACACTGCGACCACCCTCTACTACCCAACATCGCGACCGTGGCAAAACCAAGCGTACGATCTCACAATTTTGACCTGGTCTTCCTGCGGTTTCTCCTACCTTGTCATCGCAACCTTCACATTCACCCACACCTGCGACATCACCTCCTCTTCTCCCTGTTGTTGCCTGCCCTAACAGTGACCACAACCATCAACACAACACCTCCCACCACCAACCCCGGCTAGCACCAAGGCTAACACATTGTCACACCGCGACCTCCACTTCATCTCTTCCCCCTCCCATCACGATCAATGCTCTTACAAAAGTCGCGACTGATGCCTGATTCTCATCTCCTACATGCGACCATCCCTCCTTTGATCGTGGCTGAACCATGCTCTTGCCGCGGTCTACGCCATCTGCACCTGCTTCTAGAAAAATAAATTGTGACCTGGGTTCCCTTCCCACAGATCGCAGTCTACTTCATTCACAACCACCGTGACCCGTCCTCCTTTCATCAAGATCGCGATCTGGGTGGACTTCTCCAACCACGCCAACACCTCAGCCATCAACACCAACCGTGACCTGGCTTGCCCACGCGTCTGCTTCCTCGCCATGAAGATCGCGACCAAGAACCGTGGCCTTCTACGACCCTAACACCACAGTCCCTCTCTTCACCAACACCTCGATCACGACCTCACCTCAACCACTCAAGAGACCATGCTCAACATACAACACGACCTTAACGATCACTTCCTGCCACTCAACCAACATCGTGACCCGTGGTTGTTTCCATCACACAACTACTGCTACACCGCGACCAAAGGCCATTGGAAAGAAAACTATGACCAAGATTTCTCTGGCAGCCCATGGTCACTACTAACCTCAATCTCGATTCACCAGTAAATTGCTTGCAGTCAGTGCATGTAAAAACTGTGACCAGAGGCAAAGAATAGAATAACACGACCAAAGGCAATGGAAAACAACCGCGACCTACAAAAAAACAACTGCGATCTACTGGAAAAAGCAAGAACTGAGACCCATCTATCAAAGGGTCGTGACCAAGGCCTAAAGGCAACATGCCCGAGTACCCAGTTGTGCCTATAAATACGTCCATACCCCCTACCATTCAGGGGGCCTCTCGAGATGCCATTAGGTTGCAGGTCTGTCCTGAGCCTAAGGAGACGTTCCCCACACCCAAGAGTCTACCTTCGTGGTGGTCTTGCACCCCCATTCATCCAGATCTGAGGTAGAAACCCAGATCTGCAAGCCACTCCATATAGATCTAGATCTATATCTAGATCTGGATCTAGATCTGTTGCATCCATGTCGTGCCTATGCCGCCATCACGTCCACAAGTTGCTCCTCCTACTGCGAGCAAGGACCACGAGAAGAGGGAGAAGGTGGAGAGAGAAGATCTTCCCCATATGTCATGGTGTCCTTCCCTCCTCATCCAGATCTGCCCTGATGTTGTGTAGAAGACTGTTTCTCCACCAAGCTGCGATCATCTTCTTCACCATGCTCATGGAGGAATCTTCTCTCTCTCTCTCTCTTGTTATTCTTGTTTCTCTCACTATGAGCGAGTAGTTTCCTTTTTCTAGGGTGAGTGTACTAGCCCTGCTGCCCATGCTTACATGTTCATTTACTAAACATTCCATGGCATGTATATAACTTTTCATTTCGTTGTTAATCGTCGATGTGTGCTTGTGGATTGATCACCTACTTGCATTTATCTTGTTCTTTTCCTATGTTGTGAGAACTTTAATATGTAGGATTTGAATGTCGATTAATGTGGTTGACTCCCAAATTAGAAATAGAATGGGATTCCTTGAGATTGTAAGTGTATGATTTGTGAGGGGATGAGCCATCTAGGCCACAGTGATGCATCTATGTGCCTAACGCCTGTATAGGGGGCCCACAACTTCAGTTGGATTTCTATATCTTCAGAACCGTAAGTGCATGATCAGGATATGGTGACGAGACATCTAATGCCTAAGGTGATGCTTACGTGAACCTAAACATCCCTCAGGGATGGTTCACAACAATTTTATTTGGATGGTTATATCTAGCCAGGATGTTTGATGTTTGAATATGTTTGCATGTGCAGTGACGGTGAAACTCAGGACCATCCCAGCGATTCCCATCATTAATCTTTAATCAACTTTTAATCCTTCTCTTTGATTTCCTTGCATTTAGTTTAATTAAACTCAAATCAACTAACCTCTATTCTAAATATTAGACTTGATTCAACTAGATTAGAGTAGTAAAATATTCTTAAAAACGTTGTCCCTTGGGATTCAATCCTCAACTATATTGTGATAAGACTCGTCCTCTTGCGGGTGGTGTTATTGCACAAGGTTTTGGTTAAAAACCCAGGGATTTTAGCCCTGGTTGAGTTTGTTAGTGCGATAATATTCCACGTCAAATAACATCCAAAACTCAGAATAACACTCATATATATGAGTATTTTATTCACAACAACCATGTGTCATGTTGTTGGTGAATCCATGTTATGACTCACAATTTCGATTGTGTATGTTATGTTAGGACTTGTATTAACAAGGTATCTCAGGCTCCCAACTACATTTTTGTACAAAGTAGCGTCAACTGGAGGATTATAACTAACTTTGCTAAGTTTTTTCCTGGATTCCATGGGAGTTTGGCTTGGGTTACACCCAACCATCCCACACTTGTTAAGTATCCTGAATGCATAGGCTAATTGACCAATAATATTCCTATAGGTGTTTGTTTCACTTCAATCCCCAAGTAATAGTTCAATAAACAAAGATTAGTCATAAAAAATAGTTGTTTTGTCTAGTTTTTAAGTTAGTGAAATCAATAGTATTTCACCTTGTTGTATTCAAATTGTTCACGTATACTCCAACCAACAAACTTGACTCATCCAAACATATTTTGCACACTGCATGCTCAAGTGGACACCTTTCAAACCCAAGTGATATAGGACTTTTATCCAACTTTAAGTTCGAAGCATGTGGAGCTTGTCAGAGTTTGTATAGTGCTTTGTTTAGTTTCAACACCTTTTTCTCATTGCCTTTTTCAACATATATAGGTGGTTGTATGATATAAATTTGTTCACCAAAATCACTATTGAGGAAGGTGAACTTAACCTCCATGTGGTGTACCTACCATCCTTCTTGGGCTGCCAAGGATATGAGCAACCTAAAAGTCTCGAGCATTGCAATTGGTGTAGAAACTTCATTAAAGTCCACTCCCCATTTTTGTGCATACCCTTGATCACAAGTTGTGCTTTGTGTTTCATTGTAGTCCCTTGAGAGTCCTTATTTACTGTGTAAACTCATTTCAAACCAATGGTCTGATGTCCATTTGGCAAGTTTACTATCTCTGATGTATTATTTCTATTGATGGCATCCAACTCCTTTTGCATTGCACGCCTCCAAGACACATGTTTCATATATTCTTCAAAGTTTATAGGCTCATTTGCATATATTAATTACAATATGTCATCTTATAGATCCACTTATAATGTTTTATCATTTAGATCATGTAGGGAGTGATACCTTTGTTGTCTGTTTGTACTAGGTCCTGACTGAGGACATTATGGAGTCACCTATTGCATACTACTTGAAGAGTTTGGGACGAGATTGGACTATCCTTCTATTCCTTGTGGACTGATGTCTGATCTTAGTGGCTCATTTGTGCTCAACACTTGATCACCTTTAGAGTGGTGATATTCATATATCACGATAAATGTTTCACCTGAGTGTTGATGGATGTCATGATCTTTTTTCATGTTTGGTGTTTATTACCATTGCCATTGTTTATCTTCTTCAAATAGCACAACATAGGTGACATGTATTTTCTTTTCTATTAGATCATACACTCTGTATGATTTGTATCCATATTCATATCCTAAAAATACCATGGGAGTACTTTAACCTACCAACATTTACATGTTTGGACTTACTAGTTTCACAAGAGCTAAAGCATCGAAACACATGAAAATGATATACACGTGGTTGTCTTTGAAACCATTCTTTGTATTATGTCCTCCTAACTAGGCTTCCTATCATAGCATGATTTAGAATATATGTTTTTGTTGTCACATCTTCTCCCCAAAACATAGATGGCATATTTTTTTTTAGGTAGCGTCTTATTATTTATGGAATAGTTTGGTTTCTCAGCTTGACAATGCTATTTTTTTAGGAGAGCATGGCGCAATAAGAAATTTTTTGATTCCCAAGTCTTCACAAAATTTTCTAAACTCCATCAAAGTAAATTGTCCTCCTCTATTTGTTTGTAGGGCCTTCATGTTGAGATCTACTTCCATCTCAGAGCTTGCCTTGATTTTTTTAAGGCACCCAAAGCTTCATCTTTAATTTTCTAACAGTACTATCCACATGTAACACCCCACTTGTACTAAGCAGAGAGGAAGCACATATATTTATTCACATCAAGGGGATGTAACAAATAGAGTTTAAATAAACCATCATAGGATAATAATCAAAATTTCTCATGCTCAAATCTGAACAAATTTACATGTACATAATCTTAGAAAAGGAAAAAGGATATATACTCTAGGTATGGTTGGCACCCCACTGTTGTTTTTCTCCCTAACGGTCATGGAGCTAGGGTTTCCACCTCAGATGGATTTCCCTCCTTAGCTAGCTTCCAACCTATAGTAATCACACCCCCAACCATGCAATAAACAAGCAGTAAGTGGAATTGAACGTATTATATTTTAACTAAAACTTGAAAATTGAAAACAGACACTTAGAATTGAACATTGAAAAACGTGCAATTTCTTTTAGGTAAATTTCTTTTTTCTTAACCTATATAAGTGTCCTTGGGTTGCACATATGTGCCTCTTCTCTTATGAACCAAAGTGCCTCTTCTCTAATGCATCAAAGTGCCTCTTCTCTTATGCATCAAAGTGCATCTTCTCTTATGAGGAACTTATATAGGCCTACTTATAAAATTTTCTTTCTCTTAAATCCTTTAACATTATTTTGGACTTTATTTGTAACTTTATCTTTAATGTTGATAAAGGTGATAAAATATACAACATAAAACTCAATTCATCATAATTTTACTGATATTAGCAATTGGAACAATAAATAGTATAAACATGACATTCATTGAAATTTTCATACATGCATATATATAAAGCAAACAATTTAACTATGTTCAATTTGCATGGACAATTTATATTTTCATTAAGATAGTATATTATCCCTCTTTCTAGGTTGAATAAACCCTAAGCAATTATTGGATCAGAAAAAACCCAATAGTCCTGTTCAAAACATATTTTACATTAATATATATATTGTATTCACAACATTAAAGCCTAGATTCATTTCTACAAAAACCAAGAGATAGATATTTAGAAATAGAATCTGAAAACTATATATTTAATTCCTCTCAAAATATAATTTCAAAAAATATTTTTTTTCTCATTTTTCTGAGCATCGATCAATTTACTATGAATTTTAGAAAAACCAACCAATAAGAATTTAGGGAAAAGCCATGTGGACCTTTCCAAGCACCAATGCATACTTAGGAGTTGGGCCCACTCTGGGGTGGCCCATCCAAGCACCTCCAAGTGGCACCAGACCCACTCAAACAGACTGTGTGGGCTAAGGAGTTGTCTAGGCAAGTAAAATCGAAGAAGCCCATGCATTAGAGCTAGTTCAATTAATATGCCAGGGGTATTCTAGTCATTTGAAGACCAAGCATGTTCCCCTCATCCATGGCGTCGAGCGCAAGGTCCTAGATATCACACTACGATCGAAAGCTTCAAGATAGAGTTTTTTTGCAAAAAGCAAAAACTCCCATCGACCTCCTTGCTCCAAGATGAGGCCATAAAGCTAAGGAGGGGGTCCCGACGAGCATGGGGCTTGAAGTCAAGTTATGTCCATTGTCAAGCATGACCGGAAAAATTGGCACCCGGGAAAAACTCGTGAACCCACAAAACCAGTGTTCTAGGTAGAACCAAATTCAACATTTGATGACGGTGTGACAGCAATGTGAGACTACCAAAGGCAAGATGTTGTGAATCGGAGCCAAGGGTCACCAGAAAGAGGGGAGGGTTGAAAAACTGGAAACAACAATATAGTTGGGGGAACAAGCAAACACCAGTTAGGAATCATTACTTAGCATCCCACAACCTCAGGCGATACAAAACCAAGGTCGGGGTGGTCCTAAGTGTTCATGGTGTCCAGTATCGGTGGAACCTCAACTGGGCTCTATAGGACCCAAGAATATAGACAAAAATAGGGAGAAAACTTGATTCAAAAGTGATCTTTAGGCGTCAGAGATTTTTACCGAAGAAGAAATTGAACTAGGGTGGTCGGAGCAATGTACACCAAGCCACTGTCACCCGAGACGATGGTGGACTAGGTCTGGGTGATCAAAACCAAAGGGAAAGAAATTGAAGATGGAGGACGAACAAGTGGGGTCCATCAGTTCTAATGGGTGCTTGAATGGATAATGAGTAGGGCTATGACGGTGGCTGTGTGAATCGGCAGAGAAGAGAGCACAAGCCCTGATGGGTGTTTTCCTAAATGGGCATGAGAGGTGGAGTTGTAGGGCTTAACAGATGTGGGGGAGATAGACAAAGCCAAAGAAATGAAGTTTCTTGAAACAGATTACTGAGGACGGAGAAATAATGTGGGGAATAAATCGCACTATCGGCATCTCACTTGCCTAAATGGCTGGAGGTAGGGGATGACCCTACTACCATCGCATCCAAATCGAACGGCCATGAGAGGCGCGTGCGTAAAAAATGAAAAAGAAAAAGGAAAGGTGTGACAAGGAAGTAAATATTCGACATTATGGAAATCCAATACATTAAATGTAATTCCTAATCAACTAAAAACTTTCTAATTTTAGTTGGAGGGTCAAACAAACTCCAAATGACTCCAAATTTGGACCATTGTGTAACTAGATGGTCTAGAATACTCCTAGCTAATTAGATTTAGGTTTCTAACATGTTTAGTATATGATTTCTATTTTTGTCACTTATCTTAATTTAAATGCACAACTAAATTAAATAATTAAGAGGAAACTTTCTGTTGTGGCTTTTTACTCCAAAATTTGAGATAAACAGTATATGTCTCTTTTAAGGTCATATCACACTTATTCCTTGCCTTTTTAAGTACTTTCTATGAAGTAGAGAGAAAATAAGAGGCAATATCACTTCCCTCATATGTATTCATGAAATAAAAGGGGAAAATGGCTTAATGATGCCAAGTGAGTATCTTTTCTCATATTTTCAAAGTCAATGAACAAGAGACATCTTATTATTCCTTTTCAGAAAATCCAAGAAGAGGAGAGAGAAAGATGAATAATAAAGTTTTTAGCTTGAAATATGTAAAAAGGAAAAACATACTTATTTCCCAAGTCTTTTTTATTTTGAATCTCTTGCTTCTTTCTCTTTATCTCGCTTTCATTCTTTTTAGACTTATTTGATAAAAAGAAAAATGAAAACACATTACCATTATTACTCAAATATTTGAATCAAATTAAAAAAAGGGAAAGGTTATTTTGTGTCCTTTTCCTATTTCTCTTTGCATTGTTATCCTAGAAGTAACACTATTTTGAACTATTTGCAATAAGGTCCTTAACAAATTTCATTTAAGAAAACTACATAAAAAGTTTTAATTTAGTCATGAATATTGGGATGTTACATTTCTACCCACCTCAATTTAATTTTGTCCTTTAAATTTCATTAAACTACCCACCTTAGAAATTTTGTATCTTTAACACAAAAACATCAATATACTACTATTATCATCAAAATCCATAGTTCCAAACATTCAATGAAAAATAAAGTTTTCAAAAGAAAAAGGATCTACACTACTAAACTTTGCCCAGTATTATCATCCTCACTCTCATCTAGCATACAAAAAACTCTAGCATGCCTCTTCTGTGTAGGTGTTTGATTAACATTGGGCTCCTTTTTCTGGAACATGGGGCAGTTAGGCCTTATTTGGCCTATCTCACCACAAGCGTAACAAACTCCAGTTCCAAGCCGACATTCTCCCAAATGGTACTTGGAGCACTTTGCACATTGGGTCTTTACATTATGGTTTACAACAACTTCAACTGGAGCCTTCCTTTTCTTGTCATTGTAATGGTTGTAGTTTTGATTGTTGTGGTGATTCTCCTTCTTCCATTGTAAGGAGGTGGCATCACCCCCTTACAAAAAAATTTGAAGAATAAAACATCCATTCCAAACACACTCAAAGGTATGCTAGAATAGGTGCAAAATTTTCAAACTTCAATAAATGGTATTCAAAACAACCAAAGTATAGCAGCAAAATAAAAATAATTACTATATTCAACTTTCACAAAAGATTACAAAAGTACATCATAATATCCCATAAGGGTTTACATGTATGATACAATAGAAGGATCTAAGTAGTGGGAAGTATAAACCATAAAAATTTTGTCTCCAAGCTTTAACTCCTTAAGCTAGTTCAAAACTTCATGCCTTATCATCCAAGTCCTTCACCTAGGGTTGGAAGCATACCCCAGCAAGAAGATAAAATAGATGACATCAACAAGAGCTGGTATGTGCATACTAAATAGGGAATTGAGCAATATATGGAATAAAGGACATCAAATATAAAATGCTTCCCATAGAAAGGATAAGGACCACCCAAATGAGTATCAAGAGAAAAGGAATTGAAATCATATGATAACAAAAGAATACTTGCCCTTAATAAAACATAAAGATTGTGCCACACAAGCACGTGTAAGGAATTAGGGAACACACCCCATATCATCAACCTGCATGCATGTGAGATAAACATAGCCCTAGAAAAATATAAACACAAAGGCATTCAAGACTCATAAACATGAAACTTGATAGAGAAAGGAATACTGCCAGTCTCTCAAATATATAAAACATGGGCCAAGACACATCTTGCCCTGGGTATGAGGTTCTTTTCCATCCCATAAGAGTAGGAAATATCACATCTACTCGGCAGGAAATAACATATCTACCATAAAAACCAATGCAATTACACGACTCTAGTGCTACTAAACCACATAGCATGTTAAATGTAGAGGCAAGTAGAAAGTATAGTCAGAATATATAAACTAATCACCACATAAGTGACCAACATATACATCTACCTAATAAATGGGCAAAAGACATCACATGTCATCCTTTAGAGTTCCATCATGAAAAAAGCATAAGATAAGAGTTCAAAAGAATATCCATGATCACATGATCAATATAAAATAAGGTATTTCACATGAACTATGATTTTCAAAAGAAAAGACATTGTGTATAGGCTAATGTCCATAGGACAAAGAGAATGAATAAGCATAGGTGAATTTCTCAACATAGAAGAATAGGGGATACATCATACCTCAACTTTAGAGTCTAAACAGTCCAAGTCAATCCTAGATCCAATGCTAGGCCTCCAAAAAACCTATATGGAAGGTGTACAAGTCCAATAAGTAAGGTTCCCATGCTTAGAGAGGTTGGTATCTCCAACAAAGCTCCTATCTCGAGCAAGAAGCACCTTCTCCACTTTCGAAGTAAAAACCCCTAACAAAAGAACATGGAGATGGGGTGTTTAAGGGCTCTAGGTGGGGTTTCACCATGGAAGACCAGGGTTCTGACCTAGAGCAAGGTGGAAGGAAGACTAAAAACATGAAAATAGGGAAGGAAAGGAGAAAACTTACTAGTTTTGGTCGAAATAACCAAGGAGAAGCTATAAAAACCCTAAATAGTACAAATTTAAAACCCTAGGAGCATTCTTCACCAAGGTAGGAACCTTCTTCTACCTTGGGACAGAACCTTCGTGGCCAAATAGAGTAGGAGTTAAGCTCTAAGATAGAGGAAAAAAAGAAGAGAAAGAGTGTTCGAATTTGGAGTTGGGAAGGGGTAGGTATGTCAATATAAAGAAAGAGGTCAAGTATGAGGTGTCTATGAGACTTTCCATGTGTCATGTATAAGGGTGTCCATGGACATGCAAGACTTTATGGATAAGGAAGAAGTCAAGCATGAGGTGTCAAGTTACTTTCCATGTGTCCAATGCTAAGGGTGTCTATGGATATGCAAACCTTAATGGATAAGGAAGAAGACAAGCATGAGGTGTCATGGAGCTTACCATGTGTCCTTAGCCTAGGGATTTCATGGCCATGCAAGAGGACAGCTCATATAGGCTTCTTTAATATCAAATTTCAGTTTATGGACACTTATAGTCCATCCCAACCGATCTCCAATCAAAGAAATAACCCCATTGGTTGATAGCTTGAAATGATAAGCTCATTTATAAAGAGAGTAAACCGTAAAATGCCCTTGGAAAGAAACACCTTCAAACCAAGGTGAAACTAGGTGCCCTATGGTTCAAAAACTCAATAATGTTAAGGGAATATACAAGTATTATAATTCATGTGACAATTTGCAAAGAAAACCTCCCAATTGGGTAAATTGCAGAAAAGTCCAGAATGTACTTAAAATTGCATAACTTGCACAAACAACATCCAAATTGGACCAAACTTCTTCTACAAGTTATATTTGGTGTTTGGAATATGAATTTGTCAATTTTTAAATATTTTGAAGTTATATAATCACATTATTCATTACTTATACTTTTTACTCATTTTCTCTCTCCTAAACTTATCCTAATATTTCAAGGTGGTCCAAATTAGATGAAATTTGACATGTATACTAATTTTGATATGTAGATTTCAAATTTGAAGTTTTTTTCTACTTTTGATACTCCTTTATATGACATATGTCATATGTCCCATTAACGGCCCATTATCTAAATTATTCATCCAATTAAGTTCCTTATCTTCATATTACCACCAAAATGAGTTGTGTGGCATATTTTATGTATCCATTATTAACCTAAGATTAATGTTAGAACATTAGGTTATATTAAGGTGATCTATACATGCATTATCTCATTAGTATCATACTAAACATCGATTTATAATCTAGCCTTCAACCTTGTTTGGCTAAGTCTAACATGTCAACTTCCAGGGTAGGGTCTGAGATCGAGTATGTTACAACACACCACCCCTTACTCAAAATCAAAACATCCACATATAAGAAAACAACTTATTCACCACCCTTTTAAGGATTCATATTTTTAAGTCAAAACTATTCTTTAGGTGCAAAAGGTTCAACTACACTTCCTTACATCCAACTACATAAGCATCATGCAATAAAAGAAACATAACTTGTAAAGACTAACTATGAACTGTGGGTTAACTTTCTCTTGCCCATCCTCAAACAAGTCTTTACAACTGCGAGACTAGTTCAAAATATTAGGGACCCTAAATATAAATCATATAGATGATAAAGGCTATTATTGCCAAAAAGCATGCTATTTTGAACAATTCATATGAGCTCAGGCCAGGCCGGTATAATATGGATTCGAGAATCCTTGTAAACCAAACTAGTGGTGCGGAGGAAAATCTTGCCAGCTCCTAAATCCTAATCCTTTCTAGACACCTTTGCTTTCAAATTCATGTCCTAGTAGCTGCCTAAAGGCCAAACTAAACAACCTCAAGCTACTATGGTACTTATGCATCTTTTACTTTTAAGTATTTTAAGGATATATTCATCATTATTATAATGTGAAACTATATGATCCTAAATCAACCATTCATCATCTATTGATCATCTCTAGCGAAAACATGTCACTTAATGGCAAGGCAAGTATTTGAACTAGGGAGACAAAATTGAAATAGTTAGATTTCGACTACCATGGGCTCTGATACCATGTTGTAAGGAGGCGGGATCACCCCCTTACAAAAATATTTGAAGAATAAAACATCCATTCCAAACACACTCAAAGTATGCTAGAATAGGTGCAAAATTTTCAAACTTCAAAAAATGGTATTCAAAACAACCAAAGTATAGTAGAGGAATAAAAATAATGACTATATCCAATTTTCACAAAAGATTACAAAAGTACATCATAATATCCCATAAGGGTTTACATGTATGATACAACATAAGGATCTAAGTAGAGGGAAGTCTAAATCATAAAAACTTCATCTCCAAGATTTAAGTCCTTAAACTAGTGCAAAACTTCATGCCTTATCATCCAAGTCTTTCACCTAGGGTTGGAAGCATACCCCAGCAAGAAGAGAAAATAGATAACATCAACAAAGGCTGGTATGTGCACACTAAATAGGGAATTGAGCAATATATAGAATAAAGGACATCAAATATAAAAAGATTCCCATAGAAAGGATAAGGACTACCCTAATGGGTATCAAATGAAAAGGAATTGAAATCATATGATAACAAAATAATACTTGCCATTAATAAAACATAAAGATTGTGCCACACAAGAACATGTAACGAATTAGGACACACACCCCATATCATGAACATGCATGCATGTGAGATAAACATAGCCCTAGAACAATATAAACGCAAAGGCGGCCATGTCTCATAAACTTGAAACCTGATAGAGAAAGGAATACTGCCAATATCCCAAATATATAAAACATGGGCCAAGAATCACACGTCTTACCCTAGGTATGAGGTTCCTTTCCATCCCATAAGAGTAGGAAATATCACATCTACTCGGCAGGAAATAACACATCTTCCATAAAAACCAATGCAATTACACTACTCTAGTGCTACTAAATCACATAACATGTTAAATGTAGAGGCAAGTAGAAAGTACAATCAGAATATATAAACTAATCACCACATTAGTGACCAACATATACATCCGCCTCATAAGTGGGAAAAATACATCACATTTCATCTTGTAGAGTTCCATCATGAACAAAGAATAAGATAAGAGTTCAAAAGAATATCCATGATCAAATGATCACTATCAAATAAGGTATTTCACATGAACCATGATTTTCAAAAGAAAATACATTATGTATAGGCTAATGTCCTTAAGACAAAGATAATGAATAAGAATATGTGAATTGCTCAACATATAAGAATAGGGGATACATCATACCTCAACTTTAGAGTCTAAATAGTCCAAGTCAATCCTAGATCCAAGACTAGGACTCCAAAGAACCTCTAGGGAAGGTGAATAGGTCCAATAAGTAAGGTTCCCAAGGTTAGAGAGGCTGGTTTCTCCAATAAAGCTCCTATCTCGAGCAAGAAGCACCATCTCCACTTTAGAGATGAAAAACCCTAAGAAAAGAACATGGAGATGGGGTGTTTAAGGGATCTAGGTGTGGTTTCACCATGGAAGACCAGGGTTCCACCCTAGAGGAAGGTGGAAGGAAGACTAACAACATGGAACTAGGGAAGGAACGGAGAAAAATTACTAGTTTTGGTCAAAATAACCAAGGAGGAGCTTTAGAAACCCTAAATAGAGCAAATTTGGAACCCTAGGAGCATTATTCACCAAGGTAGGCACCTTCTTTTACCTTGAGACAACAACTCCACGGACAAACAGAGTAGGAGTTATGATCTAAGCTAGAGGAAATAAGTAAGAGCAAGAGTTTTCAAATTTGGAGTTGGGAAGGGGTAGATATGGCTATATAAAGAAAGAGGTCAAGTATGAGGTGTCTATGAAACTTTCCATGTATCATGTACAAGGGTGTCCGTGGACATGCAAGCCTTTATGGATAAGGAAGAATTCAAGAATGAGGTGTCAAGTTACTTTCCATGTGTCCAATGCTAAGGGTGCCTATGGACACGCAAACTTTTATGGATAAGGAAGAAGTCAAGAAGGAGGTGTCCATGGAGCTTTCCTTATGTCCTTAGCTTAGGGATTTCATGGCCATGCAAAAGGAAAACTCATAGAGGCTTATTGAATATCAAATTTAGGTTTATGGAAACTTATAGGCCATCCCAACCGATCTCCAATCGAATAAATAACCTCACTGGTTGATAGCTTCTAAAGATAAGCTCATTTATAAAGAGGGTAATCCCTAAAATGCCCTTGGAAAGAAACACCTTCAAACTAAGGTGCAACTAGGCAACCTATTGTTAAAAAACTCGAGAATGGTAAGGGAATATATAAGGATTATAACTCATATCACAATTTGTAAAGAAAACCTCCCAATTTGGTAAATTGTAGAAAAGTCCAGAATATACTTAAAACTGCATAACTTGCACAAACAACATCCAATTTGGACCAAACTTCATCCACAAGTTATATTTGATGTTTTGAATATTAATTTTCCATTATTTCCATATTTTGAACTTATATAATAAAATTATTCATTACTTAAGCCTTTTACTCATTTTCTCTCTCATAAAGTTATCCTAATATTTCAAGGTAGTCCAAATTAGATGAAATTTGACATGTATACTAATTTTGATATGTGGATTTTGAATTTGAAGTTTGTTTCTACTTTTGAGACTTCTTTATATGAGATATGTCATATGGCCCATTAACGACCCATTATCTAAATTATTCATCCAATTAAGTTCCTTATCTTCATATTACCACCAAAATGAGTTCTGTGGCATATTTTATGTATCCATTATTAACCTAAGATTAATGTTAGAACATTAGGTTATATGAAGGTGATCTATACATGAATTAGCTCATTGGGATTATACTAAACATCTATTTATCATCTAACCTTCAACCTTGTTTGGCTAAGTCCAAAATGTCAACATCCAGGGTTGGGTCCGAGATCTAGTATGTTACATCACACCACCCCTTAAAGGGATTTTGTCCTCGAAATCAAAACATCCACATATAAGAAAATAACTTATTCACCACCCCTTAAAAGATTCATCTTATTAAGTCAAAACTATTCTTTAGGTACAAAAGGTTCAACTACACTTCCTTACATCCGACTACATAAGCATCATGCAAGAAAAGGAACATAACTTATAAAGACTAACTATGAACTATGGGTTAACTTGCTCTTGTCCATCCTCAAACAAGACTTTACACCTGGGGGACTAGTTCAACATATTAGGGTCCCTAAAGATAAATCATATAGATGTCGAAGGCTACTATTGCCTAAAACTATGCTATTTTGAACAATTTATATCAACTCAGGCCAGGCCGGTATCATATGGATTTGGGAGTCCTCGTAAACCAAGCTAGTGGTGCGGAGGAAAATCTTTCCAGCCCCCAAACTTGGATCCTTTCTAGACACCTTTGCTTTTAACTTCATGTCCTAGTAGCTGCCTAAAGGCCAAGATAAACAACCCCAAGATACTATTGTTACTTATGCATCTTTTACTTTTAAGTATTTTAAGGATATATTCATCATTATTCTAATGTGAAACTATATGATCCTAAATCAACCCTTTATTATATATTGATCAACTCTATGGAAAACATGTCACTTAAAGGTAAGGCAAGCATTCTAACTAGGGAGACAAAATTGAAATAGTCATATTCCGACTACTATGTGCTCTGTTACCATGTTGTAAGGAGGCGGGATCACCTCCTTACAAAAAAACAATAGTACAAAAAATGGTTTTTACAACATATCTTTTTTCCATTTTATAACAGGTGTCAACTGTTGTATTAGATCGCGTGGTCTTATGGGGGGTTCTTTATACAACAAGTGTTGTGCATGTTGTAATATATGTATTTTATACAATAGTTAATACATGTTGTAGTTCATTGAACACACCTATTGTAATAGGGGCGTTGTATATAACATGTTAAGACAAAAGGTAAATACATCTACACACAAGGTTTCAAACTTGAGACCACTTGAAAGTAAGGCACATCTCAAACCGCTGAACCAGTTTCATTTTATGAAACACATATATTCTTTGTTGTACATATACAACAAATGACGTGCAAACCTGTTGTGTGATTGTGGTCTATTATAACGGGTAACTATTATAATAGATGAAAGCTTTTTGTGTAATTATAATATACTACAATGGGTTATAGTATGTTGTGTAATGATGGTCTATTACAATGGGTTAACATATGTGACTATTACAATGGGTAGAGCATGTTGTGTAATTATGATCTTTTACAACGGGTTAGAGTATGTTGTGTTATGATGGTCTATTACAAGGGGTTAACATATATAACTATTACAATGTGTTAGAGCATGTTGTGTAATTATGATATTTTACAACGGTTTAGAGTATGTTATGTAATGATGATCTATTGCAACAAGTTAGCATACATGACTATTACAACAGGTTAGAGCATGTTGTGTAATTATGGTCTTGTACAATGGGTTTGAGTATGTTGTGATATTACAATCTATTACAACAATTTAGCAGCTGTTGTAGTATCACATATACTACAATGAGTTTGGGCCATTGTATATAACTTGTGTTGTATAAAATATATAATTCACAACACATAAATAGACTTTTCGTAAAAGATATGCTAACTACAACACAACCAACAGAACTGTTGTGTTTTCTCCGTTGTAAAAAGCATTTTCTGTAGTAGTGAAATTTGAAGAATAAAACATCCATTCCAAACACACTCAAAGGTATGATATAATAGGTGCAACATTTTCAAACATCAATAAACGGTATTCAAAACAACCAAAGTATAGCAGCAGAATAAAAATAATGACTATATTCAATTTTCACAAAAGATTACAAAAGTACATCATAATATCCCATAAGGGTTTACATGTATGATACAACATAAGGATCTAAGTAGAGGGAAGTCTAAACCATAACAACTTTGTCTCCAAGCTTTAACTCCCTACGCTAGTCCAAAACTTCATGCCTTATCATCCATGTCCTTCACCTGGGGTTAGAAGCATACCCCAGCAAGAAGAGAAAATAGATGACATCAACAAAGACTAGTATGTGCATACTAAATAGGGAATTGAGCAATATATGGAATAAAGGACATCAAATATAAAAGGCTTCCCAGGGAAAGGATAAGGACCACACAAATGGGTATCAAGAGAAAAAGGAATTGAAATCATGTGATAATAAAAGAATACTTGCCATTAATAAAACATAATGATTGTTCCACACAAGAACATGTAATGAATGAGGGCACACTCCATATCATCAACCTGCATGCATGTCAGATAAACATAGCCCTAGAACAATAAAAACACAAAGGCGGACAAGTCTCATAAACTTGAAACCTGATAGAGAAAGGAATATTGCCAATATCCCAAATATATAAAATATGGGCTAAGAATCACACATCTTGCCCTAGGTATGAGGTTCCTTTCCATCCCAAAAGAGCAGGAAATATCACATCTTCTCGGCAGATAATAACACATCTACCATAAAAGCCAATGCAATTACACTACTATAGTTCTACTGAATCACATAGCATGATAAATGTAGAGGCAAGAAGAAAGTATAGTCAAAATATATAAACTAATCACCACATATGTGACCAACATATACATCCACCTCATAAGTGGGCAAAAGACATCACATGTCATCTTTTAGAGTTCCATCATGAACAAAGCATAAGATAAGAGTTAAAAAGCATATAGATGATCACATGATCAATATCAAATAAGATATTTCACATGAACCATAATTTTCAAAAGAAAATACATTGTGTATAGGCTAATGTCCATAGGACAAAGAGAACGAATAAGCATATGTGAATTCCTCAACATAGAAGAATAGGGGATACATCATACCTCAACTTTAGAGTCTAAATAGTCCAAGTCAATCCTAGATCCAAGTATAGGCTTCCAAACAACCTCTAGGGAAGGTGTAAAGGTCTAATAAGTAATATTCCCAAGCTTAGAGATGTTGGTTTCTCCAACAAAGTTCCTATCTCGAGCAAGAAGCACCTTCTCCACTGTAGAGGTGAAAAATCCTAACAAAAGAACATGGAGATGGGGTTTTTAAGGGCTCTAGATGGGGTTTCCCAATGAAAGACCAGGGTTCTAACCTGGAGGAAGGTGGAAGGAAGACTAACAACATGATAATAGGGAAGGAGAGGAGAAACTTTACTAATTTTGGTCGAAATAACTGAGGAGGAGCTTTAGAAACCCTAAATAGAGCAAATTTGGAACCCCAGGAACATTCTTTACCAAGGTAGGCACCTTCTTTTACCTTGAGATAGAACCTTCATGGCCAAACAGAGTAGGAGTTATTCTCTATGTTATAGGAAAGAAATAAGAGCAAGAGTTTTAGAATTTGGAGTTGGGAAGGGGTAGATATTGCTATATAAAGAAAGCGGTCAAGTATGAGGTGTCTATGAGACTTTCCATGTGTCATGTATAAGGGTGTCCATGGACTTGCAAGCCTTTATGGATAAGGAAGAAGTCACGAACGAGGTGTCAAGTTACTTTTCATGTGTCCAGTGCTAAGGGTGCCTATGGACATGCAAATCTTGATGGATAAGGAAGAAGTCAAGCATGAGGTGTCCATGGAACTTTCCATGTGTCCTTAGCCTAGGGATTTCATGGCCATGCAAGAGGGAAGCTCATAGAGGCTTATTGAATATCAAATTTCTATTTATGGAAACTTATAGGCCATCCCAACTGATCTCCAATCAAAGAAATAACCCCATTGGTTGATAGCTGCTAAAGATAAGCTCATTTATAAAGAGAGTAATCCCTAAAATGCCCTTGGAAAGAAACACCTTCAAACCAAGGTGAAATTATGCAACCTATGGTTAAAAAACTAGAGAATGGTAAGGGAATATATAAGGATTATAATTCATGTGACAATCTGCAAATAAAATTTCCCAATTGGGTAAATTGTAGAAAAGTCCATAATGTACTTAAAATTGCATAACTTGCACAAACAACATCCAAATTGGACCAAAATTAATAAACAAGTTATCTTTGATGTGTTGAATATACATTTGCTATTATTTCCATATTTTGAAGTTATATAATCACATTATTCATTACTTATGCCTTTTACTCATTTTTTCTCTCGTAAACTTATCCTAATATTTCAAGGTGGTCCAAATTAGATGAAATTTAACATGTATGCTAATTTTGATATGTAGATTTTGAATTTGAAGTTTGTTACCACTTTTGAGGCTTCTTTAAATGAGATATGTCATATGGATCATTAAAGACCCATTATCTAAATTATTCATCCAATTAAGTTCCTTATCTTCATATTACCACCAAACTGAGTTATGTGGCATATTTAATGTATCCATTATTAACCTAAGATTAATGTTAGAACATTAGGTTATATTAAGGTGATTTATACATGCATTAGATCATTAGGATCATACTAAACATCTATTTATCATCTAGCCTTCAACCTTTTTTGGCTAAGTCCAAAATGTCAACTTCCAGGGTAGGGTCCGAGATCTAGTATGGTACAACACACCACCCCTTAAAGGGATTTCGTCCTCGAAATCAAAACATCCACATATAAGAAAACAACTTATTCACCACCCCTTAAAAGATTCATCTTATTAAGTCAAAACTATTCTTTAGGTACAAAAGGTTCAACTACACTTCCTTACATCCAACTACATAAGCATCATGTAAAAAAAGGAACATAACTTGTAAAGACTAACTATGAACTATGGGTTAACTTGTTCTTGTCCATCCTCAAACAAGTCTTTACACCTGCGAGACTAGTTCAACATATTAGGGTCCCTAAAGATAAATCATATAGATGTCGAAGGCTACTATTTCCTAAAAGCATTCTATTTTGAACAATTCATATCAGCGCAGGCCAGATTGGTATCATATGGATTCGGGAGTCCTCATAAACCAAGCTAGTGGTGCAGAGGAAAACCTTGCCAATCCCCAAACCCTGATCCTTCCTAAACACCTTTTCTTTCAACTTCATGTCGTAGTAGCTAGCTAAATTCAAAGATAAACAACCTCAAGTTACTATGGTTGCTTATGCATCATTTACTTGTAAGTATTTTACGGATATATTCATCATTATTCTAATGTGAAACTATATGATCCTAAATCAACCCTTCATCATATATTGATCAACTCTAGGGCAAACATGTCACTTAAAGGTAAGGAAAGTATTGTAACTAGGGAGACAAAATTAAAATAGTCAGATTTCCGACTACCATGGGCTCTGATACCATGTTGTAAGGAGGCAGGATGACCCCCTTACAAAAAAATTTGAAGAATTAAACATCCATTCCAAACACACTCAAAGGTATGCCAGAATAGGTGCAAAATTTTCAAACTTCAATAAATGGTATTCAAAACAACCAAATTATAGTAGTAGAATAAAAATGATGACTATATGCAATTTTCATAAAAGATTATAAAAGTACATCATAATATCCCATAAGGGTTTGCATGCATGATACAACATAAGGATCTAAGTATTGGGAATTCTAAACCATAACAACTTTTTCTCCAAGCTTTAACTCCTTAAGCTAGTCCAAAACTTCATGCCTTATCAACCAAGTCCTTCACATAGGGTTGGAAGCATACCACAACAAGAAGACAAAATATATGACATCAACAAAGGGTGGTATGTACATACTAAAAAGGGAATTGAGCAATATATGGAATAAAGGACATCAAATATAAAAGGCTACCCAATGAAAGGATAAGGACCACCCAAATGTGTATCAAGAGAAAAGGAATTGAAATCATATGATAACAAAAGAATACTTACCATTAATAAAACATAAAGATTGTGCCACACAAGAACATGTACAAAATTAGGGCATACACCCCATATCATCAACCTACATGCATGTGAGACAAACGTATCCCTAGAACAATATAAACACAAAGGCGGCCAAGTCTCATAAACTTGAAACCTAATAGAGAAAGGAATAGTGCCAATCTCCCAAATATATAAAACATGGGCCAAGAATCACACATCTTTCCCTGGGTATGAGATTCCTTTCATTCCCTAAAGGGCAGGAAATATCACATCTGCTCGGCCGGAAATTACACATCTGCCATAAAAACCAATGCAATTACACTAATCTAGTGTTAATGAATCTGTTACAACTCCAATTTTTGGGTTCTTTTGGTGAGAAATGTAATTTCTCCTATTAATGATATTTGAAAAAATAATGATATAATTTGTTTTGAATAAAAGTATTTCATTTACAATAGCCTTGTTGGTTGTTTTGTGGACTTTTTGGCTATTGGTCCCAATAACAAGGAAAAGTCAAAGGAAACTCCATTATTAAATGAGTAAATAAGAAAATGGAGAAAAAGAAAGAGAAAATACCAATAATACAAAAAAGGGATAATGTAATACATAATTAATGAATTTTGTGGCATTGTTAAAAAGGAGGTATTTTCTACTAAAATAAAATATAATTTCGTGAACATGGTTTATTAAGAAGATAATTAGGAGAGAGAAGTTTGCTTCTTCATGAAGGAACTTGGGTTCCTATTGGGAAAACAACTTTTTAACTCGTGGATGAACACCTTAGGGCGAGGATACCCTCCCCTATATAAGGGGTAGACCCTCTGGTTCAAGTTTAATAGAGATCCCACACACCCCTCTCTCCCTTCTTCTTGTTCCTTGCACACAAACCCTAACCAAGGGGGGTAGTCCAACCCCTAGAGAAACAAGAAGCCATGACAAAGTTCATGATGGAAGAACGATGCACCCCCACTGCTAGAAAGCATCGCAACCCCCATCCTCTCTCTCTAACCCCTACACAATGCCTACAGTAGGTCAGCAAGACCGGACGAACGTCCAGGGCTCGACAAGCTTGAATAGGCCATCTTGGTTGTGAAGAGAAGGTGCCCCTTGGGCACAGGAGCTCAAAGGAGGCAAAGGCACCCTCCCTGGTGGCCGTCGGGGTCAGGGAAGAGGAGGAGCAGTCGCACAAATCACGGCTAGGGAGACCGCAGCAGGGCTGCGTGAGGTTGAAGAAGACGGAGGGCCGTTGGAAGATTATACCCCTTCTAGGTATGAAGATCGGGTCATTTAAGTGAGGGCAGAATGGTCATTGCGTTATGTTTTCCTAATCGGCTACATTGCAAGAAAGAGGTGACATGGCGCTCAGTGATTGGTCCAAGTTATTAAATAATGCAAAATTCATATATTTTTATTGGTAGCTCAGATGGATGCGTATAAAATATGAATCTTACTCAGAAAAATGTGAGGAATCCAATGAAAATATATTTAGAAGATAATTCCTCTTGCAATTTGAAAATTAGTGCAAATTATCAATATTAATGCATTAATGATTAAGAAACCCTAATTTGAGATGATTAATGTATTAAGAAGGGGTTTATGGATGATTAAAGTTGATATTAACCAATTAATCATAAAAACATACACTAAGATAAAACATGATGAACTTTGCATGTATTTTAGAGTTCCATGTACACGAATGAGCTTTAATGGGCCTTGAAACCCTAATCGTAGTCATTGTGACTCTTAATGGCTTTAATTGTTCAAATCCATGAATAAGATGAGATATGATGGTTCTAAGCTATTTCCAGTATAAGAGTTCCTAATTGTGGATAAATACCCTTGATATGGTAATTAGGGTTTTCTAATGGATAAAGGCGGAATTAATGATAAATAGAGTTCATATGTGAATTAGATCATAATGAACTATGAGTTGTTAATCCAGAAGGAACCAAAGATGATAATTGGGCCTAGTGATATTTTCATGAATTAAAAGGATAAAAATGTTAGTTTTAATGTAAAAGAGCATAATGGACTTAATTGATGGTTAATTGTGCCTTTAATCTGAAATTAAGGTTATATGTTGTTAAAAGGTAACCTTAATATCTTTTGTGAAGAATAGATGAGATAATTAGGGTTTGTGAGTAATTGTATAAAATTAGGGTTTAAAAGAGTAAAAATGAAGAGGAACCCTAATTGCAATAGAAACCCTAAAAGTGGACTAGAAACCCTAGGAAGCGATCTAGGCTGAATAAATCTTGATGGCATGATCAATGATAGGAAATTGTATGCATATTTCTGGATCACTTTGTGTGCTTGCTTGCCTATTGGATTTCTTACATTGATTGGATTAATTATGTATCAAATTTTACAATCACAGGTATGTGGTTACGCTTATGGTTAAATCACTTTAGTTTCACGGCAATTCCCAAATGTTTTATCAGTTGCCTGAAAATAACTGCTTGGATGACCTTTATTTCATGCAACTATAAAGTGACTATGACTATCACCATAAATATGTGTACATAACTAGCTCAGATCTTGGTCCTCCTTTGTGTCTTTGCTAACGATGAAAAGGATGACCTAGTACATGGTCTACTTGTTAGGTAGGACCATCAGGTTATCATGAGTCAGGGATTGGGCAACCTATGGGTAGTGCCATGCGACTCTTTAGCATATCAAGAGTTAGGGATTGGGCTACCTATGGGTAGTGCCATGCGACTCTTTAGCATATCATGAGTTAGTGATTGGGCTACTTATGGGTAGCACCATGTGACTCTTTGACCCTAGGTATTGATCTATCTGTTAGGTAGGATCATGGGGGTCAGTTGGGATCTTCCATATGAGAGGTAGCATCCATGTCCACTGTAGGGATAGCGCAGAGGTTAGGGTATGTATGGATTGAGTAGTTATATTTAAAGTGTAAAGTTTGCTTGCTAAACCATTATTGCTTGCAATATGTTGTTATAATTAATTGAACGATTATTGTTTCCCCCACATATCGGCATATTCATTTATGCGGACTGACATTTTGTTTGTCGAAATTTTAGGTACAAATTGAAAAGGACAAACAGTAAAGTGGCATATTGTGAATTAAGAAATAAAGTGCAAGGAGGATTAGTTGGTATAGAGTCTAAATGTGGATAGAAGTTAGATATCCAAGTTTTTGAAAAAGGTATGAAAGTTATATTTTATTCCAGCTTTCAGTATAGTCTCGGTAGAACTTAATAATTATTATTGATTATTTGTCGATCCTTTGATCTGGAAATTGGGATAACAACTCTGACTTCTTGGTCTCCCTTAATTGGGGGTTAGCGGGAGGCGGGGTCATTACATTTGGTATCAGAGCATAGGTTTCTCATTTAATCTTTAATAATTATTAAATTTTACAAACTCTGTAGAACCCAAGGGAGTTATTAGAGGATTTTCCGAAAGACATAGGTGTCTAGAAAAGGATCACGTATGGGGGCTGGCAATATTTTCCTCCGCATTGCTATTCAGAATATGAGGACTCTCGGATTTGTGTGACTACCTGACCAATGTCTCAGGATTAGACTTGAAATAAGATACCTTTAGGACTCTGTCATCTTGGTCATCCCTTATCAACTCAAATGATGTTAAGGATTATAAGGATTAGGATTTTCTTTCTTTCCTCACCCTCTCGAGGTATGGGTAAAGTTGATAAGGTTTAAGGAATCCTCCACCAAATTAATGAAAAACATGTAAATAAGATGTCATGGACATAAGCTTAATAGTTTAAGCATAAACTAAAAAAATAGTTGCATGCTTAGGTCGTATGACATAAGTTGTCTTGCCCTCAGGAGAGACCTGAGGCCAGACCTTCTTATCAAGAGGATGAGTAGAGAGAGTTAGTCTTGGAGGTAGAGACCTCCATTATTAGTAAAGACATGGCACATCCTTTGAGGATGATGCTAACCATAACCCTAAGTGGCAGTTAGAGAGAGATGTCATGATGAGTTAGATGTCATGATAGACCAGGTGTGTGGACATGCTTTTGGATGCCCATGACGTTAAGAGACATGTGAGGTTGAATGACCTAATACCTTTGGTGAACCAACCATGGAAAGGGACGTGCATATTAGAGCAAAGGATATCTCCTTCAATGATGAGGTTAGTGAAGAACCTATAGAAACCCTATGGGCTTATGCGAGTTGGGCATAACATGCACCCAGAGTACGTCAGTAGTGCGGGCAATAGGTTGAAACTCTAGCCAGGAGAGTATGTTGGATGGCTTATGAGATAAGCATGAGGAGCTCTGGATAATCTTGAGCGAACGTAAGTTTGAACATAGGCTTCACCCATGTAGGGGTATGATGTGAGTTTGATCCTTCATGGGGAGAGGACCTCTAGTAGTAAGGTTGCTTGTAGGGTTAGCTCTAGAGAGAGAGAGAGAAGGTGTCACGACCCCATCTGAGCTTAATTGGTAAACTAGGGTTTACCTAGACAATTGCAAAGATTAATTGGAATAATCATTCTTGAAATCTAATTAATGACGATAACACAATTAGGATGTTTTAACTATGATAATAAGTTTAAATGTTCTTTTGTCTTGAGAATTAGGGTTTGAGAAGCATAAACCCTAATCGGCCCAAATAGGGTTTTGATGATACATGAATACAGAATTTAATAAGTAGAATGTCTCACTAAATGATTTTTAGTATTTTATATGTAACTCTGATTTACTTCAAATTTGGATATGATTTGTACATATCAAATGTGAACAACATGGGAAAATATCAGAATTTTTGAAGAATGCTCTGACCTGTTTATCGGCCGAGTTTCAAACTCGACCGATCACATTTCCAGAATTATACAGCAGTGCGGTAATTGAATTGTATCTTTTTATTGCTTTATCCAATTGATCTCAAATTTTAACTGTGACTGACAAACACAGCTTTAGACACCCTGTTAAATTGGCATAATTTTTGGATGACTTTTGAATCCCTACAGTAAGGGTGTCGGTCGAGTTTGTGCAGGACAAACTCGGCCGAATATTCTGCAGACTGCAATATAGCAGTGTACTGTTCTATTTTTAATTATTTATTGGTAACTCCAAATGATCTCAAATTTTAACTGAAGCTTTATAGATCAATTATAAACAACTTTCTAAATTCCCATAATTGTTGGAGAATGTTTGATATCTGAAATAAATGAATTACAGTAACTTTTGTATAACTGAATATTCAGCCTATATAATTAAAGTTAAGTGTTGGGTCAATATGCAATTGACCCAAGCAGCTCAATTGACTTATATGAGCAACCACACACACACACAGCTCTCATTCTTCGTCATTCACTCCAGAGAAATGAAAATATAGAGAGAGAGGGAGAGTTAGGGCTTGAGTGGAGAAAGAGGAGGAATTTCTGAATTAGGGTTCTGCGGTCCCAAGAATGGTGAAATCAAGTAAGTTTGGATCCTTTGCATAGACTTTTATGGTGAATCTTCTCTCTCATGTATAGATTCCGTCCATGCTCTGATTTGATCCAAGATGATGTCGAAATTCCCTCTTTTCTCACCCTTTCTTCATAATCCCTCATTTTCAAGGTTTCCGAGTTGAATGGAAGAAGAATTGGGAGATTTGCTAGGGATTTGATAGGAATTCGAGATTCCCTGAGTTGAGATGCAGTTGTGAGGTGTTTTCACACCTTAGGGTGAGTGGGTTCTTCCTTCAAACATTCTAATGCACGAATTTGATTATAGCATCCAAATCCCTAATTTCTTAGTATGTGATTTTAAAACCTAAAATGTCTGTTTGATTTAAGATTGTTGCAAATTGATATGATATGGATTCCTTCTCTGTTTTAAATGATTCCTAAATGGTAGATTCATATCAGAAACATATGCAACACTTCCTAGTGAGAATGCTTTTCAGATTTATATCAAATGATGTAATTAGGGTTTAACCTAATTGAGACGTCACTAGTGTTTCAACCTTATTGAAAAGGACTAGTAATCCTATAAGTGGTTAGGATGTATCTCATGGGTTATCTTAATTGAATTTTATTCTTGATACATGATATCTCAGTAAATGATATGGAAAATCTAAATTTAGTTAAGTTTCCATGATTTCATATTTATATTGATTATATATGATTTGTTGGAAACAGTCTTTATTTAGTGAATGCTTATATCTTATGAGATCATGATAAGAGCCATGTGACAAGTGAATGAGGCAAATGAAACCCTAAGAGTAGGGTGTTGGCATGTGATGAATGAATAAGGCGAATGAAACCCTAAGGATAGGGTGTTCAATGAATTATGTTATGGTGACATGAAAGGTCTCGGTATGAGATGTGGTGATACTTAACTGTTGAATTGTATGTTTCTAGTGCATTTAACTTTATATGCTTGTTCTCTCTGAGTTGATATCTACATACTGCAGGGCTTCTTATTTTCAATACATATCTCGTAAATTGTAGGTAATGAGATATGACATGCCCTAGAAAGGGATGTTACTGAGACATGGTATATGTTGAATACATGAGCTATGATATTTATATGTTAATTAATTAAAAGACCTAAGTGCCCTAACACCGTAGAACCCCTAAAGGAAGGTCTGTTACTTAGGGGTGAAACTCGTGTCCAACATCAACCGGTTGAGTAATTCTGGTGGCACGAGGAGAGAAAGAAAGGCTGTGTCTAACAACAATCGTGCGTGTGTCACGATGGCACTGGGAAAAAGAAAAAGAAAACTTGGTTATCTAACACCATTCGTGCGTGTGTCACGAAGGTAACCCTGTGACCCTCCGCCGGTGTACTCAGGTTAAAGGAGGAGTCGGGTGCACTCAGAGTAGTGCTTTGAGGCCGTAGAGCCTATGTTTCTGGCCGGAGAGCCAGGGGTCCTGTAGCAGAGCAGGGCTGGCGTCAGACTTAGCATTTCCCGGGTGTGTCGCTAAGTCTTGTACGGTGGGGCCGTAGCATGAACTTGCTGCGGATCTTCATATGTAGAGTACACTGAATATGTTTAGGGCATAAGTTAAAATATGATCATATAGGTTCACAGAGTTCTTTATAAATGAAAGAGTTAAGAAAGACTAGAATCATAGTCTTCTTGTAGTTATTCTTTGGATGCAATATTTACATTCATTGTTATTTCAATTATATTGTTTTAGAACTGCTCAGTGTAGTATTTATTGTTGTTAAATTTCATATCGTTTATTCAAATTATATCTGTAATCACATTAGTGCATTAGTCTGTTTCCATGAAGTACTCATTTACTGAGCGAGTAGGCTCACCCCTCTACTCAAACATTTTAGGGTTAACCGCGTGGACTTGAAGATGATCAGAGCGTCAGTGTAGACCTGCCACAGGAGTCAAGTACAGGATTAGCTGAGTCAGTCGGTCCTTGTCACTCTAGGTCCTCAGTAAGAGTTTAGAGAGAGAATTGTAATTTCAATGTGTAATATTGTTCCTCTTTGATATGTATGCTAATTAGCAAGTTTCATGTGCATAATGCGTGAAAGACATCGTGAATGCTTATACATGTATCTTTTCTATTAAAATCTGATTAGTAGAAGAAATGTTCTGATTCCCTTGTTAAGATGTTTTATGTGGTTCAATGCGATGAAACAAGCGTTTAAAAGAAAAGAAAAAAGTTAAGGGTGTTCTTTGTGTTTCATATAAATCCTATCTTATGCCCTAATCTCATGATTTGAGGAAATTGTGAGATCGGGGTGTAACAGCTTGGTATCAGAGCTTAGGGTGAGTTGTCAAGGACCATTAAGTTAGTATGTTAGAGTCCTAAGTGTGGCAGATAGGAGATGTTTGATGTTAGCTTTGGGGATTTGAGTATTTGGATATCCTGGCCCGATATCTGAGTACTTGGATCAGCCAGTACAAGCTACTCTGTCTATTCTCTCACGTATACCCTGTCCAGGTATACAGTGGAAGAATGGGCTAGAGAGGAAACCTAGAAATATTAGGATTAGATAACGAGAAAAGAAACAAGAATTAAGAGCATAAATGTAAAAAGGAGATAGAACTTACATTTCATAATGTTGTTTTTGTTGGAAATGTACAGAAATGCTCTTATATGTTTGAATTGAAATATTCAATACTTTGAAATATGGGTCTTTAATATTTGTTGTACACTATGCAATTGTAGCATTTATTGATTTCATTCTTTGTAACAAGTAGACTAGAATTGACCTTTGAATGAGCTTTTGTTTCTATGGTTTTGCCCGCTGATTCGAGTGAAATTGACATCAGCAGGTCTGTTTAGGTTTTCAGTCTGTGCGCGGTTCGGCCGAGTTCGTGTTTTGGTCGGCCGAGTTCCTTGTTTAGGATTTCAAACAACGTTTTGGTCGGCCGAGTTTGGTCTTGAATCGGCCGAGTTTCTTTGTAGGTAAACAAGTAGTGTTTCGATCGGCCGAGTTCCCCAGAGGATCGGTCGAGTTTCCTGTTGATCGGCCGAAGTTGGTCGGCCGAGTTTCAGAATCTGGAAGGCGATCGGCCGAGTTCCAGAGTGATCGGCCGAATTTCTGAGCTGTGAGTGGCAGTTCAGAAAGAATGTAATCCTTTGAAGTTCTTGGCTTCAGGATTTCAGGTTTGGCCTGGTTCGGTTGGTAGGATGTGTTATTAGGATCTAATGAATCCTATCAATAGCATAATAAGAATAGAATTTGAATGATTAGACCCACATCAGAGTAAGAATGTACATACAGTAAGATGTTGAAACAGATGGGCGAGATCAGAACAACTAAGAATTAGTCGAAACTGATATCTGAGGTTAAACTTTGGGGTCTCAAATGTGAAACCCTTAATTGGGAATAATAGAACATGATAAGAAGTTCATAATCAGTTTATTGATTAATATTACATGAACTATACATATGAAATATAGAAAAGATATGTGAAATGTATGTATGGTTCAAGATAGCAAGAATCAATCATGAAGAATGAATCATAGAATAGAGTATAATGCTTTTATGAACTCTAAAGCAAAGGCTAAGTAGAGAATGGGGTTGAGCATTCAATAGGTCCATAGAAGTAAAGAGTCTTTAAAAGAGTAAAAGTAAAGAGAAACTATGTGTGACCCATGCATGATCCACTTGATGTAAAAATGAAGAATATGTAATGTATTCAACATGAGTAAAAACTAATAGAAGGGCTATTAATTTAGAACGTTAACTTCACAATAGTATAAAGATAAAGGAGGAAATATGTGCAACATGGTATACATGACCATACATATGAATAAGCAACATGGTCATGAGAAAAAAAAATTTAGAATTAAAAGATGACGGGTTAAAGAGTAGTATATGGTAAGAGGACTATGGAACATAAGAAAGGGTTTGAAATATGATGGAGAAATTATAAAATAAAGAGGTTGTGAGATTCAGGCAAGTGCTAATTAATTAAATATCTCTGTTGATAACTAAGTAAATCTGCATACGAGAATGTATTAAGGGAATGTTTGAATACAAGAATTCCAAGTCTTAAAATCATCTTCTCTTTCATATATTCCTTAATAAGAGCAAGGTGGGAATGAAATGATAAGAGAAAATGAATCATATATGGTGCATAACTATCTTGGTGGGGTCATCTAGTGAATGTAATAGTGACATACAGTATGATGAAGTGTGATAAGAAATAAATTCTTGTGTGATAGCAAGAATGATGAATAATCTATTCCTATCTTAAATGATTCAATGCTAATGATGTTTATTGTATATAATCATATGAAAAGGATAGGTAGCAAAAAGTAAAGAAGTAATGAATGAGCAGTGAGATATGGGAAAACACTAGCTTTGTGTAATATGTGAATTTGTTTTTACATGTATGATTTGTTGAAGGCATATTAAGGTATGAAAGTTGGTTCTACATATGATTTCAGGGTATTTGTGCAAGCTATGTGTTAATTAAAGGTGTATGATAGTTGTAGTAATTCATACTAGATATGCATCCTAGTATTGTGTATTTGTAATATGGTGATACAGTTTGGATGATGACAGAAGACATGGAGTGATATCCTGAATAAGGTAGTCATACTTATTCACTCATATTAATAGAAAGGGATGATAATTAGATTGTTTGGACAAGTAATCCTAATGAGGTGTAGCTTGTTATACCTAGCTCTAATATAACTGAGTGATGATAATTGAGTATGAATAATGCTTGAATGACTGATACAATTGTGGATTACCTTATTACTGTTGTTGAAACCCTAAAATGATATAATACGATGGTTACACTTTGAATTGTGTGTGGGCCCATAACCCACAGGTCCCAGGATCGAAACAGGATAGTATGGAATGAGGTGGTAATGCTTCACCTCATGCATCCATGACCCAATGGGGATGCCAAGAGTAGTATTGTGCAATTGATTGTTGAATCTAGTCTTTTAATTCAAGACTGTTTTGCTATCTGAGCAGCATGTTATTAAAGTTTAAAACAGCATGGTGAACTGGCTTTTGTCACTTAAAGATGATACAGAACAATAGAACTTTCTGAGCCGCATAAGTTGAGATAGTTGTATCAGAGTATCAAGGTTGCGCAGTGAAAGCGTGGTGGTTTATCTTTACATTCTATGTTTGTCTGTGGCATAAAGAATTTGCTTGATATCATTGAGAACTATTTGAAATATGTTGTGATTTAGTAAAGAATTAAAAGATCTAATGTTGAAAACTACATTCAGGCATGAAATACAAGAATATAATGACATGGAAGGCTTTAGAAGCTTAGAATAACCTTGAATGTATCTTTCTTGTGGGTTTATGTTTCGAGGACGAAACATTCTAAGGGGGGGAGAGTTGTCACGACCCCATTTGAGCTTAATTGGTAAACTAGGGTTTACCTAGACAATTGCAAAGATTAATTGGAATAATCATTCTTGAAATCTAATTAATGATGATAACACAATTAGGATGTTTTAACTATGATAATAAGTTTAAATGTTCTTTTGTCTTGAGAATTAGGTTTGAGAAGCATAAACCCTAATCGGCCCAAATAGGGTTTTGATGATACATGAATACATAATTTAATAAGTAGAATGTCTCACTAAATGATTTTTAGTATTTTATGTGTAACTCTGATTTACTTCAAATTTGGATATGATTTGGACATATAAAATGTGAACAACATGGGAAAATATCAGAATTTTTGAAGAATGCTCTGACCTGTTTATCGGCCGAGTTTCAAACTCGACCGATCACATTTCCAGAATTATACAGCAGTGCGGTAATTGAAGTTTATCTTTTTATTGGTATATCCAATTGATCTCAAATTTTAACTGTGACTGAAAAACACAGTTCTAGACACCCTGTTAAATTGGCATAATTTTTGGATGACTTTTGAATCCCTACAGTAAGGGTGTCGGTCGAGTTTGTGCAGGACAAACTCGGCCGAATATTCTGCAGACTGCAATATAGCAGTGCACTGTTCTATTTTTAATTATTTATTGGTAACTCCGAATGATCTCAAATTTTAACTGAAGCTTTATAGATCAATTATAAACAACTTGCTAAATTTCCATAATTGTTGGAGAATGTTTGATCTCTGAAATAAACGCATTACAGTAACTTTTGTATAACTGAATATTCAGCCTATATAATTAAAGTTAAGTGTTGGGTCAATATGCAATTGACCCAAGTAGCTCAATTGACTTATATGAGCAACCACACACACACACAGCTCTCATTCTTCGTCATTCACTCCAGAGAAACGAAAATATAGAGAGAGAGGGAGAGTTAGGGCTTGAGTGGAGAAAGAGGAGGAATTGCTGAATTAGGGTTCTGCGGTCCCAAGAATGGTGAAATCAAGTAAGTTTGGATCCTTTGCATAGACTTTTATGGTGAATCTTCTCTCTCATGTCTAGATTCCGTCCATGCTCTGATTTGATCCAAGATGATGTCGAAATTCCCTCTTTTCTCACCCTTTCTTCATAATCCCTCATTTTCAAGGTTTCCGAGTTGAATGGAAGAAGAATTGGGAGATTTGCTAGGGATTTGATAGGAATTCGAGATTCCCTGAGTTGAGCTGCAGTTGTGAGGTGTTTTCACACCTTAGGGTGAGTGGGTTCTTCCTTCAAACATTCTAATGCACAAATTTGATTATAGCATCCAAATCCCTAATTGTTTAGTATGTGATTTTAAAACCTAAAATGTCCGTTTGATTTAAGATTGTTGCAAATTGATATGATATGGATTCCTTCTCTGTTTTAAATGATTCCTAAATGGTAGATTCATATCAAAAACATATGCAACACTTCCTAGTGAGAATGCTTTTCAGATTTATATCAAATGATGTAATTAGGGTTTAACCTAATTGAGACGTCACTAGTGTTTCAACCTTATTGAAAAGGACTAGTAATCCTATAAGTGGTTAGGATGTATCTCATGGGTTATCTTAATTGAATTTTATTCTTGATACATGATATCTCAGTAAATGATATGGAAAATCTAAATTTAGTTAAGTTTCCATGATTTCATATTTATATTGATTATATATGATTTGTTGGAAACAGTCTTTATTTAGTGAATGCTTATATCTTATGAGATCATGATAAGAGCCATGTGACAAGTGAATGAGGCAAATGAAACCCTAAGAGTAGGGTGTTGGCATGTGATGAATGAATAAGGCGAATGAAACCCTAAGGATAGGGTGTTCAATGAATTATGTTATGGTGACATGAAAGGTCTCGGTATGAGATGTGGTGATACTTAACTGTTGAATTGTATGTTTCTAGTGCATTTAACTTTATATGCTTGTTCTCTCTGAGTTGATATCTACATACTGCAGGGCTTCTTATTTTCAATACATATCTCGTAAATTGCAGGTAATGAGATATGACATGCCCTAGAAAGGGATGTTACTGAGACATGGTATATGTTGAATACATGAGCTATGATATTTATATGTTAATTAATTAATAGACCTAAGTGCCCTAACACCGTAGAACCCCTAAAGGAAGGTCTGTTACTTAGGGGTGAAACTCGTGTCCAACATCAACCGGTTGAGTAATTCTGGTGGCACGAGGAGAGAAAGAAAGGCAGTGTCTAACAACAATCGTGTGTGTGTCACGATGGCACTGGGAAAAAGAAAAAGAAAACTTGGTTATCTAACACCATTCGTGCGTGTGTCACGAAGGTAACCCTGTGACCCTCCGCCGGTGTACTCAGGTTAAAGGAGGAGTCGGGTGCACTCAGAGTAGTGCTTTGAGGCCGTAGAGCCTATGTTTCTGGCCGGAGAGCCATGGGTCCTGTAGCAGAGCAGGGCTGGCGTCAGACTTAGCATTTCCTGGGTGTGTCGCTAAGTCTTGTACGGTGGGGCCGTAGCATGAACTTGCTGCGGATCTTCATATGCAGAGTACACTGCATATGTTTAGGGCATAAGTTAAAATATGATCATATAGGTTCACAGAGTTCTTTATAAATGAAAGAGTTAAGAAAGACTAGAAGCATAGTCTTCTTGTAGTTATTCTTTGGATGCAATATTTACATTCTTTGTTATTTCAATTATATTGTTTTAGAACTGCTCAGTGTAGTATTTATTGTTGTTAAATTTCATATCGTTTATTCAAATTATATCCGTAATCACATTAGTGCATTAGTCTGTTTCCATGAAGTACTCATTCACTGAGCGAGTAGGCTCACCCCTCTACTCAAACATTTTAGGGTTAACCGCGTGGACTTGAAGATGATCAGAGCGTCAACGTAGACCTGCCACAGGAGTCAAGTACAGGATTAGCTGAGTCAGTCGGTCCTTGTCACTCTAGGTCCTCAGTAAGAGTTTAGAGAGAGAATTGTAATTTCAATGTGTAATATTGTTCCTCTTTGATATGTATGCTAATTAGCAAGTTTCATGTGCATAATGCGTGAAAGACATCGTGAATGCTTATACATGTATCTTTTCTATTAAAGTCTGATTAGTAGAAGAAATGTTCTGATTCCCTTGTTAAGATGTTTTATGTGGTTCAATGCGATGAAACACGCGTTTAAAAGAAAAGAAAAAAGTTAAGGGTGTTCTTTGTGTTTCATATAAATCCTATCTTATGCCCTAATCTCATGATTTGAGGAAATTGTGAGATCGGGGTGTAACAGAAGGACCCAAGCAATAGGGTTGGAAGCTTAGACTCAGAGATATGAGGAACAATGGGGAGTTGAAGATGATGTGACCTAAGTGGATGGTTGTGGTTGCCTCATGCATGATCCCTGGAGGCTGATGATATCTTGGATGCCTTTCGAGGAACCAAACCCTAGAAAGAGGATGAGGTTGCTAGTACCTATATGCAAATAGGTGCTTACCTGCTAAGCTAGGAAGAAGAGTTCCTTAGACCTGAAGAGGTTTAGTAATAGGTTGTGAGGCCTTACACCTAGTTGGTTTTCCTTGAGAAGGACTCCACTCTGAAGTGTTGCTCGAGTAGAAGGATGACAGGAAGTGCATGCCATACCTTGTACATGTTTGGTTTGTGGTTACGAGGTTGAGCATGTAGTTGGACACCCAAAAAGTGAACCTAGGGTTCCTAAGACTAAGAAGGGAAGTGGTGTACCTGATGCTTATGATGAGATTTGAGTTTTTATAGATTCAAGCATGGTACTCCTCATGTTTAGAGGAAAGGGAAACCCCATTAAGTCAAAGGTATGTTTGATGAACCCCTCATAGCTGAGTTGGTGACATGGGAAGGTATGTTCTTGGTCCAATGTTGAGGAATGAGAACAAGTATGACCTAACATGGTTTAGTAGGTGGTATGCTTGTACCTTAGTAGCTTGCTAGGGTTAAGCATGATGTAAACCCTTGATATAAGAACGTTTTTGACCTTTTTTTCTATCAAGAGATAGTTTCCTCCCATCCTAGGAGAGGGACCCTTTTGTAGGGTGTATACCAGTTTCTGTTGGTTTTGAAGTAACCTAAGGAGGTCTCATAGGATCTTGTGAAGCTAAGTGAAAACTACATAGTAACAGAATGAACTTGTAGACCCATAGATAACCATCTCTAAGTGCATATGGGTGTGTTACCATGGTGGTAACTGGTATGGGGCCTGACCAAGGTAAGCAGGTCACCATGACCCCTATGCAAGGATGAAAGTCAACCCAGTAATGTAGAGAGAGATGATGGAGACTTGGATAAGGTTCTAAGTTGGACATGTACTATGTGAGAATCCTAAGTCTATCCTAGGGTCAGGTAGGGATAAGACTGATGGAAGTAGGAGTTTCCCAATTCCCTAGTTGCACATGATCGTAGGGTCGGGAGGTAACAACTATCATTGTATGAGGGTCATGGGTTAGGAGATTGATCACCTTCATGAACTCATGGGACCCAAAGGGCAGATGAGGAGGGCACTCTCTGGATGCATAAGGGAAGAGGGATGACCCCAAAAGTTTTGGCACCCTAAAGACCTAGAGGATATAACCAAGGTTTGTGTGGTGACCCAAGTAGGTTTGAGACCAGTTTTCCATGGAAGTAACATTGATATCAAGATGATCGTGATGTAGAGACATATGTTGCACGTTTCAACCTAGATTTGAAGGTGTACTGGCAAGGTGGGATTTACCATCTCTACTCTCAGAATAGGAAGAACTCTATATTTAGACGGCCGCCAAATGCTTATTTCCTCTTGTTATGGGAGGGATGAAAAACACTAGAGGGGGGGTGAATAGAGTTTTAAAACAATTTTAACAATTATTGAACTCAAACAACCACAGTTGAAATTGTAAGAAGGAGACAGGTGTTTAGAGTGGTTCCAACTTTAGCAAATACTAAAGTTGTCAGTCCACTACCCGGTTGCTTACGCAACCGGGATTTTGAAAGTATATATTTTATTACCTTCACACGGATTTATACAAAATACAATACTTTCCTTTACACCCCTTGAACAGCCTTCACTCGAAGTAGATGCACCAACTTGAGGTAGCCTTCTTGAAGTAACTCCAAGCTCCCCCTTGAAGTAGCCTTCCTCTCTAGAAGTAACCTCCCGTTGCACCAGCCTTCTTGAAGTAGCTCAAGGTTTCCTTCTTCACCAAGAAGATCTCCACCCTCTCCAATCCGCAGCCTCCAACCTAGGAGTAGCAAGGAGAGTACAAACAATAATAGAGAACAAGAAAGGAAAAGGAAATTACAACTTATCCTTTTGTAGCACAAGGCTTGATTTGCCTAGATCAAGCGTATAGATCTCCTAACCAAAGTGTATGGAATTGTAATTGCAGTGGATAGGAGATGCTAGCCTATAGGATACGAATTATGAGCTAAGGAAGGAAGTAGCCAATTGTCACAATGCTCAATTTGCTCACAAACAGATTGCTCAAAGTATGCTCAAGGATTTCTCAAGTGTAACAAGTGAGTTTGAGTGTCCTATGGCTTGTCCTATTTATAGGAATGGCCTAAGGATGCTTAAGGACGTTCTAGACAACTTCTAGGGGTTTCTAAGTGCTTAACTAGCCGTTAGGTACAAGTTTGTTGCTTTAGCAACGGCTAATTAATTTACTCTACAGTTGCTGTCAGAGTTTATCTCGGTCGAGGAATGGTCGACCGAGACACCTACTCAGTCAAACTCTTGTCGACCGACATGCTCTCTGAATCAAGTGTTTTGCAACGTTTATCTCCAACTGCCAACTACCTTGTCAGTTGTGTCTAACGGCTACTTTGGATCTTTCTCGGTCGAGAAGATTGTCGACCGAGATTGTCTCGGTCGAGGAGTTGGTCGACCGAGATTGATCCTGTTTCAATGTTTCAATTTAGGCACTAATTATATGTATGAGTGTGCATATGTTATCTTATTTGAAGGGGATGACTTATCTAAATGTGGTGTTTAGCTAGGGAAGATCTAACGCTTGATTTACATGAAATCTAAGTACTTGTACATTATATATTTGTACAAGTTTTTACAAAGCGATTACATTTCATGAAAATATAAATATGTAAGCATATGGATTTCCCTAGTACTTTGTCATCCACCTTGTTCCTGCACACTCAAGTAGCTCGTTAGATCAATAAGAATGAAATGTTTGTCATAATCAAAACAAAGGGATTTATAGATGTCCATTTAGCCAACAATCTCCCCCTTTTTGAAGATGACAAACATTTCCAAAATATAAATGAAGGAAATATAAAACATATGAGTTTCATACCTTAAGATTACCTTTTGTAGCTTTTTCTCTTGCTTATAAAATGTGTGCTTATTATTCCCCATGAATTATGGAACATGAAATCCAATTCTCTAGGGAATATAGCAACTTTAAATGTAAATCTAAGAGTTTGTTTATGAAACTCATTGATTGAGTTTTGCATAAATACTAAGTTTTATATTTATTTCTCCCCCTTTGTCATTTCAAAAAGATATCCATTTAAGAAAAACTCCCCCTTAATTAGATTTCCCATCAAATCCAATGAAAAAAATGTCCATTAAAAGCCAAAATGATGCAAGTCAAAGTTTTTTGTTTAAGAAGCACAAATATCAAAGAAAACATCTTCTAAAGGAGTGATAAGCAATTGCTTCCTAATTTTGTTAAATTGGTCTAGTGGAAGCGGTTTTGTAAAAATATCAGCCAATTGATCTTCCGTATCAACATGATGAAGGGAAACATGATTCTTGGAGATATGATCCCTCAAAAAGTGATGACGGATTTCAATATGTTTAGCTCGGCTGTGTAAAATAGGATTGTGTGCTAAGTTTATAGCGCTCGTGTTGTCACAAAAAATAGGCATAGATGAAAGAGTAAAACCATAATCGTTTAACACTTGTTGCATATAAAGCACTTGAGCACAACAAGATCCGGCTGCCATATATTCAGCTTCAGTTGTAGATAGGGCAACCGTATTTTGTTTCTTGCTAAACCAAGATACTAAAGCTCTTCCTAACAAGAAACATCCACCACTAGTACTCTTGCGATCAAGTCGACAACCAGCATAATCCGCATCAGTATAAGCTTTAAAATCCAAGGATTGTCCTTTTGGATACCATAAACAAAAACAGGTAGTGCCGGCTAAGTAACGAAGAATTCGTTTAACTGCTAGGAAATGAGAGTGCATAGGTTGTGATTGAAATCGAGCACAAAGACCAACGGAAAACATAATGTCCGGTCTAGAAGCAGTTAAGTAAAGCAAACTACCAATCATGGCTCTATATAAGGAATCATCAATAGGTTCCCCATTTTCATCCTTATCAATTTTAATAGAAGTAGCCATAGGAGTAGTAGCATGTTTGCACTGATCCATCCCAAAACGTTTTAAAAGTTCTTTAGTATACTTTTCTTGGCTTATAAAGATTCCGGCAGGTGTTTGCTTAATTTGGAAACCAAGAAAGAAAGTTAGTTCACCCATGAGGCTCATTTCAAATTCTTTTTGCATAATGTCACTGAATTGTGTGCACAATGAATCATTAGAGGCTCCAAAAATAATGTCATCAACATATATTTGCACAACTAGGAAATCAGATGTATATGTTTTGAAAAATAAAGTAGAATCTGAACTTCCAATAGAAAAACCATTATCAAAAAGATATGTCTTGAGCCTTTCATACCAATTCCTAGGTGCTTGTTTTAAACCATAAAGTGCTTTCTTAAGTTTATAAACATAGTCACCTTTTTCCGGTATTTCAAATCCGGGTGGTTGGGCAACATATACTTCTTCTTGAATAATGCCATTTAGAAATGCACTTTTTACATCCATTTGGTAGAGTTTTATGTTTTTATGTGTAGCAATAGCTAGTAACATTCTAATAGCTTCAAGTCTAGCTACTGGTGCATACGTTTCATCAAAATCTATTCCTTCTTGTTGATTATATCCTTGTGCTACTAACCGAGCTTTATTCCTTATTACTTCTCCTGCCTCATTTAACTTATTCCTAAAAACCCATTTAGTTCCAATGACAGTTTTATCTTGTGGTTTAGGAACTAAATCCCATACATCATTTTTAGTGAATTGATTCAACTCTTCTTGCATGGCTATTATCCAATAATCATCTTTAAGAGCTTCAGATATATTCTTAGGTTTAATGATAGAAACAAAGGCCATGTTTGCAACATCTTTGAAGGAAGACCGAGTTTTGACTTTATCATTAGGATTTCCAATAATTAGTTCTTGAGGATGATCCTTAATAATCCCAGGTGTAGGTTGTGGTTCAGCTTGGTGATTGGTTGTAGTAACTTTCTCACTATCATTTGGTATGTTTAAATTTTCGAATTGATTAGTGAGATCTATGATTTCTAGATTTTCAGATTTTGACTCTTCATGAAAAGAAACATGAATAGATTCCTCAACTTTTCTAGAGATAGTGTTATATACTCTAAATGCTTTTCTAGAAGTGGAATATCCCAAAAAGAATGCTTTGTGTGATTTAGAGTCAAACTTATCTCTATCATCTTTGGTATTTAAGATATAGCATGTGGAACCAAAGGTATGAAAATAGTCAACTCTAGGTTTCTTAGAATGCATTATTTCATATGGAGTTTTCTTCAAATGAGAGTGAACAGTTACTCTATTTAATACATAGCATGCAGTGTTTACAGCTTCAGCCCAAAAGGTTTTGGGTGTGTTGTGTTCGAGCATCATAGTTCTAGCCATTTCTTGTAGTGATCAATTTTTCCTTTCAACTATACCATTTTGTTGTGGAGTGCGTGGAGCAGAAAAATTGTGAGTGTACCCTTGAGATGTACAGAATTCCTCAAATATATGATTTTCAAATTCTCCACCATGATCGCTTCTAATGGTACATATTTTGCTTTGTAATAGATTTTCAATCTTGGAACAAAATTGTATAAAAACATGAATAGTATCATCTTTGGTTGCAATAAAATGTACCCATGTATATCTACTATAATCATCAACGATAACAAAACAATATCTTTTGCCACCAATAGATTGTGTCCTCATGGGTCCAAATAAATCCATATGAATTAATTCTAAAGATCTACTTGTGCTAAGTACATGTTTCAGTTTAAAAGAGGTTTTTGTTTGCTTTCCCATTGTACATGGTTCACAATTTTCAACTTGATCAAAAGATAAAGTAGGCAATCCACGAACAAGATCATATTTCACTAACTTTTTAATAACATGTGAACTAGCATGTCCTAGCATTTTATGCCATAGTTGTAAGGTATTTTCATTTGCAAGCAAGCATTTTCCCACTACAGATTTCATAGAGTTAGGTTTAAGAATATAAAGATTTCTAACTCTATTTCCTTCATAAACAACATTTGTAGTGTTTTCTATTAATAACTTGCAACAGGTTTTGTTAAATAAAACATCATAACCACTATCACATAATTGACTAACACTTATCAAATTATGGTGCAAACCATCTACAAGTAGAACATTCTTTATTTCGAGGTTTGTACCAACATTACCTATTCCAATGATTTTGCCTTTACCATTGTCTCCAAAGGTGACTGTGCCACTTTTCTTTTCTTCAAAAGTTTGAAATGCATCCTTGTTCCCGGTCATATGTTTGGAACATCCACTGTCAACCACCCATTCCTACATGAAAATGTAGAATTTGGTACCCATGTGATGGTTTGATATGGTTAGAACCATTTAAGGAAAGATTGTATAAAGATTCTGTTTAAGAAGTCCAGTCGGTCGACAATTGTTCGACCGACATCTTTCTCGATCGACTAATTGTCGATCGAGAAGGTTACTGTATTACAAACAAAGAAACACAGAAATTCAGCTCGGTTGACCAATTTTTGACCGAAATAGTTGCTATTTAGTTGCTGTAGATTTTGATTTGTTACAGACATCTAGTCGGTCGACAAAAGTTTGACCGATTGATTGTTCGGTCGACAATACTTCGACCGACTAAGTGTCTGTTTCAGTACAACAGTTCAGAAAATTAACAATATGCATAAAACCTTTTGTTAAGTTGAGATAAGACAATATAAATTGCATAATGGAGCATTTAATCATATCTCAACTAAATTGCATTTGACTCTACTAAGTTTGGGGTTTTGGGACCCAAACTAAGTCGGAATCCTTAGTCTTATAAGAGCATGAAAATGAATAGTGTCCAAGATGTAGACAAAAATGACAAGTAATAGAATCAACTTCATTTCTCTTTCTAGCCATTGTGTTCTTAGGTACAAACATAGTCTGAGTTCTTCTGGGTTGATTTTTCTTTGGAGCATATCCCAAACCTTTTCTTCCATTGAAAACAGTACCAACGCTTAGAATGTTATCAAGAATATCTTTTCTTCTTAACTCATAAAGTTCTCTTTGTAGCTTAGCAATGTCATTCATCTTCTTGTGTAAATCTTTTCTTGCTTGATCTAAATCAGATAATAATGAATTTCTTTCTTTTGCAACATTGTCATAGTCTAGATGGTTACACAGAATAGGTTGAGTCTGAAAATCTTTTAATTTAGCTAACAATTCAGTCTTTTCTTTATAAATAAGATCAACATTTGTTTCTAAAGTGAGTAGCTTTCTAGTGCAATCATCTAAAGATGTTTTTAAAGACAAATTCTCAAGATCAATGTTGTTCTTTTCAGAAGAAAGATTAACTAATTTAGCACATAGCTCATCGTTTGATTTGATAACCTTCTTTAGTTTCTTCTTAACATCAACATACTTATCATGAGTTTCTTGTAGACTAGTAATTAACTCTTCTTTAGGAAGATCAAGTAGGCTTACCTCTTGAGAGTCTTCATCATCTTCCCTTGCCATTAGACATTCCACCTTTTCTTCTCCGCTTTCACTGTCACTTGACTCGTCCCATGCAGCTTTATAGGCTTTTTCTCCCTTCTTCTTGTGTGAGCTTTTCTTTCCTTTCTTTGCTTTAGGACATTCATTTTTGAGATGTCCTTTCTTCCCACATTCAAAGCACCTAGGAGGAGAAGAAGAAGAACTAGAAATTTTGTTAGATTTAAACCTTTTGTATTTCTTATCGTTGACAATCAAGGCTTCTTCTCCTTCTTCTTCACTTGAATCCTCACTTTCTGGTGTGACGATCTTTGAAGCTTTTAGAGCCACATCCTTCTTCTTTCCTTGCTGATGTTCACGTGCTATTCTTTCTTCCTCTTCTAGGGTTGCTTCATGAGCTTCTAGGTTGCCAATACGTTTCTCCATTTTCAGTCGAGTGAGGTCATTAGCTTCTTCAATGGCTGTCACCGTTGGCTTATATTTAGGAGGAAGTGATCGAAGGATTTTTGATACCTGATCTTCTTCAAGAACAGGTTTTCCTAGGGCATTTAAACCATTAACAATAGAAGAGAATTTTGCAAACATTTCATTAATAAATTCATTAGGATCCATACGAAAGTGTTCAAACTTTTGTTTAAGAATGCTAATTTTGGAATTTTTGACTTGGACTGTACCTTCATAAGTTATGGACAGTCTATGCCAAATATCATAGGCTGTGTCACAGTTAGATATCCTATTAAATTCTCCTACTGAAATTGAACAATATAAAATGCTTACAGCTTTAGCATTCATTTGAGACATCTTTACCGTATTTGCATCCCATTCCACAAATTGAGTTTGAGGAAGCTCATATGGGGTTGACACCATCCTCCATAGGTCCCAATTGATGCCTTGGAAGTAGAACTGCATTCTTATCTTCCAATATTGGTAGTTTGTTCCATCGAACGTTGGAGGTCTAGCAACAAGTGTCCCTTCAAGGTTAAGGTTGTTGAGCACTCCGTCACCCATTCTTCAAGACCTTGTTAGGGTTCCTTGAAGCCTGCTCTGATACCAATTGAAAAACACTAGAGGGGGGTGAATAGAGTTTTAAAACAATTTTAACAATTATTGAACTCAAACAACCACAGTTGAAATTGGAAGAAGGAGACAGGTGTTTAGAGTGGTTCCAACTTTAGCAAATACTAAAGTTGTCAGTCCACTACCCGGTTGCTTACCCAACCGGGATTTTGAAAGTATATATTTTATTACCTTCACAAGGATTTATACAAAATACAATACTTTCCTTTACACCCCTTGAACAGCCTTCACTCGAAGTAGATGCACCAACTTGAGGTAGCCTTCTTGAAGTAACTCCAAGCTCCCCCTTGAAGTAGCCTTCCTCTCTAGAAGTAACCTCCCGTTGCACCAGCCTTCTTGAAGTAGCTCAAGGTCTCCTTCTTCACCAAGAAGATCTCCACCCTCTCCAATCCGCAGCCTCCAACCTAGGAGTAGCAAGGAGAGTACAAACAATAATAGAGAACAAGAAAGGAAAAGGAAATTACAACTTATCCTTTTGTAGCACAAGGCTTGATTTGCCTAGATCAAGCGTATAGATCTCCTAACCAAAGTGTATGGAATTGTAATTGCAGTGGATAGGAGATGCTAGCCTATAGGACACGAATTATGAGCTAAGGAAGGAAGTAGCCAATTGTCACAATGCTCAATTTGCTCACAAACAGATTGCTCAAAGTATGCTCAAGGATTTATCAAGTGTAACAAGTGAGTTTGAGTGTCCTATGGCTTGTCCTATTTATAGGAATGGCCTAAGGATGCTTAAAGACGTTCTAGACAACTTCTAGGGGTTTCTAAGTGCTTAACTAGCCGTTTGGTACAAGTTTGTTGCTTTAGCAACGACTAATTAATTTACTCTGCAGATGCTGTCAAAGTTTATCTCAGTCGAGGAATGGTCGACCGAGACACCTACTCGGTCGAACTCTTGTCGACCGATAGGCTCTCTGAATCAAGTGTTTTGCAATGTTTATCTCCAATTGCCAACTACCTTGTCAGTTGTGTCTAACGGATACTTTGGATCTTTCTCGGTCGAGAAGATTGTCGACCGAGAGTGTCTCAGTCGAGGAGTTGGTCGACCGAGATTGATCCTGTTTCAATGTTTCAATTTAGGCACTAATTATATGTATGAGTGTGCATATGTGATCCTATTTGAAGGGGATGACTTATCTAAATGTAGTGTTTAGCTAGGGAAGATCTAACGCTTGATTTACATGAAATCTAAGTACTTGTACATTATATATTTGTACAAGTTTTTACAAAGTGATTACATTTCATGAAAATATAAATATGTAAGCATATGGATTTCCCTAGTACTTTGTCATCCACCTTGTTCCTACACACTCAAGTAGCTCGTTAGATCAATAAGAATGAAATGTTTGTCATAATCAAAACAAAGGGATTTATAGATGTCCATTTAGCCAACAAGGGAGAGATAGAACAATATGCATACCATACACCAGGGATAAAGATGATGTGAGTTGGAACATTACTATGAGGTATGAGGAAATAGATGATAACATACCTGTGTGGAGTAAATGATATGTGGATGGTTTATAAACATCAAGAGAACTAAGGTAGTCATCTTATGAGGATGCTTGTATCATGAGCTATGTGGAATTTGTGAATCATACAAGGTTGAGTTTGATCACCAAGAAGATGAACTCTAAGTTTTCTTGTTGAGTCTGAGATGAAATGATAAGTGGAATACATGGAGGTGTGTGTCTTCAACATTACCTAAAACCTAAGGATGTGAGGTAGTAATGGATGCTCTAGTTGAGATACAACTGCCTAGTTTAGCTAGAGGCTAGAAGAGGTTGTCAAATTAACTCTAAGTTTGAAAAAGGAGATATGTTTGGCTAACACTCAGATGTAACAATATTGTTGATTACATTAGCAGTTGTTTCGTTAGCCAGCCTAGGCCTTGATGTAAGAAAAGGATGGTTATAGAACCTCAGATGCACTTATTTGGAAAAGAAGGTGATGAAACCCGACTAGAGTGGCTTAGGGTTTCCGAGGAATCGATCTTGAGGAATCATGACATACAGGAGATCATGATTTTAAGATCACCATACACCGCGGTACTACTAAGATAGTAAGTGACAGTAGTACTTTGGATGCTTAAGATGAAGTTGCACGTGGCTTGTCACCATGCAAGCCAGGAGGTGAAGGACGAACACCAGTAACCCAATGAGTTGGTATAGAGGATAAAGAGTCCCTGAAAGGGAACATGAGTTCATCACTATGGATGTTGTGGTAAGTCTCCCCTAGACCAAGGAAGGTCAAGATGCAATATGGGTTATGGTAGATCACCTTACCTAGATGACATGAGAATGAAAGAATATTGTCAAGGGACGGATCCAGTTGAACTACATATGAGAGAGAGATGGTTCAACTACACCATGATGTGAGTTTAAAAGTTCTTTATAACCTAAAGATTCACTTCCATGAGGTGGAAGTAGTCAAACTCGATACTAGTACAGTTTATCACCCCTAACTAATTGTTAGTATGATCCAGACTAGAGGGTCTGATGAGAGAATGTGTGCTTGTTCAGAGTGATACATGGAGATAGTTCTTGTCCTCTATAAGATGTGATGATAACCACCATAGCGAATGTCAGGATGTAAAGAATCTATGTAAGGGAGGTTGTGTCAGTCACCACTTCATTAAGATGATGTTGGTGAAGGGACCTCGAAAGGTAAAAAAAAAAGAACCACAGTGTGTGCAGATGAAGTCACTTTTATCGTGCAATGAATGAGAGAGATCCCAGGGGTGACATGAGTCGTGAGCTGATGCAAAGTAGACTAACATGCAATTCACTGTGGGAGAGTATGTGATGTGAAAATCCAACCCCTCTAAGCTATAGCTGAGAAAGTTGAGTCCCCGATATATGGGTCCATTTGAGATGGATTGGTGGAGATGGTTGTGTTTAGCCTTACCCCTTAGAATAACATGATGTATAATGTGTTCCATGAGTCCGATCTAGAGCACTATGTGTGGTACCCAAGCCATGTGCTGAGCCATGAACCTATTCAGCTTTATGAGAGGATGAAATGTTCTCAGTTGCCTATGAGGGTACGATATACCAAGGTGAGAGATAACTAAGATAGAAGAATATGAGATGATGAAGGTTCTTGGGAAGCACCATGGAAAGGGTGAGACCACATGGGAGTCATGATGGATATAAGAAAGGCTTATCCTATATGTTTGGGTGCCTGGTGGAATTTTGAGGGCAAAATTCCTATAAGAGGGGAAGGATGTTACAACCCCAATTTTTGGGTTCTTTTGGTGAGAAATGTAATTTCTCATATTAAAGATATTTGAACAAATAATGATATAATTTGTTTTGAATAAAAGGATTTTGTTTACAATAGCCTTGTTGGTTGTTTTGTGGGCTTTATTGGCTATTGGGCCAATAAAAAGGAAAAGACAAAGAAAACTCCATTATTAAATGAGTAAATAAGAAAATGGAGAAAAAGAAAGAGAAAATACCAATAATACAAAAAAAGGATAATGTGATACATAATTAATAAATTTGTGGCATTGTTAAAAAGGAGGTATTTTCTACTAAAAGAAAATATAATTTCGTGCCAATGGATTAAAAGTCAACCATAAATAGAATAAGAGCAAGAATTTTCAAATTCCTAAATATCCAATGAACATGGTTTATTAAGAAGATAATTAGGAGAGAGAAGTTTGCTTCTTAATGAAGGAACTTGGGTTCCTATTGGGAAAAGAACTTTTAACTCATGGATGAACACCTTAGGGCATGGATACCCTCCCCTATATAAGGGGTAGACCCTCTGGTTCGAGTTCAAGAGAGATCCCACACACCCTTCTCTCCCTTCTTCTTGTTCCTTGCATGCAAACCCTAACCAAGGGGGGTAGTCCAACCCCTGGAGCAACGAGAATCCATGACAAAGTTCATTATGGACAAACGAAACACCCCCACCGCTAGAAAGGATCGCGACCCCCATTGTCTCACTCTAACCCCTGCACAACTCCTGCAGGAGGTCAATAAGACCAACTGCACGTCCAGGGCTCGGCAAGCTTGAACATGCCATCTTGGCCATGAAGAGAAGGCGCCCCTTGGGCACTTGAGCTCGGAGGAGGCAAAGGAACCCTCCCTAGTGGTCGTTGTGGTTAGGGAAGAGGAGGAGGAGCTTCGCAAATCGCATCTAGGGCGACCACAGCAGGGCTGCGCGAGGTTGAAGAAAACGAAGGGTCGTTGGATGATTATACCCCTTCTGGGTATGAATAGTGGGTCTTTTAAGTGAGGGAAGAACGGTCATTGCGTTATGTTTTCCTAATCGTCTACGTTACATGAAAGAGGTGACGTGGCGCTCAGTGATTGGTCCAAGTAAGTAAATAATGCAAAATTCATATCGTTTTATTGGTAGCTCGGATGGATGCATATAAAATATGAATCTTGCTCAGAAAAATGGGAGGAATCCAATAAAAATAGATTTAGAAGCTAATTCCTCTTGCAATTCGAAAATCAGTGGAAGTTATCAACTTTAATTCATTAATGATTAAGAAACCTAATTTAAGATGATTAATGTATTAAGAAGGGTTTTATGGTTGATTAAAGTTGATATTAACCTATTAATCATAAAAAGATACATTAAGACTGAAAAGGATGAAATTTACATTTAATTGGTTTAATTTTGAGTTCCATGTACATGAATGAGCTTTAATGGGCCTTGAAACCCTAATGTTAGTCATTGTGACTCTTAATGGCTTTAATTGTTCAAATTCATGAATAAGCTGATATATGATGGTTCTAAGCTATTTCGAGTATAAGAGTTCCTAATTGTGGATAAATACCCTTAATATGGTAATTAGGGTTTTCTAATGGATAAAGGTTGAATTAATGATAAATAGAGTTCATATGTGAATTAGATCATAATGAACTATGAGTTGTTAATCGGGAAAGAACCAAAGATGATAATTAGGCCAAATGATCTTGTCATGAATTAAAAGGATAAAAATGGTAGTTTTAATGTAAAAGAGCATAATGGACTTAATTGATGGTTAATTGTGCCTTTAATCCAAAGTTAAGGTTATATGTTGTTAAAAGGTAACCTTAATATCTTTCGTGAAGAATAGATGAGATAATTAGGGTTTGTGAGTAATTGTATAAAATTAGGGTTTAAAAGAGTAAAAAAGAAGAGGAACCATAATTACAATAGAAACCCTAAAAGTAGACTAGAAACCCTAAGAAGCAATCTAGGTTTAATAGATCTTGATGGCATGATCAATGACAGGAAATTGTATGCATATTTCAGGATCTCTTTGTGTGCTTGCTTGCCTATTGGATTTCTTGCATTGATTGGATTAATTCTGTAACATCCCTGACCTGGGTTATAACCTAACCCTGGAAGTTTTGCCTAAATTATGTAATTAAACACCTGTGAGTATTCTCTGGCATGTAATTAAGTTCCTCGGGAACATATATTTCAATTTTTCTCCTTTAAAAACAAAGTTGTAGCATTGTTTTGTAATGCAGGGACCCATGTGCAAATTACCCAGTTTAAAGGTTTAACTTGCAATTTCACAGGTTAAGATTTTCTTCTGATGTTGAGACATCATATGAGTGAATATGATTAGGCATGATGGATTTTTCAAGCTTGGGCATTCAGATGCAGGTTGTGGAGTGATCCTAATGCTTAAAACCCCTAATTTGGAGTAAAGTGTAATTTACCCAAATTGTGGGTGAAATTTGTAAAGGACACCTTCTAGAGCATCTTATATGACTCTTGGCATCATTTAGAGTAGAAATGATGAAAGAGATGCATCAATTAATAATCAGATATGAAAAGTGATCTTTGTGCATGAAATTCACCATATATGGGTATGGAGATCTTTCATGTATGAACCCTAGTTGAAAGTTGATCTTTTTCACCTTTGGAGCTTGGGTTTAAGATGTGTTTTGCTTAAGTATGAAAGGGAGAAACGTGACTTATAATAAGGAGAAGGGACGTGCCTATAAGAAAGGAGGGACCTAATTAAGAAAAGGAGAAACTAGTTGTCCTTATGTTGGAAATGACCTCAAGATATATATACACCCTTCCTTTGTTTGTAAAGGAACATTTCCTTCACTTCCTTTCTTATTTCCTTGCTTAGACCGAATTAGGACAGAGCTATGGAGAAGAGGAGGGCGACCAACCTGTTCTAGGTAAGAGAACACCACCTTCTAGCTTGAATTCATGGAGAAAATTCTTATGTAAGGTTGGTTTCATGGCTAATTCACTTAGCTTTCTTGTTCTAGCCGATCTTCCCCATCTCTTCCTTGAAGAAACAATCTTGGATGACCTATGGAGCTCAAGACGCCATTAAAGGCTTGAATCTTGGAAGCTTGGAGCTCTAGGAACCACGTTTGAGGTGGGTTTTATAATTCTAAACTCCTAGCTTTATTATGCATATCCTTGTTCTTATTTTTTTTAAGCTTAGTTCTTCTTCCCCATCATTCTTTGCACTCTTGCAAGCTTTTTCGTGAAGAACAGACCTTGGTTCAAGGTTGAAGACGGAGGGCGTTAATACCTATGTTGGTCCTTATCCAACTTTATCAAACGATCTTATGATTCCCCCCCCCCTTCTTGACCAACCGTTTGAAGGGCAAACTGGTTCAATAGGTCGGTTTGGCCAAACGGGTTCCAACCCATTTGAGGGTGTTGACCAAGCGTTGACCGTTTGGGATACATGTTCAAAATTATGTATAATAATGACCCACCTAATTTGAGGGGTTAATTCAAAAGGAATCATAGGTTGAAGGCCAATCAATTAGGCAATCGAATTAAATTAAGTGCTGATTTTTCAAACTAATCAAATTGAACCTTTTGGGCAAACGAGTTCTAACCCATTTGAATGAGTTGACCAAGCATTGACCATTTCGGATTCCTGTTCATAATATATTGAATTTCATTTCTACAAAGAATCATAATCTAATTCATAACCAATTAAGAGTTGAAGGCAGTTCAACACCTTAACCCTAATCGGGTTAAAATTGCTGATTTTCAATATAGATCTTGTTGAGTATTGGGTTGAATGACCCAAACGGGTTCAAAACCGTTTGGGGGTTCATCCAAACGATCTCACACTCGTTTAGTGACACCTCAAGACCATTTGGAGGTCTAGGGTTAAATAAATTTGATGGTTTGAGGGTCCAATCACAAGATGTTGATAAATTGATGAGTAGCCGATTGGAAACTTTAATTGAGTTAGACTTAACCCTAATTGGCTTTCAATTGAAGGTCAAATTGGTGTCCAATTGATTGAGGCTCATCCTATTTGACTCAATTTGTAAGTGGTTAACATGGCTTGGGCCAATTGAAGGCTTCAACATAGGAAATCCTATTCAATCATAACCTTTGTATCACCTTTCATATCCATGCGGTTTGCACCCAAATGAGTCCACACTCGTTTAGACCCAAACGAGTCCACACTTGTTTAGACCCAAACAAGTTCAACCTATTTCAATCCAAACGAGTTCAACCTGTTTCAATCCAAACGAGTTCAACCTGTTTCAATCCAAACGAGTTCACACCCGTTTCATCTTAAACGAGTTCACACCCGTTTCATATTAAATGGGTTCACACCCGTTTCAAATCAGTGAGTCCACACTCATTTGAGGGTTCAAATGGGTTGAAGGTTGAAGGTTAAACCCTAACCTAATTGGAGATTTTCATGGTTGTTTATACTTAACCACTTAAAGGTATAATTGGTTCAATGATGATCTAATCTAAACCATAATGGTAACTTAAAATATTAAGGGACTAAGTGACTAATGAATCGACCCATGATGATGATCAATGGGTAATTTTACCAAATGCCCCTGAGAGGTTCAATTCAGTGATACCTTGTTCTAATCAAACCCTAGTCACTTGATAGTGGTGATTTGGTTTATGAAGATCAAAGGGGACTTAACCCAATCTAATATAGAGTGGTGTAATCACCATCTACTAGTGAGACGAGAGAGAAAGTACCATTTATGGTGGAAACTCAAGTAAAATACCTTCAATATACATGAATGTGCATGATTAGGGTATGATCCACCTATGTGAGATCATGGAAACCCTAATTATGATAAATGATGAATCTTAACCTAAATCTGAGAGCATCAATGATGATGTTCCTCATACGTAATGATGTTATGAGTTCAATTCACCATAATGTGAATAGTAAACCCTAATTCTAGGGTGATGACATGCAATGTGAATAGCAAACCCTAATTCTAGGGTGATGACATGTAATGTGAATAGTAAACCCTAATTCTAGGGTGATGACATGTAATGTGAATAGTAAACCCTAATTCTAGGGCGATGACATGTAATGTGGATAGTAAACCCTAATTCTAGGGTGATGACATGTAATGTGAATAGTAAACCCTAATTGATGAGAATCAGGGAACTTAGCTCTTATGGCAAGAGTGAAGGTATAATTCTTGAATTGAATTGCTTTTATTAGTTGAATTAACCATGCAGGTTCTTATATGAGGATGATCATATCCAGATATGGATGATGATGCTACCTTCGTTGAAAGCATGTTGTTAGCTTTATGAATAGTAAAATATCTTGATGCCTTGTCAGTGGCATCTTATGAGATTGATGGGTTGTGAGAGCCATAAATACCATCAAGGTCATTCTTTAGAGATGACTTGTGATGAGAGTATTGAGAAATAATAATTAATGTGAGTTAGGCTTGTTACATTTAGTATTCTCCCTTCATAGCTGCTATGCTAATGTTATTGTTTGAGAACAATGTATGATGTTAAAAGAATACTGAATGTACCTAACTAATCAAGTGTAATCATACCATGTAGAGCCCTGATCATAGATCCATCATTTTCAGAGATCAAATGATGGTGAAACAGGTTTTCCTAAGGGAACTCCTGGATCACATACTTTTGAGTATGTGGGGTATATGGATGTGTAGAACCTTACATCCTAGTGTAGGTATTGATGTAGATGTGTAATCCGTCAACCCTTCACTACAAATCCATACCACATCAGTGGAAGGTAAACAGGAAATCTCCTGATGACGACGAAAGCACAGATACCGTATCAGTGGAAGGTAAACATGAAATCTCCTGATGACGAAGAGAGTACATAACGCCACTGTAACTCTAAAATAGCGAAGGACCAGATTACCCTGGTAAGCTATAATAGCAGAGACACAAGATGTCCTGCAAGTAATCCTCTTACTGACTGAGGAAGGTGAAGGTCATGAGAAATCCGGCTCTTTCAATGACCTAGTATGATACCGAGGCACGTAACAGTGATCGGTTGGAGTATGAGTGGTATACCTCATCTCCGCAGGGCATGATAATAATGTTTGAAAAACATAATCTATAGCGTAGTATACCTGTTAATTGATTGATGTTACATTGTATAGTGCATATGTTCTTCATGTTTCATAAATGTTGAACTCTTGCTTACTACCAAAACTGATGTTGAATACTTTGAAAGCTGTTACTGCTTAAGTTATTCTTTGTTTTGCCTTATAAAGCTTCTAGTGGAGAGTTATAACTCCCACTGGGAAAATTATTTAAAATTGTCTCACCCCGTAGACTTCAAATTTTTAGGTGGTCGTCGAAGACAGAGGAACCGGTCTACAGGTGACCAGTCCCAGCAGCAGCAGCACCAGGAGCAGCAGTAAATCTCAGGTGGAGATTTAGCCTGCTATTTGGTGTAGATAGAGTCACTCCTATGTGTCGTCTGTACTCTCAGGTCTTGGAGTTGTTGGTCTGAGTTTTGTTACGATTCTTGAGATTTTGAATCATGATGTGTATAATTACTCAAGAAGTAATTTAACAAAGATGTAAACAGTGTATCTTCTTTTTATGAATGAAGTTTTATGGTTTCAAGGCTTTATCTCAAAAAGTTTTTTATTTCCGCTGATTTTTGGTATTCCGCTGCTAATCGAATCGCTTCCGCTAAGTTTAAACTCGAAGTTATGTGTTTATCTCGGGTTTTGGAGATCAGAGCCCACAAATTCTGTTTCAAAATCTACAATCACAGGTATGTGGTTACGCTTATGGTTAAATCACTTTAGTTTCACAGTGATTCCAGAATGTTTTACCGGTTGCCTAAAAATAACTACTTGGATGACTTTTATTTCATGCAACTTTAAAGTGACTATGACTATCACCATAAATATGTGTACATAACTAGCTCAGATCATGGTCCTCCTCGGTGTCTTTGCTAACGATGAAAAGGATGACCTAGTACATGGTCTACCTATTAGGTAGGACCATCAAGTTATCATGAGTCAGGGATTGGGCTACCTATGGGTAGTGCCATGTGACTCTTTTGCATATCAAGAGTTAGGGATTGGGCTACCTATGGGTAGTGCCATGTGACTCTTTAGCATATCATGAGTTAGTGATTGGGCTACTTATGGGTAGTGCCATGCGACTCTTCAACCCTAGGTATTGATCTACCTGTTAGGTAGGATCTTGGGGGTCAGTTGGGATCTACCATATGAGAGGTAGCATCCATGTCCACTGTAGGGATAGCACATAGGTTAGGGTATGTATGGTTTGAGTAGTTATGTTTAAAGTGTAAAGTTTGCTTGCTAAACCATAATTGCTTGCAATATGTTGTTACAATTAATTGAAAGATTATTGTTTCCCCCACATACCACTATATTCATTTATGCTGACCGACATTTTGTTTGTCAGCGTTTTAGGTACAAATTGAAAAGAACAAATAGTAAAGTGGTATATTGTGAATTAAGAAATAAAGTGCAAGGATGATTAGTTAGTATAGAGTCCAAATGTGGATAGAAGTTAGATATCCAAGTTTTTGAAAAAAGGTATGCAAAGTTTTACTTTATTCCATCTTTTAGTATAGTCTCGGTAGAATTTAATAATTATTATTGATTATTTGTCGAACCTTTGATCTGGAAACTGGGATAACATCTCTCACATCTTGGTCTCCCTTAATTGGGGGTTACCGGTAGGTGGGGTCGTTACAGAATCACATTGCATGTTAAATGTCGAGGCAAGTAGAAAGTATATTCAGAATATATAAACTAATCACCACATAAGTGACCAACATATACATCCACCTCATAAGTGGGCAAAAGACATCACATGTCATCTTTTAGAGTTCCATCATGAACAAAGCATAAGATAAAAGTTCAAAAGAATATCCATGATTACATGATCAATATCAAATAAGATATTTCACATGAACCATGATTTTCAAAAGTAAAGACATTGTGTATAGGTTAATGTCCATTGGACAAAGAGAATGAATAAGCATAGGTGAATTGCTCAACATAGAAGAATAGGGGATACATCATACCTCAACTTTAGAGTCTAAACAGTCCAAGTCAGTCCTAGATCCAAGCCTAGGCCTCCAAAGAACATCTACGAAAGGTTGGAAGGTCCAATAAGTAAGGTTCCCAAGCTTAGAGAGGTTGGTTTCTCCAAGAATGCTCCTATCTCGAGAAAGAAGAACCTTCTCCACTTTAGAGGTGAAAAACCCTAACAAAAGAACATGGAGATGGGGTGTTTAAGGGCTCTAGGTGGGGTTTCACCATGAAAGACCAGGGTTCTGACCTGGAGCAAGGTGGAAGGAAGACTAGAAACATGAAAATATCGAAGGAAAGGAGAAAACTCTTACTATTTTTGGTCAAAATAACCAAGAGAAGCTTTAGAAACCCTAAATAGAGCAAATTCAGAACCCTAGGAGCATTCTTCACCAAGGTAGGCACCTTCTTTTACCATGGGACATAACCTTCATGACCAAATAGAGTAGGAGTTATGCTCTAAACTAGAGTAAAGAAAGAAGAGCAAGAGTTTTCAAATTTGGAGTTGGGAAGGGGTAGATATGGCTATATAAAGAAAGAGGTCAAGTATGAGATGTCTATGAGACTTTCCATGTGTCATGTATAAGGGTGTCCATGGACATGCAAGCCTTTATGGATAAGGAAGAAGTCAAGCATGTGGTGTCAATTTACTTTCCATGTGTCGAATTCTAAGGGTGCCTATAGACATGCAAACCTTAATGGATAAGGAAGACGTCAAGCATGAGGTGTCCATGGAGCTTTCCATGTGTCCTTAGCCTAGGGATTTCATGGACATGCAAGAGGAAAGCTCATACAAGCTTCTTGAATATCAAATTTCGGTTTATGGACACTTATATGCCATCCCAACTGACCTCTAATCAAAGAAATAGCCCCATTGGTTGATAGCTTCAAAATATAAGCTCGTTTAAGAAAAGAGTAATCCCTAAAATACCCTTGGAAAGAAACACCTTCAAACCAAGGTGCAACTAGGAGTCCTATGGTTCAAAAACTAGATAATGGTAGGGAATATATAAGGATTATAATTCATATGACAATTTGCAAAGGAAACCTCCCAATTGGGTAAATTGCAGAAAAGTCCAAAATGTACTTAAAATTGCATAACTTGCACAAACAACATCCAAATTGAACCAAACTTCATCAATAAGTTATCATTGATGCGTTGAATATGAATTTTCCATTATTTTCATATTTTGAAGTTATATAATCATATTATTCATTACTTCTTCCTTTTACTCATTTTCTCTCTCCTAAACTTATCCTAATATTTCAAGGTGGTCCAAATTAGATGAAATTTGACATGTATGCTAATTTTGATATGTAGATTTCAAATTTGAAGTTTGTTTCCACTTTTGAGACTTCTTTTTATGAGATATGTCATATGGCCAATTAATGGCCCATTATGTAAATTATTCATCCAATTAAGTTCATTATCTTCATATTACCACCAAAATGAGTTATGTGGCATATTTATGTATCCATTATTAACCTAAGATTAATGTTAAAACAATAGGTTATATTAAGGTGATCTATACATCCATTATCACATTAATATCATACTAAACATATGTTTATCATCTAACCTTCAACCTTGTTTGGCTAAGTCCAAAATGTCAACTTTCAGGGTAGGGTTTGAGATCTAGTATGTTACATCCATACTCTTCCTAGATTATCTTCTGGTTCTAGGGAAGCATCTGGGGCACTTTGAAGGGTACGGTGCCCATACCTTATAGCGCAAAACTGAGGTCTTGGTTGAGACCCCTAATTTCTTGGTTTTGGTCTTTCATCAGAGTTATAGACATACTTCTGCAAGATCCTCAACTTCATAGCGTATTGGGTGACTCTGATATTCATTGCTCAAAATAGAGTTTAAATAAACCATCATGGGATAATGATCACAATTTCTCATTCTCAAATTGTAACAAATTTTACATGTACATAATTTTAGAAAAGGAAAAAGGATCTATAAACTAGGTATGGTTGGCACCCCACCGATGTTTTTCTCCCTGATGGTCCTTGAGCTAGGGTTTCCACCTGAGATGGCCTTCCCTCCTTAGCTAGCTTCCAACCTACAAGCATCATGCCCCCACCCATGCTATAAATCAAGTGGTAAGTGGAATTGAACATATTTTATTTAAACTAGAACTTGAAAACTGAAAATAGATATTTAGCATTGAACATTTAAAAGACATGCAATTTCTTTTATCAACCTATATAAGTGTCCTTAGGTTGCACATATGTGCCTCTTCTCTTATGCACCAAAGTGCCTCTTCTCTTATGTGCCAAAGTGCCTCTTCTCTTATGCATCAAAGTGCCTCTTCTCTTATGAGGAATTTATATCAGCCTACTTTTAAAAATTTCTTTCTCTTAAATCGCTTAACATTATTTTGGATTTTATTTGTAACTTTATCATTAATATTCATGAAGGTGATACAATATACAACATAAAAATTAATTCATCATAATTTTATTGACTTTAGAAATTGGAATAGTAAATAGTATAAACATGACATTCATTGAAATTCTCATACACACATATATATAAAGCAAACAATTTAACTATGTTCAATTTGCACAGACCACTTACCTTTTCAATAAGAGAGTATCTTCTCCCTCTTTCTAGGTTGAATAAACCCTAAGCACTTCTTGGGTTAGAAAAACCCCAATAGTCATGTTCAAAACATATTTTACATTAATATATATATTTTTTGTTAACAAAATTTAACCCTAGATTCATTTCTACAAAAACCAAGAGATAAAGATTTGGAAACATATCTGAAAACTATATATTTGGATTCCTCTCAAAATATCATTTCCAAAAAATATTTGTGATCATTGTTTTTAGCATCCAGGGATTTACTATGAATTTTAGAAAAATCAACCAATAAGAATGTAGGGAAAAGCCACGTGGACCTTACCAAGCACTGGTGGCCTACTCAGGAGCCAGGCCCACTCTGAGGTGTCCCAACTAGGCACCGCCAAGTGGTGCCAGACCCGCTCAAATAGACTATGTGAGTCACTGAGTTGTCCAGGCGCGTAAAATGGGAGAAGCCCATGCATTAGAGCTAGTTCAATTAATATGGCAGGGGTATTCTGGTCATTTGAAGACCAAACATGTTCCCCTTATCCATGGCGTCGAGCATAAGGTCTTGGAGACCACACTAAAATCGAAAGCTTCGAGATTGAGTTCACTTGTGAGAAGTAGAGACTCCCATCGACCTCCTTGCTCCAAGATGAGGCCAGAAAGCTAAGGATGGGGTCTGGATGAGCATGGGACTTGAAGTCAAGCTATGTCCATTGCCAAGCATGATCGACAAAACTGGCATCTGGGAAAAACTCATGAACCAACAAAACCAGTGTTCTGGGAAGACCCGAATTCAACATCTGAAGATGGTGTGACAGCTATGTGAGACTACTAAAGGAAAGGTGTTGCGAATCAGAGCCAAGGGTCGCCGAAAATAGGGGACGACTCAAAAACTAGAAACTACAATACAGTTGGGGGAAACAAGAAAAAGCAACCAAGGAATCATTACTTAGCATCCCACCACCTCAAGCAACACAAAAACAACATTGAGGTGGTCTTGAGTGGCCATGGTGTCTAGCACCAGTAGAACCTCAACTGGGATTTATAGGACCCAACAACATAGACAAAACCAGGGAGAAAACTTGACTTAAAAGTGATCTTTAGGCATCAGAGATTCTTACCAAAGAGGCAATCGAACTAGGGTGGTCGGAGTAGTGTGCACCAAGCCGCTATCACCAGAGGCGAAGGTGGAGCAGGTCTGGGAGATATCGAAACCAAAGGGGAAGCAATTGAAGGTGGAGGAGGAACAAGTGGGGTTCGTCGGTGCTAATGGGTGCTTGAATGGACGATGAGCACGTCTATGACAGTGCTACGTGAAATGACAGAGAAGAGATCACAAGCCTAATAGGCATTTTATAAAATGGCCATGAGACGGGGAGTTCTATGGCTTGACATATGCGGGGAAGATAGACAAAGCCAAAGAAATGAAGATTTATCAAAATGGATGACTGAGGAGGGAGAAATGATGCGGGGAATAAACCACACAGTCGGCGCCCCACTTGCCTAAATGGATGGAGGTAGGGGATGACCCCGCTATCATCCGATCCAAATCAGATGGCCACGAGAGGTGCATGCATAAAAAATAAAATAAAAAGGAAAGGTGTGACAGGGAAGTAAATATTCGACTTTAGGGAAATCCAAGAGATTAAATGTAATTACTAATCAACTATACATAAGACTTTCCTATTTTAATTGAAGGGTCAAACAAACTCTAAATGAGTCCAAATTTGGACCATTGGCTAATTAGATGGTCTAGAATATTCCTAGATAATTAGATCTAGGTTTATTGCATGTTTAGTCTATGATTCCTATTTTTGTCACTTATCTTAATTTAAATGCATAACTAAATTCAATAATTAAGAGGAAACTTTCCTTTGTGGATTTTTGCTCCAAAATTCAAGATAAATAGTATCAGTCTCTTTTCAAGTCAGGTCACACTTATTCCTTGTCTTTTTAAGTACTTTCTATGAAGGAGAGAGAAAATAAGAGACAATGTCACTTCCCTACTATGTATTCATGAAATAAAAGGGGAAAATGGCCTAATGATGCCAAGTGAGTATCTTTTCTCATATTTTCAAAATTAATGAACAAGAGGCATCTTATTATTCCTTTTTGGCAAATCTAAGAAGAGGAGACAGAAAGATGAACATTAAAGTATTTATCTTGAAATCTATAAAAAGGAAAATCATACTTATTATCGAAGTCTTTTATAATTTGAATTTCTTGCATCTTTATCTTTATCTTTCTTTTTCATTCTTTTTAGACTTATTTGATAAAAAGAAAAGTGAAAACACATTACCATTATTACTCGAATATTTGCAACACATTAAAAAAAAGGAAAAGTTAATTTGAGTCCTTTCCTATTTGTCTTTGCATTGTAATCCTAGAAGTAACACTATTTTAAACTATTTGCATTAAGGCCCTTAACAAATTTCGTTTAAGAAAAACTACATAAAAAGTTTTAAATTAGTCATGAATATTGGGATGTTACATTTCAACCCACCTTAATTAAATTTCATCCTCGAAATTTCATTAGGCTACCTACTTTAGAAATTTCAGTATCTTTAACACAAAAACCTCAATATACTACTATTATCATCTAAATCCATAGTTACAAACATTGAATGAAAAATAAAGTTTTGAAAAGAAAAAGGAACTACACTACTAAACTCTACCCAGTCTTGTCATCCTCACTCTCATCTACCATAGAAAAAACTTTAGCATGACTCTTCTCTCTAGGTGGCTGATTAACATTGGGCTCCTTCTTTTGTAACATGGGGTTCCTTCTTTTGGAACATGGGGTAGTTAGGCCTTATGTGGCCTATCCTGCCACAAGTGTAACAAACTCCAGAGTTAAACCTGCATTCTGGTACTTGGAGCACTTTGCACATTAGGTCTTTGCATTCTGGTTTGCATCAACTTCAACTGGGGCCTTCTTTTTCTTGTCGTTGTGATGGTTGGAGTTTTGGTTGTTGTGGTGACTCTTCTTTTTCCATGCTCTTCTTGCATGATCTTCTAGTTCTAGGGTAGCATCTAGGGCACTTTGAAGGGTATGGTGACCATGTCTTGATAGCACAAAATTGAGGTCTGGCTTGAGACCCCTAATGAACTTCTTGGTTTTGTGTCTTTCATCATAGTCATAGCCATACTTCTGCAAGATCCTCAACTTCATAGCATATTGGTGACTGTCATGTCACCATGTTGTTAAAGGTTGTGAAATTCTTCTTCCTTCTTCTTGATCATGGCCTCACATATCTAGTGGTCTTTGAAGGCCTCAGAGAAATCCTCCCATGCGAGTGGAGGAGCATTAGCTTCATGAGAACCTAGTAGGTTCTTCCACCAAGTTCTAGCAGCACCCTTCAGCATGTGTGTCCCAAAGCTAACCTTGGACTTGTTGGGACAATCTAGGTCATGGAAGTAGTGTTCCATGTGTTGCAACCAACTCTCCACTTTTTCTACCACGTCCACCTCTTCCTCTCTGACAAAGGAGTCAGTCTTGATCTTCAAAAAGTCGACTAGGGAAAGCCTAGGATTGACCCTAAAGTTTCCCTTTTGGTCTTGTCCTCTTCCCATGGCTGTAGCTGGAGCTCAAAGAAGGACATCAAAGGGCACCATGGGGGATTCTCAACGTGGAGATTCTCAATGTTCTCCTACGCTGACATATTCATCTTCATCCTCCCCCCGATGGCTATCTTTTCATTGTCACCCTTACTCTTAGGAGGCATCACTGTCAAAAAGACATAAACTACATGAGATTATGAGAAAATCTTGGTGGCCAATTATATTTTGGCTCTGGTACCATTATTGTGACACCCCACTTGTACCATGCAGAGCGGAAGCATATATTTATTAACATCAAGGGTGAAGTCACAACCATGATATTATTGCACAAAATATAGTTTAAATAAACCATCACAGGATAATAATAAAAATTTCTCATTCTCAAATCTTAACAAATTTTACATGTACATAATCGTAGAAAAGGAAAAAGGATCTATAAACTAGGTATGGTTGGCACCCCACTGATGCTTTTCTCCTTGACGGTCCTTGAGCTAGAGTTTGAACCTCAGATGGCCTTCCCTCCTTAGCTAGCTTCCAACCTACGGGCATCATGCCCCTGGCCATGTAATAAAACAAGCGGTAAGTGGAATTGAACATATTAAATTTTAATTAAAAGTTGAAAATTGGAAATAGTCATTTAGCATTGAACATTAAAAAGGCATGCAATTTCTTTCAGGTAAATTTCCTTTATTTTAACCTATATAAGTGTCCTCGGGTTGAACATATGTGCCTCTTCTCTTATGCACCAAAGTGCCTCTTCTCTTGTGCATCGAAATGCCTCTTCTCTTATGCATCGAAATGCCTCTTCTCTTGTGCATTGAAGTGCCTCTTCTCTTATGCACCGAAGTTCCTCCTCTTAGGAGGAACTTATATAAGCCTAACTTTAACATTTTCTTTCTTTTAAATCTCTTAACATTACTTTAGACTTTATTTGTAACTTTATCATTAATTTTCATGAAGGTGATACAATATACAACATAAAACTCAATTCATCATTATTTTATCAACTTTAGCAATTGGAACAATAAATAGTATAAACATGACATTCATTGAAATTCTCATACAAACACACATATATAAATCAAACAATTTAACTATGCTAAATTTGCATGGACCACTTATCTTTTCACTAAGAGAGTATCTTTTCCCTCTTTCTAGTTTGAATAAATCCTAAGCACTTCCTAGGTCAGATTAACCCCAATAGTCCTATTCAATGCATATGTTACACTAATATATATATATATATATATATATATATATATATATATATATATATATTATTCACAACATTAAACTCTAGATTCATTTCTACAAAAACCAAGATATAGTGATTTAGAAACAGACTCTAAAAACTAATATTTGGATTCCTCTCAAAATAACATTTCCAAAAAATATTTTTGCTCATTTTTCTGAGCATCAACTGTTTTACTATTAATTTTAGAAAAACCAACCAATAAGAATTTAGGGAAAAACCATGTGGAGCATTCCAAGCACCAATGGCCTACTCAGGAGCCGGACCCACTCTGAAGTGGCCCCACCAGGCACTGCCAAGTGGCATCAAACCCGCTCAAACAAACTGTACGGGCTGCTGAGTTGTCGAGACACATAAAACCGAAGAAGCCCATGCATTAGAGCTAGTTCAATTAATATGGAAGGGTATTTTGGTCATTTGAAGACCATGCATGTTCCCCTCATCCATGGCGTCGAGCGCATGGTCCTGAAGACCACAATGCAATTGAAAGCTTCGAGATAGAGTTTGTTTGTGAGAAATAGAGACTCACATAAATCTCCTTGCTCCAAGCCAAGGCCAAAAAGCTAAGCATAGGGTCCCAATAAGCATGGGCCTTGAAGTCAATCTTTTTCCATTGCCAAGCCCGACTGATGAAACTGGCACCTAGGAAAAACTTGTGAACCCACAAAACCAGTGTTTTGGGTAGACTCGAATTCAACATCCGAAGACGACATGACAATAATGTGGGACTACCAAAGGTAAGGTGTTGTGAATCAGAGCCAAGGTTCACCAAAAATAAGGGAGGGCTCAAAAACTAGAAACAACAATACAATTGGGGGAAATAAGCAAAGGTGAGTAAGGAATCATTACTTAGCATCCCACCACCATAGGTGACACAAAACCAAGGTTGGGGTGGTCCTGAGTGTCCATGGTGGCTAGCACTGGCGGAACCTCAACTTGGCCCTATAGGACGCAGTAACATAGACAAAACCAAGGAGAAAACTTGACTCAAAAGTGATCTTTAGGTGGCAGAGATTCTTACCAAAGAGGCAATCGAACTAGAGTGGTCGGAGCAGCGTGCACCAAGCTCCTGTCATTGGAGATGAAGGAGGAATAGGTATGGGTGATCGAGGCCAAACGGAAAGTAATCGAAGGTGGAGGAGGAACAAGTGGGGTCTGTCAGTTCTAATATGTGCTTTAATGGACGATGATCAGGGCCATGGTTGCGGCTGTGTGAATTGGCAGAGAAGAGATCACAAGCCCTAATGGGTATTTTCTTAGATGGGCATGAGAGGGGGAGTTCTAGTGCTCGAAGGATGCGGGGGAGAGAGATGAAGCCAAAGAAATGAAGATTTTGCGAAACGGATGATAGAGGAGGGAGAAACAATGCGGGGAATAAACTGCATTGTCGGCGCCCCACTTGCCTAAATGGATGGAGGTAGGGGATGACCCCTCTACCATTCGATCCCAATCATATGGTCACGTGAGGCATGTGCAAAAAAAAGGAAAGTCTTGACAGGAAAGTAAATATCCGACTTTAGGGAAATCTGAGACATTAAATGTAATTCCTAATCAACTATATATAAAAATTTCCTATTTTAATTGGAGGGTCAAACAAACTCCAAATGAGTCCAAATTTGGACAATTGGCTGATTGAATGGTCTAGAATATTCCTTGCCAATCAGATTTAGGTTTCTTGCACATTTAGTCTATGATTTCTATTTTTGTCACTTTCTTAATTTAAATGCACAACTAAATTCAATAATTAAGAGGAAACTTTCCTTTGTGGATTTTTATTCTAAAATTTGAGATAAACAATATCTATTTATTTAAAGTCATGTCACACTTATTCCTTGCCTTTTTAAGTACTTTCTTTGAAGGAGAGAGAGAAAGTAAGAGGTAATATCACTTCCCTCCTATGTATTCATGAAATAAAAGGGGAAAATGGCTTAATGATGCAAAGTGAGTATCTTTTCTCATATTTTTGAAATTAATGAACAAGAGACATCTTATTATTCCTTTTTGGTAAATCTAAGAAGAGGAGTGAGAACGATGAACATTAAAGTTTTTATCTTGAAATTTGTAAAAAGGAAAAGCATACTTATTGTCCAAGTCTTTTATATTTCAAATTTCTTAATTCTTTCTCTTTCATTCTTTTTAGACTTAATTGATATAAAGAAAAGGGAAAACATATCACCATTATTACTCAAATATTTGCAACACATTAGAAAAATGGAAAAGTTATTTTGAGTCCTTTTCCTATTTCTCTTTGAGTTGTAATCCTAGAAGTAACACTATTTTGAACTATTTTCATTAAGGCCCTTAACAAATTTCATTTAAGAAAAACTACATAAAAGGTTTTAAATTCATGAATATTGGGATGTTACACCACATGTACCAACAATAATCATCATCTAGTAATAAAAAATATTTATTACCTCCTAGGGTTGTTGGTGTTTTCGGCCCACATAGATTGCCATGTATGAGCTGGAGGGGCTTCTTTGCATGATATGTCGTAGCATGAGAGGATGATGCCCGATGTTTCTTCCAACTAGGAAATCATCATATAGATGGACAACCTACTCCAAGTACGACATTCCTTCCACCATTTCTTTATATGCTAGACTCCTCAAAACTCAAAAATTTGGAAGACCCAAGCGTGCATGCCACAACCATGCATCTTCTTTGTAGCTTGCTAGTGGGCACATTGTTTGCGTGAGGTTAATTTTGAGCATATATATCTATTTTTAGTTTGTCTCTCCTTGGCCAACAACCTCCTTAATCAGTCAAATATATACAAGCATCCATCTTCTAGGATAGTTTTACAACCATATTCATCGAGCTACCCCAAACTTACAATATTGACCAGAAGTTTTGGAATGTAATATACCTCCATTAAGGCTCTATGCTCCCAATCTTAGCATATGAACAACACCGTACCACACCCACATATTCTAACAATAGAGTCATCACCAAATTTCATTGTTCCATTTACTTTTTCATATAGCTCAGTAAATTTTCCTCTACACCTTGTCATATGGTTGTTTGCCCTGGTATCAAGGTACCATACATCACTTTCATACTTATCTTCAGTTACCAATATTGGGATAATCTTTTCTTCATTGAGCATTACTTCCTCAGTTATTTGTTCCACATATTGCATGAGCTTGCACAAATCAGTCATAAGTAGGGATGGTTCCTCTTTATCTTGTCTCTCAACAAAATGAGCTTTGTCATTATTTTTCTTCGATCGATACTCATAAGAAAAGTATCCAAAATGGTTGCAGTTGTAACACTTTACCTTTCTTTTTTTGAATTTCTTATCTTGATAAGTGGGTTCAGTTCTCTTGGTTCTCGTTAATGTGCATGCGTCCACAACCACGGCCACGACCGTGTGTGCATCCACCACCTCTTCATTTCAAAGAGTTTGACAAGCTGTCAACATCCTTCTTTACCTTCCACTCAGATCTGGTTAACATGACATGTCCATCCTCTTTGTCAACTATGTGGTTATCGCGACTCTGCAATTGTTCTTCATGGGCTTTAAATGACTCAATGGCTCCCTCCAGAGTCATCGTCTTAAGGTTCCCAATTGTTCCATCTTGAATACAATTTGGATGAACTTGGCGGAGAGGCTCAGAGCAACTTCTTGATGACATAGGTCTCTTGCACCTTGTTGTTCTTCAATGTAGGAATATTGTTTCAAAATTGTAGTCAACTTTGTAATAAAGTCATCAGTTGTCTCATGTGAAGACCTTCAAACTCTCATTGTAGAGTTTGAATCATTCACTCTTTGATGCGCTCCGTGTCTGAGTGTATTATTTTAAGCATTTCCCATACATGGTCGTATGCTTATCCTTCATCAACAATAGTTTGTCTTCACTGATGGCCTGGTATATGGCCGCCAGAGCCATTTCATCCTTCACTGTTTGACGGACTATTTTGGGTGAGTGGGCTCAATGGCGTCTCATACTCATTGGGTTAAAATATAAACTCTCATCTTAATCTCCGATGGCTAATAGTTGTTCTTCATGAGCAACGGGTATTAAAGGGTCATTGTCCTCTCCTTTATTGGTGACTCTTCAGCATCACTTTTCCTTGGCATGGTCCTTGGAATATGAGATATGGTACTATATGTTTGAAAAGAACTAAATAATACACACTAAATATATGAGAGATGGAGCGCACATACACAAGAAGGAAGTACTTTGTGTTCCTCTAAGCAGTCTTTCTAGTGTTCTCATTGTGACATATTCATATTACAATGGGAACGACTATCATCCTAAATTTGGATTCCTATTTGTGGAGAAAGCATAACCATGTTCCGCTTCGGACTGGACACTTCCACATGCTCCTTATTTAGACAAGTACAAACTCATAATTATACGTCTAAATATAGTGAATTAAACCAAAGATTATTCTCATCATTGTATGTCCAGTCTATAATCTGGAGCCGTATTTGTTTTCTCCCTCTCATTTGGATACACGGTCTCCTCATGGCACAGAAATTGTTAGGTTTTTTAACGGTGGAATACGACGAGTACGCGTAGAATAACAAGATGAGAAGAAAAGAGATTGAACACGCTACCAAAACACGTGATTTACGTGGTTTGGTTAGATGACCTACTTCACGGGATGAGGCGAGATTTCTACTATATCAGAGAAAAATTACAAGGAGGAGAACTCTCGAAAGAGGCAGACTACACCCTAATTACGACGGCTGTCATCTATGTAAACAGAATACATGATGATTATAAACCTTAACCAAGACGCACATACTTAATCGGATTCTTATTCTGATTCGGAAAATAGATCGTACCATACTGCGGGAGGCGAAGCCCCCCTAATCGGGTCGGCAAAGATCCATTTAATTATTGAGACATGATCTACAATCGGATCAACATATTTCTTCGGGGCACATAATAGAACTCCCAATCATTCCTTCCTCTTCAATAGTTCTCTTTGTAATGATCGGCTGTTTATTTTTTTGTTTATAATTGATTGTTGCTATGTTTCTCGACTCCTGATGTTGTATACTTAATACCCATTGCACAAGTCAAAATATTTATCAGATTGATTATACACACGCCATAAGAGCTTACCCACGTTCTAGCCATGTACATCTTGCCTGAGACTTTGATTACAGAAATCGGTATGGAAACTAAAGAGGCTAGAACAAGGAGCTGTATGCTAACGGTGGCCAATAATGCTACGTTGGAGTGCATGGCTGTTGCTTTGTATGTTTGTCAATCCAGTAGAAAGAAACTTATCTTAGGCACGACTTTCTAAAAGCCGAACTGATCTCCAGTCTATACACGAAAACTTTTCCTTTTCAACGCCCTTTTGAATTTCATGTATCTGTGAGCCCTCCAGTATCTTTCGTTGAGGAATTACAGAAGTTTCTCGCTTAAATTCTCACCTTCTTCGAGAAAAGTAAACAGTTATCCTAAAACATGTTCAATTAGTACATGCTTTGTTCGTATACATTTGCCATATAGTACAGCGCGTGAAACCTAACGATCCTAATATTGAACGTACACTTTGCGGCAGTGAAGTTACCCAAACCACTTTTATTTTATAAGCAAATTGAGTTTAGTAGACTGCAGTCAGATATGCAACAGTATTGAAGGCTATGCACTTGTGTTTCCAATCGCAGATTGACCTGTTGCCATTTTAATTCCAAGTTGATTTCTGTTTGAAATGACGAGGCAATATCTCGCGAAGGTGCTTGCATGTTCGAAAGAAAACTAATTGACATATACATCGACGTATGCTGTAAGAATTGTATATTGACCAATATATATTTTGTGTAACAAAGATTTGCGTAGTAATATTATTTTTTCACATAATATGCAAAAGAAAAGGGAAAAAAACTAAATTAGCACACTTTATTAAAATATTTATAAATATAGCACACTTTGTAATATATTTATCAAAATAACACACTTTGTGTAGAACCCGCCACACAAAATGGCATTTTTCGTATCTGAAACTGAAAAGCGTCAAAAATATTGGCGTGTTTACTTTTAAATAAAAAATTGATTTAAAAAAAATGAAAAGTGCCACTTTAAGTTGAACTTTTAGCTTTGCGTTGCAATTAATATCAAAGATGAAAATGCCACTTCAAGTGAAGCTTGTGTTATTTTTATTTTTTTTCAAAAAATTTTATATTTAAAATAAACATGTCAATATGTGTGACGCTTTTCAATCCTGAATACAAAAGCTCCACATAGAATGACGTTTTTAGACTAAAGTATGTTATTTTGAGAAATATTTTACAAACAATGCTATATTGGTAAATATTTTGGTAAAAGTGTGCTATATTGGGTTTTTTTCCAAAAGAAAAGTATTCTAGTGGTAGTTCTCAGGAAGCCCAAACGGGTGGAACTCTCCGGAAGCCGCCATAAACGTAACGAGGTACGTAACCTGGTGGGCAGTGCAATGCGTGCACCAATCACATGAAACACGAGTCAAATGAGTTCATAATAAGTTAACTAAACCGGGAATTAAACGTGCGGCCTCATTTGACTAAATCGGGAATTAATCGTGAGGCAAACACATAGTCCACTTTTAGAACTTGCCGAAGAATAGGTTTCCAGGGTCCTTTCACTTGCCTTATGAGTTGATCTCATGAAGAATCGAATCAACACCTTTTTTTTCATATCACATGGCCACACTGATATGGTCGCACTTCACTAATGCTAACACCATCAAGGCGTGTATTAGACTCAACATGGAACATAAATTTTCACATGACATTAGCCATTCCAGGAGAGCATATCACAACAAATCTATTTTTTCTGCGATCATATGGGTGATATGGGCCGAGAGGAACAAACGATTTCATGAGAAAAACAGTTCATCTCGCGAACAATTGATTAGGCTGACACAATCTATAAATGACGATTATCTTCTTTGTAGATGATGAAGGTATTTGACGGCTCCTGGCCATCAAGACCACTCCAGATGATGGAGGCATCAACAATGAAGCATATCACTGCTATGAACAAATTCTAGAAGAAATAGATGTGGATTATGGGAGATATGTTTTATATCATCATATTATGGGGCATGTTATAAAGGGATCCCCGTCCTACAACAAACTTTTTTTTATTATGTTCTACTTGCATCTAGCTATGTTAGTGTGACACCTCTCGTGATCACCACCAACATCTTATATAACATACTTATGTACTTCCACCTCTACAGGTATATATATATATATATATAGGGTGTTCACTCATTGTCCGCGCGGGTAGCATGGATTTTCGCTACCCTGCAGCTAAAAAAGTAACTCTCCTAGCTAAGAAAGTAACTATGCTGTAAAAAAAGTAACTATGGTGTCAAAAAAGTAACTCTGCTGGCAAAAAAAGTAACTCTGTACAAAATATACAACATATATATAAGGACGGGTTTTTTATTTTGGAGGGGCAAATGATAATATTTTTGGCTCAAATTTTTTGGAGAGCTAGAGAAAATAGTCCTCTACAATTTCAATTTTTTTTTTGAAAAAATATGATCGGAAGGGTGGGCGGGTAGCTACCCGCGCGGGCAATAAAGATGGGCCCATATATATATATATATATATATATATATATATATATATATATATATATATATATATATGTATATATATATATATATATATATATATGTATATATATATATATATATGTATATATATATATATGTATGTATGTATGTATATACATATATATGTATTTATATATATATATATATATATATGTGTATGTATATATATATATATATGTATATATATCTATGTATGTATATATATATATATATGTATATATATCTATGTATGTATGTATATAAATATATATATAAATATATATATATATATATATATAAATATATGAGGATATATTCATTACCCAGTTGGATAACTTAAATTAGTCATCTAATGATTTTGGTTACAATCCGAACGTTCTGGTCATACTTTTCTATTCTAATTATTAATGCTCCCTCCTGGATACAGTTTGGGGTAAAGTTTTTTTTCTTCTAGAAATGTCATTATCACTATTTTTACATAATACAATATAAAATTGATCTTGTTTTTTCAAAAATGAGTCTTTATATTTTACAAATTTGGTCACCCCTTTATAGTTCAATGCCTTCTTGTTACGGAAGTGGATCCATGGGTAACTAACTTAAGTTACCTGATTCTAGTAGTGTTTAGTTGGGGCATATATATATATATATATATATATATATATATATATATATATATATATATATATATATATATATATATATATATATATATATATATATATATATACAGAGAGAGAGAGTCAAGCTAGCATACACTCAAGTGGTGCATATCTAAACAATTTTTTAACATATATATATATATATATATATATATATACAGATAGAGAGAGTCAAGCTAGCATACACTCAAGTGGTGCATATCTAAACAATTTTTTAAAAAATCCAAACCATTGGTATTCATTGTTATAACATCTACATGCTACATGTAAATTTGAGCTCATTTGAAATTTTCTAAGTCGCTCTTTCATGACCAACAAAATCGATATACAAAACTAATTTGAATTGTATATTTTTTGTCATCTTTAGATGCATGACCTATAAGTTTCCAAATGAGCTCAAATTTTATATATGGTATGTTCATATGATATTGAAGAAGATCTATGGTTTGGATTCTGAAAACAAACGTTGGATGGTGGAAAATGACTTGAGTGTATTCGGTCTCTCGTACACTTGAGTGCATTCTAGCTTGACTCCATATATATATATATATATATATATATATATATATATATATATATATATATATATATATATATATATATATATATATATATATATATATATATATATATATATATATATATATATATATATATATATATATATATGTGTGTGTGTGTGTGTGTGTGTGTGTGTGTGTGTGTGTGTGTGTGTGTGTGTGTGTGTGTGTCTACACACACACCAGGAATGATTATAAAAAAGTCTGATAAATGTTTTGTCCTATCTTTGTCATTTTCTAGATATTCTTTAGGAAATTCATATTAGGGTTTGTCTCTATTCTAGTACCAAATTGAGTATTACTTAAAAGCATGAAAAAGATGGATTATTAATTAATTATGATACGAGAAACAACCTTGAAAGTACTTAATTTTCACATTTCAATTTGGTATTTAGTGGATATTATTCCCTTATAGTATGTTATTCCAAAAATTTTGAATTTCTTCTTCCATTTGATAGGCATCGACCTTCCACCTTCAAGACTATATGAGGACAAAGCAGTTAGATCAAATTTATAGAAATATTAGATTCTATCCATGACATAAGAGAATGTGAAATCATATTAGAAAAGGATTAATATAGGTTAATTTGTTAATTTCCCAATGAGCTATCATAGAACCATAACTTCTCTACATTTTTGTTCTCAAAAGCAAAATTTCAATGTTTAGGGTCGAATGAAAGGATATACTTAGTTGAACAAGGGTTAGAAGTTGTATTTTGGTAGAGGAACTTTAGTTGTTACTTATTTAATCACATGTCTAGCCATGATGGGTTAACCTGGTCAGAAAAATCTAGGTTTACTATCATTTTGACTAGGTTGGTCAAAGTTGTGTTTGGGTGGGTCAAGCTATTATGTTCCCCATATCGTGTAACATTTTATTTGGAATCCTTGTAGATCACTCTTGTCTAGTGTTCCTAAAATACTATAGACCCATGTGGGACTCAAGGAACCGACTGGTCCTATGGACTCAGGTTGTACCATGTGGAACTCACCTAGTTCAGTCTAAGTGCCTCGTCAATTAACATGGACCTTTGATGCATGAGTCAAAACAAGTTTCTGAACCAAATGGTGTGTTAAAATCTATCCCAAAACCCTAGAATTAATGAACTTACAACATAGGTGATGTAGCCTGAATTGGAACATCCTAAATATAAGATAAATAGTTAATTACATCTCATCTAGTACATTAGGAATTGATTTAATGGTCAATATCCCTTCCATCACACACTCATTATTTTCTATCAATCACCCATCGACCTCTCTAAAGACATGTCCCCTTTTCATCAAGAAGAAAGCACAAAAACCCAGTAGTTATAAATCATTCTCATGTTTTCTGAATATATAAAACAATTAAATAAACATGTTATATGTTAATCAAACATTATACATGGTAATTGAATGGGAACTCTATAATCAATGAATTGGTTCCATTCAAATACTAACATAAAAAATGAGAAAGTTAGGGTGGTGGGGCTACTCCCTCACCCATATTGGAGTCTCTACACATTTCTATAATACTAGAAAAAAGAGATGAAGTGAAAGAATCCATCATCATAGGGACTATGCGTCCAGAGGATGATATCAGTTGTGCAATTATGCACCAAGAAGTATGAGACTCTGAGACAACGAACGTCCTCTAGAACAATCATTCTTTCTCTCATACATACTCCCAATTGATGGTCTTAAGAAAGGACATATCACACTCCTTTATCTAACCCTATCCCTAGAAAGGCAATTCAGTTGAGCCCACATGTTGTGAAGAAAATACCTCTTTCTAGATTGAAGGGTATCCTAGTGAATACCACCCTCTAGTCAGGTATCTAGTGGATTATAGAGGCAGTTAAGCTCATTTGTACGTGAAGAGAGGATAGCATGGGTAGATGGTCAGATATCATTCACTCATAAGTGATTAGTGTTCATGAGTAACCCAGTCGTCTGACTAATAAGTCTAGTCAAACAACAGACTTTTTTGTGCTTTATATTAACTTTTGGTGATATTTAGATTATACATTTTTAAGTTTATTTCCCCATCTAGCTCTCACTAAGAAAAAACTATTTTTGAGAATAATTTTATCTAATTGTTTATGTTGCTAGACAATCTGATAAAGTCGTGGTCCTTGATAAGTGATACAATTCTCTGATTCAACTGTGTAGATGGTCTAGATGGTACAATAGGGTTAACTTATGTATGTATCATGAAATAAGTCTCTCTAAATCTTGATTTGCAAACTCTTTGGAAGAGTGGATGCACATGATTAATATTACATATGCATCTACAATTGGTTTTATCATGTATACAATGTGATGTAGACACCCAAATGTCTCAAATGCTTTGAGCATGACGAGTATGTACCAGTCAAAACCCAATGAAAGATACTTGATTGATGTAAAGAATATCCTAAAATACTTGACAATGCCTAAGGATAAAATTTTGATATATGGAGGTGAGGAGTATTTTTTCGTAAAGGGTCACACTGATGCAAGCTTACGAACTAGCAAGAATGATTCCGAATCACAATAAGGATTTGTGTTTTTCTTAGACAATAGATCTATAAGATAGAAGAGTTCCATGAAAGACATAGTGGTTGATTCTATAATAGAATTTGAAAATATTTTCACATCCAATGTATAAAAGGAAGTAGTATGGAATAAGAATATCATTATTGAACTTGGGGTTGTTTCAACCACTAAGGATCCAATACATCTTTATTGTGATAAGAATGAATCCATTGCACATGCAAAGGAACCTTGATCACATTAGTGTTCCAATCACATTCTACGTTTATATTATCTCATACGAGAGATCTTATAGTGAGATGTAAATATTTGCAGAGTACTAACTAAAAGCAATGGTGTGAATCCCATGATAAAACCACTTTCATAGTAAAATCATGATGGTCATGTTAGATGACATGGAGTTCGATTCATGAGTTGTTAGATCTAGTAAGTGGGAGACTTTTGGTTGTATTTCTTGAGAGCCATTATGTGTTGATTAAAATAGGGATAAATTGTATATAATTGAATTAAATAAAGGCTATTCCACTTATTATGTTTCTATTAGTATTGAGAAAACTAAGAAATGTAGTATTGTCATAAGATGTTTTGATTCAATTCCATATGGTTTGAATTGAGTATATGAACATGAAATCATATGTATAACTAAGATTATTAATTCTTGTTATGTTCTTAGTGATTTATTATAGTGGATATCATAGAAAAACCATAATACATAAACTAGTGTTTATTTTGCGTGATGTTTGTGTCTCTCTAATCTTAGTACTGGATATAAACCCAGATGCATGGGTACTTCATAGAGAACAAGTTGTACTGGATAGAACCACTTTAAGAATCACACATGGAGGCTACATCATGGAAAATGAGAGTCATGTCTGAATATAATAGTGGTGATTTTGGTATAAAAACTATTAGTTTTTGTGGATTACTAATCCTTGAAATAAAATTTGCTATGTTGTTCTTCTTTAGAAAAGATATTTTACTATAGACCCCATCAATGCAGACAATAATACAAATATTTTTTGGTTTTTTCCTTTCTGTATCATCTTACCAATTGATAACATCAAAGAAAACAACAATATAGTCTGTGTGAGATTGCACTAGGAGTAAGTAATATGGGTGGATGAACATAGAAAATGATATATAGTAATGGTAAACACATTTAGATGATTTAGTTCATTTGACTATTATTTAATCTAATCATATACATACTTAAATGTTTTTCTTGATTTTTAAAAATTCTTAGTTTGTTGTTTTTTCTGGAGGAAGGGGTAGTGAATTCACTATTATTTCTGGTATAGACACAACTAGGATAGTAGCACATGTGTAGATAAGCCATAAAAACATGCACCTTCATGCCGCTCTTAGTAAAGATGATTTCTGCGATCCACATTACACTAAATGGACATAATAGTTGAGTAATATCTCACCTAGTTTAAATCTTGTTTGTTGTTTATGTACTTTATCTGTCAATTATTACATTCTTCACAATTATATGTTGGGTACCTAGTTCATTTTGTTTATTTTTTCAATTTGTTGAAGAATTGGGACTTGAATCTTGGGAGAAAATTCTCAAGGTAGAGGGCCAGATACAGACAAGTGGAGCAAGTGGTGTAGCTCTTACAAACATGTAATAGGGGCCCTAGTCTCATGTATTACATTCAAATATGTGGGATGCAAAGAAAAATTATGAAAATATTATTGTCAAGTTTGATAAGAAATTGAGACCCATAGAGAAGAATACAAGTACATATAGGCCTTATTGGGTTTCAACTACCTATGCCAAGGTAGCAATTTCCCTTCACACTTTCCATTAGGTAATTGAACAAAATTGAGCTTCTTTGGTTTGAAGTACATGTAATTATATAAAAAAATTGTATTTTATTTCCTTAACGCAAACATAGTGTATTTTAATGTACAAATATATTATTTTTTTGAAAACAATCATAAAATTTGATGTTGTGAACCAAGAGTAAGACAATGTGATACTACAAGATTACTCAAAAAAAATGCTTATCACCAGCCTTGACTCATAAAATTCAGGAAAAATCCATTTATTATACACCCCTACCTTCAGAAAGAGGTGTGGGTTAGGTTCAATAAACATTACTAACATGAACAGTTCCATGTCATTGCCTTAAATAAGTGTTACTTGCAAATCACCAATATACATGGATAATAAGTGTCTTCTTCAACTTACTCAACATATGAGTAAGACTAAAAAAGCAAAGTGGGCCAAAGTGTGCGTGAACACCTACTAGAGTCAAGTTTTATGTAATTGCCTTAAATAAGTGCTACTTGAAAATCACCAATATAAATGGATAATAAATGTCTTCTTCAACTTACTCAACATATGGGTTAGACTAAAAAGAGTGGGCCAAAATGTGGGTGAATGTTACAACCCTAATTTTTGCATGTGTTTGTATAATCGAAATATAATGATTTTGTGAATTTGGACTTAAATAAAAAGATTGTACGTTCTTCTTCAAAGAAGGGATTTCTTTGCAAATCTTCCTTGCATTAGGAATTTCGTGGTTCCTATTAATACGTTAATCCATTAATGGATATAAAAGAGAAGAAAAGAGGAAAGCTCCAAATAATGGAGAAAGATAAAAGATAATGGATATTAAGTAATGTATTTATAAGAAATACATAGAAATCTCTAGAAAGTGGCATTAATGGCAACAATTGAGTAAAATTCGTTTACACATGATTTCTAATAAAAGAAATATGAAAAGAGGAAAAAAGGGAAGGAAAGATAAATAGAAAATTCTTGAAAAGAAATATTTTAAAAAAGAAATAAGAAGATAATGCAAGAAATAAAGAGAGAATTGAGGGTTTGGTCACAATCAGAAATAATTCAAACCCCACTTGCTTTCTTGGATTGCAAAGAATAGGAATAATGGAAATAAGAAAATAAGAAAGAGAAAAGATATGAGAAATAAGCCTATTTGAGTGACTTATTTTAAATATTGCTTACCAATAAGATGAAGAGAGAGAAAGATGAAGGGTTTGTTTATCCTGGGCATTATCTCTTGGCCCTTTCCTATATTCAAAGATAAAGTCAATTTTAATAGTTTATGGTAACACAAAAGAGATGAATCGGCAAGTTAATTATGCTAGAATAGAGAATAAATCCTAGTGGAGACGGGATAAGCAAGAGGTTTTCTTGGGCAGGTATATATATATATAGACCTATGTAGGATTCCTCCCGTAGCCCATGGATCATCTTCACCCCCTTCTCTACATGCTTCCTGTATGAAACACAACCTACAGGTTGCCAAAGGTGGTATAATAGTGCCTTTTCATGAAGATAATGACCTTTATTTCCATCTCAGTCTGATCGTGACACAACCATGAAGAAGAAATTCATGGATGACGGGTTTTGAAGGGGATCAATCCCAACGTCAAAGATATCAGCAACAATCTAGTTCTCATGCCCTATGTGCTGTGAAGCTCTGGAACCTCCACAAAACTGCCCTGGATCCAACCATATTCTGGCGGTGGTCCTCCATGGCCTCAGCCTGGCCACAGTTCACACTGTCTGTACTCAGCTCGTCGGTACTTCTGCAAGCGAGGCCAGGGTGCGGCATCCTTGGTAGCTCTCGTCTCACGGAGGAGGTCTCCTAGTTTGGATGGTGTGCACGATTGAAGGCGGAAGGTAGGGAGGCGGTTTGTAGGCAAGAGGCAACCATGAAGATCTGGGGTGGTCAACCACCTTTACCTTGCTTCCATCTCTGCTCATATCGCCCAACGGACTTGCAGGCTTGCGCCATGGTGGGTGCAACCTTCGGCCCAATTCCTACCACCTCAGCCGCAGCTACGGATCTCTGCAGGTGCGACGGAGGCCCAGGGATCTAAGCCAGTGCTCTAGGGGTGCGGGGGAGGTGAGGAAGAATCCTCTCGCGCTGCTACAGTCAGCCGCAGAATAGGGTTCACGAGGTTGAGGGTGACCAAGGCGGGTTGGACAATTATGCCCTGCTGGGCATTGAAGAGTCAGCCACTCAAGGAGGGCCATTTGTGTCATTTGGTTATGTTTCAAATTTGGGCGCATAAGTTGCAAGGAAGGAGGCGATGTGGCAGCGTTTGATTGTCTCCTGTAAGTGATTTAATGCAAAAATAGTATCTTGCTATTTGTAACTCCGATAACAGCAAATAATATATGTATTTTGCTCAGAAAAATGAGAGGAATCCAATAAAAATATAGTTAGGAGATAATTCCTCTTGTTATTCGAAAAGTAGCGTACATTATCATCTTTAATGAATTAAAGATTAAGAAACCCTATTTTAAAATGAATAAAGTGTTTAATAGGGTTTAATGGATCATTAAAGTTGATAATAACATGTTAATTGTAAAAAGGTACTTTAAGATCAAAAGGATGATATTGGCACATAATTAGTTTAATTTAGAGATTAAGTGCATAAATATGCTTGAAATTTTAAAAGTACATAAAGTTATCATCTTGAAGGATGTAATTAATGAAAAACTCTTATATTTGATGATAGATGAATTTAATGTTGTTAATTGGATAATTCAAGCCAATATTAACCTGTTATTGATAAAAGTGAAGATAGGATCTAAAAAGATGATCTTTCTATGTAATTGGAGTAATTTAGGGTTTTGTGCATGAATATGCATTAATGAGCTTGAAAACTCTAATTTAGGTGAATATGTCTTTTAATTGTTTTAATTGTTCAAATCCATGGATAAGTAGAGATATGATGACCCTAAGTCAAATTGGGTATAAAAGACTATTAAAATGGATAATTTGATCAATTAGGGTTTATATGAGTAGAAAAGAGTATTTTAGGGTTTGTTGACCTAAAAGGGATAAAGTTTGAGAAATTGATCTAAGAAACCCTAATGAAGATTAATGAAACCTTAATGCAGATTAGAAACCCTAGAAAGTGAATCCAAGTCAATAAAGTAGATTCTTGATAAAAGTGTGTAATAAACAAGAGTACATATTCTTTTCAGGAATTATGTGATTGTTGGATTGCTTTCTTGGATTGCTTTCTTGGTTGGTTTTGCTTAATGCTTGTAAAATCATCAAATCAGGTATGTGGTTACGCTTATGATTATCCCGACTAGTTTTCTGGGGATTTTATCGATGTTTCCCTCATGGCTTTAAATAACTGTTGGATGCTTTTATTTCATGAAACTCTAGAGTGACTATGACTATCACCATGAATATACATGTATAACTCGCTAGATATGGGTCCACCTATGTGGTTGTAAAGGCTAAAAAGGGGTAACCTAGAGTAAAGTCTAGGTTATCGTGGGTTAGAAATTGGGCTACCAAGTGTAGTGCCATGAGATGCATTAGCCTGCTATGAGTTAAGGAGTGGGCTACTTACGAGTAGTGCCATGTGACTCAAACCTAGAAACTGGTTCACCTATAGGTGGGACCATGCGGGGTTTAATGGGGATCTACCATAAGGAAGGTAGTATCTTGGTCTACTGCAGGGATAGCATAGAGGATAGGGTACTCATGGATCACGAAGTTATATTTTAAACATAATCTTGGTTGTTAAATGATTAATTGAATGATTACGTTGTTATCATAGTTGCACATTTATTGTTTCCCCCACATACCAACTTCGGGTGACCGATGTTTTATTTGTCGGCATTTTAGGTTCAAGCCAAAAGGACAAACAGTAAATCGTCATATTGTGAAATAAATGAAGTAAAATACAAGGAGGATTAGTTAGAGTAGAATCCATAAGTGGATAGAAGTTTAGAGATCCAAGTTTTCAAAAGGTATGCAAAAGTTTTTTTTTCTTACTGCTTTTCAGTATAGATTGTTGAAATTTAATAATTGTTCTTGGTTAAGTGTCGAATCTTTGATCCGGAAGTTATGGGTGCGGCTTCGACCTCTCGGTCTCCCTTAATTGGGGTTATCGGGAGGTGGGGTCGTAACATTTGGTATCAGAGCATAGGTTCCTCACTTAATCATTCATAATTATTAAATTTTACAAACTCCATAGAACCCAAGGGAGTTATTAGAGGATTATCTGAAAGACAGAGGTGTCTAGAAAAGGATCATGACCAGGGGCTGGCAATATTTTCCTCCGCACCGCTAGTCAGAATACGAAGACTCCCGCATCCGTGTGACTGCCTGGCCAAAGTCTTAGGGTATGAATCGAAATAAGATACCTTTAGGACTTTCTCATCTTATTCATCCCTTCTCATCACAAATTCTATTAAGGACCTTAAGGATTAGGGTTTTCTCTCTTCTCCTCACCCTCTTGAGGTATGGGTAAGGTTAATAAGGTCTAAGGAATCCTCCATAAAATTAATGAAAAGCATGTAAATAAGATGTCATGGACATAAGCCTAATAGATTAAGAGCAAACTAAAGAATAGATACATGCTTAGGTCGTATGACATAAGATGTCATGCCCTCAAGAGAGACCTGAGGCTAGGCCTTCTTGTCAGGAGGATAAATAAAGAGAGTTAGTCTTGGAGATAGAGATCTCCATTGCAAGTAGTGATCTGGCACATCCTTTGAGGATGATGTTAACCCTAACCCTAAGTGTAGGTTAGAGAGAGAGATGGCATGACGAGTTAGACCAGGTGTTTGGATGGACATGCCTTTGGGATGCCATATGAGCCACGAGAGGTTGGATGACCTAGTACCTTTGGCGACCCAACCCTGGGAAGGGTCGTGCATGTTTGAGCGAAGGATAGCTCCTTCATGGATGAGGTTAGAGAAGAACCTATAGAAACCTTATGGGCTGTTGCAAGTAGGATATAGCTTGCACCCAAAGTACATCAGTAGTACGAGCGGTAAGTTAGAACTGAGGCAAGAAGTATAGGATGGATGTCTTATGGGATGAGCATAAATGGCTATGGATGATCTTGAGCAAACATAAGTTCGAGCCTAGGCTTTACCCAGGTAGAGGATGCTTTTGAGGTTGATCCTTCATGAAGAGAGGACCTCTAATGGTGAGGTTGGTTGTAGGGTTATCTCTAGAGAGAGAGAGCAGGAAACCAAGTAAGACGGTTGGAATCCTAGACTCTGAGATAAGAGGAAAAGTAGGGAGTTGAGGATGATTCGACCTAAATGGATGTTTGCGGTTGCCTTATGCATAATCCCTGGAGGCTGATGATATCTTGGTTTCCTTTGGAGGAACCAAACCCTAAAGAGAGGATGGGGCTTCTGGAACCTATGTGCCTACAGAATAAGGGCTTACCTGCCGAAATGAGACAAAGTGTGCCTTAGACCCTGAAGAGGTTTAAGTAGCAAGTTATGTGGCCTTGTACCTTGTTGGTTGTCCCTGAGGAGGACTCGACCCTGATGTGTTACTCGAGTAGAAGTGTCATGCCTTATACATGTTTGAGAGAGTGAGCATGTAGTTGGACACCCAAAAGTGAATCTAGGGTTCCTAGGCCTAAGAGGGGAAGTGGTGTACTCGATTCTCATGATGAGATTTGAGTTTCTATAGATGCGAGCATGGTACTCCACATGGATAGAGGAAATGGAAACCCCTTGAGTTTAAGGTGTGTTTGACGAACCCCTCACAGCTAAGTTGATGACATGGGAAGGTATGATCTTGATCTAATACTGAGGAATGAGAACAAGTATGTCTTGGAATGGTTTAGTAGGTGATCTTCTTGTGCCTTAATAGATTGCTAGGGTTAAGCATGCTCATGTGGATGTAAACCCTAGACATAAGGACGTTTGTGACCTTTGTTAGCAAGAGATGAAGTTTCCTCCCATCCTGGGAGAGGGACCCTTTGGTAGTGTATACCAGTTTTGTTGGTTTAAGTTAACCTAAAGAGGTCTCGTAGGATTTTGAGAAGCTAAGTGAGAAGTACATGGTATGAGAATGAACTTATAGACCCATAGATAACCATCTCTAAGTGCATGTGGATGTGTTACCATGGAGGTAGCCGGTATGGGGCCTGACCAAGGTAGGCAGGTCACCATGACCCCTATGAAAGGATGAAAGTCAACCCTTGAATGCAGAAGGAGAGATGATGAAGGCTTGGGTAAGGTTCTAAGTTAAACATGTACTATAAGAGATTCCTAAGTCTATCCTAGGGTCAGGTGAGGATAATACCGATGAAAGTGGGAGTTGCCCAATTTCCTAGTGCATATGACCATAGGGTCGAGAGGTAACAACTATCATTGTCTGAGGGCCATGGGTTAGGAGATTGATCACCTTCATGAACTCATGGTACTCAAAGGGTAGATGAGTAGGGCACTCTCTGGATGCATGAGGGAAGGGGATGACTCCAAAAGTACCGGCACCCTATAGACCTAGAGGATATGACCAAGGAATGTGTATGGACCCAAGTAGGTTTGAGACCAATTTTTCCATGGAAGGAACTTTGATATCGAGATGTTTGTGATGTAGAGACATAGGTGGCACATCTCAACTTGGATTTAAAGGTGTACTAGAAAGGTGGGATGTACCATCTCTACTCTTGGAATAGGAAGAAATCTGTATTTGGACTGCAACCAAATGCTTATTTCCTCTTATTATAGGAGTGAGAGATAGGATAGTATGCATGCCATACACCAAGGATAAAAGATGATGTGAGTTGGAACGTTGCTATGAGGTATGAGGATAGAGAAGATGACATACCCTAGAAAGTGAATGATACATGGAGGGTTTGCAAATGCTAAAGAGAAATAAGGTAGTCATCTTATAAGGATGTTTTTAGCATGAGCTATGAGTTATACAGGGTTGAGTTCAAAAACCAAAGGAATAAGCTCAAAATGTTCATGATGAAGAAGGACTTAGGGATAAGATGAGATAATAAGTGGCATACAGGAAGGTGTATGTCATCAACATTACATAATACATAAGAAGGTGAAGTGGTAATGGATGCTCTGGTTGAGATATATCTGCCTAGTTCGGTTGTTAGATGAACCCTAAGTTTGGAAAGGAAGATATGTTTGGCTAACACTAATGTAATGAAATCCGTTAATGGTAGTTTGGTTAGCCATCCTAGTCCTTGATGCAATGAAAGGATGGTGGTAGAACCTCATATGCACTTCTTTGGAAAAGAAGGTGATGAAACCCCGATAGAATGGTTTAGGGGTTTTCAGGTATCGATCTTGAAAGATAATGACATACATGAGATCATGATTTTAAGATCACCATACACCATGGATAGTAAGTGACAGTAGTACTTTGGATACCTAAGATAAAGTTGCATGTGGTATATGGCCATGCAAGCCGAGGGTGAAGGACGAACACCAGTAACCCAATGCATTGATATAAAGGATAAAGAGTCCCCGAAAGATAAAGGGAGTTCCTCACTATGGATGTTGTAAGTCTTCCCTGGATCAAGGAAGGTTGAGATGCAATATGGGTTATGGTAGATCACCTTACCTAGATGACATGAGAAAGAAAGAGTTCTATCAAGGATAGATCTGGTTGAACTACCTATGAGAGAGATGTTTCAACTACACCATGAGGTGAGTGCAAAAGTTCTTGAGTTTGACCCAAAGTTTTCCTTCCAAAAGGTGGAAGTAGGTACATGAAGAAATCTATGTTAGTACAATTTATCACCCCTAACTAATGGTTAGTGTGATCCACACTAGAGGGTCTGATGAGAGCATGTGTGCTCGTTCAGGGTGATATCTGGAGACAATTCTTGTCCCATGAAAGATGTGATGATGACCACCATAGCTAGTATCGATATTTAAAGAAGCTCTATAAGGGAGGTTGTGTCGGTCACCACTTCAGTAAGGTGATGTTGGTGAAAGGACCATGTGATTGTTAGAAATGGACCATAGTGTGTGCAGATGGAGTCGCTTTGATCTTGCAATGGCTGAAAGGAGCCCATAGATGACGTGAGTCGAGAGTAGATGCAAAGTAGACTATCAAGGAGGGGCGTTTGCATCATTTGGTTATGTTTCCAATTTGGGCGCATAAGTTGCAAGGAAGGAGGTGACGTGGCAGCATTTCATTGGCTCCAGTAAGTGATTTAATGCAAAAATAATATCTTTCTATTCGTAACTCCGATAATAGAAAATCATATATGTATTTTGCTCAAAAAATAAGAGGAATCCAATAAAAATATAGTTAGGAGCTAATTCCTCTTGCTATTCGAAAAGTAGTGTAAATTATCATCTTTAATGAATTAAAGATTAAGAAACCCTATTTTAAAATGAATAAAGTGTTTAATAGGGTTTAATGGATCATTAAAGTTGATAATAACATGTTAATTTTAAAAAGGTACGTTAAGATCGAAAAGGATGATCTTGGCATGTAATTAGTTTAATTTAGAGATTATGTGTATAAATATGCTTGAAATTTGAAAAGTACATAAAGTTATCGTCTTTAAGGATGTAATTAATGAAAAACTCTTAGATTTGATGATAGATGGATTTAATGTTGTTCATTGGATAATTCAAGCCAATATTAACCTATTATTGATAAAAGTGAAGATAGGATCTAAAAAGATGATCTTTCTATGTAATTGGCGTAATTTAGGGTTTTGTGCATGAATATGCAGTAATGAGCTTGAAAACTCTAATTTAGGTGAATATGTCTTTTAATTGTTTTAATTGTTCAAATCCATGGATAAGTAGAGATATGATGACCCTAAGTCAAATTGGGTATAAAAGACTATTAAAATGGATAATTTGAGCAATTGGGGTTTATATGAGTAGAAAAGAGTATTTTAGGGTTTGTTGACCTAAAAGGGATAAAGTTTGAGAAATTGATCTAAGAAACCCTAATGAAGATTAATGAAACCTTAATGTGGATTAGAAACCCTAGAAAGGGAATCCAAGTCATAAACTAGATTCTTGATAAAAGTTTGTAATAAGCAAGAGTACATATTCTTTTCAGGAATTATGTAATTGTTGGATTGCTTGCTTGTATTGCTTTCTTGGTTGGTTTTGCTTAATGCTTGTGAAATCATCAAATCAGGTATGTGGTTACGCTTATGATTATCCCGACTAGTTTTTTAGGGATTTTATCGACGTTTCCCTCATGGATTGAAATAACTGTTGGATGCTTTTATTTCATGCAACTATAGAGTGACTATGACTATCACTATGAATATACATGTATAACTTGCTAGATGCGGGTCCACCTCTGTGGCTTGTAAAGGCTAAAAATGGGTAACCTAGAGTAAGGTCTAGGTTATCGTGGATTAGAAATTGGGCTACCAAGTGTAGTGCCATGAGACCCATTAGCCTGCCATGAGTTAAGGAGTGGGCTACTTACGAGTAGTGCCATGTGACTCAACCCTAGAAACCGGTTCACCTATAGGTGGGACCATGAGGGGTTTAATGGGGATCTATCATAAGGAAGGTAGTATCCAGGTCCACTGTAGGGATAACACAGAGGATAGGGTACTCCTGGATCACAGAGTTATATTTAAAAAATAATCTTGGTTGTTAAATGATTAACTGAATGATTACGTTGTTATCATAGTTACACATTTATTGTTTCCCCCACATACCAGCTTTAGCTGACTGATGTTTTGTTTGTCGACATTTTAGGTTCAAGCCAAAAGGACAAATAGTAAATCATCATATTGCGAAATACATGAAGTAAAATACAAGGAGGATTAGTTAGAGTAGAATTCATAAGTGGATAGAAGTTTAGAGATCCAAGTTTTCAAAAGGTATGCTAAAGTTTATTTTTCTTACAACTTTTCAGTATAGATTGTTGAAATTTAATAATTGTTCTTGGTTAAGTGTCGAACCTTTGATCCAGAAGTTATGGGTGCGGCTTTGACCTCTCAGTATCCCTTAATTGGGGATATTGGGAGGTGGGGTCGTAACAGTGAACAACTACTAGATTCAGTAGTCTATGCTAGACAACCATACAAATGTATCTAGGTTGAACTTCAGAGAAGGAAAGATTCATAGAGTCAAGGAGTCTCATGTTTCAGGTTACAATACCCATGAAACCTTGCTACATGCACTAGAATAATGCTTGGAAAATACCTACCCCTGTTGAAATCCCCAACCCAAAACTTAAGAAGCTACAGAAAAGATGACACCATTTTACTATAATATTTGATATGTTTTCTACTTGTCATATAATTTTGTGTTACTCTTTGTTTAGTTTATAAAAAGAACTATACTAACAAGGCCAATTAGGGACTTCATGCCTAGGGTCCATAGAAATGACTTCATAATACTTCTCTGATAACAACCACTTTATGGCTGCTAGAACTTATATTTTACTATCCAAATAGCCTCCAAACTTAACTTCCTCTTTTTTTTATTCTATTTATTATGAAGAATCATGTCCACTACGCTCCTGACAATATTTCCCATCTTTTGCATGGCTTTTCCTATTTTTCCACAAGAAAAGAACCACCAATGGGCCCATAAGGCCCATCAGCTACGAAGTCCATGTTCCAGCCCAGTAGCTAACCAACATCCGAGGCCGACACACCCCTCTTACCCGTCATGGTCGCTACCCTCTATGATAGCAACCGGACGCGGGTGTGTCATGCAGGAGTCTCAACCCTCTACGGCCCTTTACCCTATATGGTGCCTAACTCGTCACAGGTCACAAACCGATGAGGTCGTTACCCGACATGGCCACCCCTCAGTGTCACAGCCCGACAAGGCACCAACCCGCCATAGCTATACACGATATGCTCACTGCCCAACACTCTCCCAGCCCAACACGTTTAACGAGCGATAGCCGTATCGACCCTCCTAAAGCCTAAAGAATGAAGCCACAGATGAAAGACATGTGGACCAATAAAAGCTACAACTCCCATCAACTCACTGTCTATAAATAGCAGCTACAAGCCTATGATGGGATGGGCCATACCCTACAAGAGCTAGTCCCTAGAGAAAAGGAGCTAGTGTGTCAAGTCTCTAGAAGTCTGTCAAGCGATAACTAGGTGAGCACACTCCCTTCCGAGAGGGATGGGAGGAGTTTACTTAGAGACCATTCTAGTAGCAGCAAGTAGCATGATATGATCCTCAAGGTCATTTCAAACATGTCAGGTTCCTATCTGGGCTTCAACGTGAGACGGGTTGCCCACCTATACCCGACACAAAGAAACCAAGAGCCTTAAGATAATGTTAACCCGATATGTATCCCAACCCGATACAGTACCCAACCCAATACGGTCTCTACCCATCATGGTTGCAGCCTGACACAGCCAGCTACCTGCAATGACCGTGTCAGGCAGAGGCCATGTCCCGATATGACCCTTACCCATCATGGTCCATGACCCAACACAGTCAGTGACATGAAACAGTCATATCCCGATATGACCTCTACCCGGTACCGGGTTAGCTTCATCTTAGGCGTCAGTTGCTGTGTACTTTGGTTTCCTAAATCAAGGAGATCGATACTTATCTTCCCTTTACAAAATTTGCTTTCGTTTAATTATAGCATTGTAACTAAACCATTATGCTTCTTCATGATTATTGGAATCTATGGAGTTTATCTCATATCATTCTATGTATGACTTTATCTCGTTGGATGATTTCTTTTTGGCATCTGAGTTCTAGTTTCTTCTTCCTAATTCATGCTTTTGACTAGCTATCAAATTGTGTTTCTTGTTTTGACTCCTTCAAGAGAAGGATGTTGTAAACTTCTAGAGTTTGGTATGATTCTAGAGTACGAGAGTACCCAAAACCAGAGCTGCACCTGGTTTATCTTTTCACACAAGCCCACACCTGGTACCTTTGAGAAGAGGAACCCAGTGCATGGTTTGTTGGCATTTTCCTTGAGAGAGGAAGACGCTGAATGTAGGTCGTGATTTCTTGTTATGATTAAGTTTTTGATGGAGCTAGGGACTTACACCAAAAGATTTTCAGTCTTCCAATGGGAGTCCCAGAATTCTGTCACCAAAAACCCTAGAGAGGATTGATGTCTTCCCTAGGTTTACCTAGAACTGGTGCTTAGATAACAACTCCAACCCCATAAGAGTATGGAAGCCTTATCATAGTACAGATTTAGGATCGAACCCAAAAGACAACGGTCTTGTTGCAAGCAACAAGATGGAAAACGTACAGCACTTCACTTAGTTATTTTACTAATTGGTACTTATATCAAAAGGTTGGATTTTGATTGGTTTTTAGACTAAAGCATGAAAAGTAAATAAAGCAAGTAAAACTAAGATTTAACAAATGATGATGAATCACTGGGGTTAAGCAGGTATTCACCACCGCTACACATGCAGTGTATATGTACTAAGCAAGAAAGACTTATAAGCTAGATGCATGGATGTTCCACAAGACCGATGCCTTATAAGACAAGAGCGATGCATTGCATCCAAGGATGTTCCACAAGACCGATGCCTCGTAAGACAAGAGCGATGCATTGCATCCTTCGATGTTCCACAAGACCGATGCCCATATAAGACAAGAGCAATGCATCGCATCCTTCAAGGGTTAAGTAGCTCTCATTCGGTACATTTCTACGTGTCAATGAAGATATGTAGTCTTCCAAAGAGAGAATCTTACTCAACCTCATGAAACGTGCATCTAAAACTAACAAGCGAGCGATAATTATCAAATCGAATAGTATCTGTGTAGGCCTAGTCTCCTATTCGGATAACCTAGCTATGAGAAGTGCGGGAATGTTGCAACGCCAGCCATTCCCGATCAAATGGTCACATGCTTTACATCATTCCCCTCGCAAAGTGTGTTCCTCGACTTACCAAGGTTACTTCCATACAGATGGAAGCGAAACGGATGATAGTGAGTTTACTCCACTCTTTGAGATACACTCCTAGACACCGAAACGGATGCGTGGTGGATACACACACCAGAAACCAACACTAAATCGGTATTCGAGTCTCGAGAGCGGTCGTAGACAAACCACAACAAAAGACAATAGATGCATACAAGAACGTGGCCATCATTCAAGCATGTATGAAACGATTTAGTATTAAAACGAAAGGATAACATCTTTTTAGTACAAAATACAAAACATGGGCAGCGGGGCTAGTCCCCGCGCCCCAGTGGATGGAACTACTCGCTCCTCATAGAGGGAACAACAAAGGAGGAGGCAAGAAGAGATAGAAAGAACATCATCTCCACTGAGGAGAGAAGGTTGAACCCTTGGTGGAGAGAGCAACGATCTTCACCCTTCGTGGCTTGCTTGACGACGAATCTTCTCCTTTCACCTTCCTTGTTGATGAGAGAGGAGGTAACTTTGCAATGGAACGTGAGTCTCAGACCGGCAGCCTCGGGCGGTGGATGGAGTTGTTCTGGTAGTAGAGAGACAGCCTCTGGACGTCTGGACCCTCCTCAGGGATGGCCCTTGAGGTCTTATTTATAGGCCTTGAGTGAGGTCAAACGGTCTGGAAACCGTTTGGGTTCAAACGGTCTTGAGACCGTTTGGCGTCAAACGGTCTTGAGACCGTTTGGCGTCAAACGGTCTTGAGACCGTTTGGCGTCAAACGGTTTTGAGATCGTTTGGCGTCAAACGGTCTTGGGACCGTTTGAACTCCATGCGGTCCTGGGACCGTTTGAACTCCATGCGGTCTAGGGACCGTTTGGCTTCATGCGGTCTCGAGACCGTTTGAACTCCATGCGGTCTTGGGACCGTTTGGCTTCATGCGGTCTCGGGACCGTTTGAACTCCATGCGGTCTTGGGACCGTTTGGTTTCATGCGGTCTCGGGACCGTTTGAACTCCATGCGGTCTTGGGACCGTTTGGCTTCATGCGGTCTCAGGACCGTTTGAACTCCATGCGGTCTCGGGACCGTTTGGCTTCATGCGGTCTCGGGACCGTTTGAACTCCATGCGGTCTTGGGACCGTTTGGCTTCATGCGGTCTCGAGACCGTTTGAACTCCATGCGGTCTTGGGACCGTTTGGCTTCATGCGGTCTCGGGACCGTTTGAACTCCATGCGGTCTTGGGACCGTTTGGCTTCATGTGGTCTCGGGACCGTTTGAACTCCATGCGGTCTTGGGACTGTTTGGCTTCATGTGGTCTCGGGACCGTTTGAACTCCATGCGGTCTTGGGACCGTTTGGCTTCATGCGGTCTCGGGACCGTTTGAACTCCATGCGGTCTTGGGACCGTTTGGCTTCACTCGGCCTTGAGGTTGGTTTATTCTTTTATGATTTTTTTGTGCTTTTTCTGCAAGTGTAAAGGAAAAAGTTAGTTTGATGATGTATTTACAAAAGAAGGGGTAAAATTAGGTTTATGTACCGTATAAACGTAAAAAGAGTATGGAAAACTAAAGAAAAAGACTAAGATAAACTACTAAAATAGGAGGTTATCACCCCCCCTAACATAGAGTCTAGCTTGTCCTCAAGTTAGATAGAGCTGAGACATGAAATGGCGAGTCGATCTTAATTAGGGTCTCCATACTCTTGCTTCAATTCTTGACCTGAGTTCCCCAGGGGTCATATCGAGGCTTATTGCATGCCTTGATTCTTTTGGATTTCGAGAGTTGCTTGGATCTCAGGGTTTTTCCGTATCTCAAAATTTGCCTTGGGACCACATTTATTGTGTGCATGCCGTTGACTCTAATCAACTTTATACCTCTCTGGAAAGCTACTGGAAGCTAGAGAGGGTATGAGGGTTGGCCAAAGGCTTTGAAGTGTAGCTCCCCTTCGAGTGGGGGAGGGGTTGTCTATGCTTTTTAGGATCTCACTACCGGGCACGACACATCTGCCTTTATGAGGGCAGCTGAATGTACCGGCCGGGCAAGTCCTTTATGAGCCTTTTCATATACTTGGAACTTTTAGGGTTTCACCACCGGACGCGACACATCTGCCTTTGTGAGGGCAGCAGAATGTGCCGGCCGGGTGAGCCCTTTATCAGTTCTTCATATAGGTCCTTATGCGTGGCACAACTCTCATGATTTTATTCGTCTCTCTGGCTTTTATTCAAAAACTCACAGGCTTGGGTTTGGGAATGAGGATTTATTTTGGGCGGCCAAGCCTCTTTTATTTTGAAGAGAGGAAAGCTCTTCTTAAAGTTTTTCAGCATGCACTTATTTGGTTTGTGGTCCACTTGCAGAACTTTTTGATTTGGGAGTTGCCTAATTTCCCTCTCATCCTCGAGATCTCGGCTTATTTCTGCCCTGATTTTGACCTGTGGAGAGTCAGATAAAGAATTGAAGCAAAAATATGGGATCCATGGTAGGTGGAAATTGATAAATCGCCATTTGATGTCTGAGTGCTATTTACTTGCAGAGACTAACATGATTCTAGGGTTAGTTGAGGTGACTATTTTTGAAAAAGAATTGTGAAAAGAATTAAGACTTAAAGAATTGTAAAAAATTTTAAGAATGAAGAAATGTATGGAAAAAAAAGGAAGTATAGAAGTTGATACCTAGCCCTTGTCTAATGTATCCCCCCCCCTAACTTATCACACACTTTGTCCCCAGAGTGGCAAAGTGATAGGTTGAGAAATCATTAGAACAAGGGCTGCAGGTTAAGGTAGATTTTCGTTTGCCCCTGGAGAACGAAGTAGTGTAGATGCGAACTGCCCACGTAAGGCGTGGTAGTCCACGTCAGTCATTTCCTCCACTGGTCTTTAGAGAATGATTATGGTGTACATCCAGTAGAGGGCGTGGAAGCCGCAGTCGTTGGATTGTCGTATTTGCTGGGGGCATTTGTGGCAGAAGGCGGGGCGATTGAAGTGTTCCTTGCTGTATGCCTTAGTGTGCTGACTCAGAAGCTCTATTAATTTCGCATCGCACTCTTTTATCGTTTCTTCTGTTGGCGTCTTGGGCGTTACGACGTAGTGTCGTTGTCGGGCGTTGAACTGGCTGTCGGAACTGTTGTATATTGTAGTTGTTCCGTCTTGGAGGTTAGTTGCCAGAAGAATCCAGTGCTCTTGATGCAGGATTGGTAACATGATGAACTTCGGCGTTGTATGTTGGAGATATGCGATCAACGCTTCCGTTGTGCCAAAGTTTTTGAGTTTGAGTAGATCATCCTTCATGTATGGGGACACCATGTATGTATCTAGATTATGTTGGCCAATCTGAGACTGGTAAGGTGTCATGAGACTGACAGAAAGTTGCCCCTTATTTTGCAAAGTCTCTCGCAGTGAATCAGCCATCACGATAATGTCTTGAGACATGAATACTATGCCATCTTTTTCTGCGGAGAGATTCGCCATGATGATGCGCATTTCAAGGTCGGTGAGACCTTTGTAAGAATCACGATCAAAATCAGGAAAAGTTGGTTTAGTGGTGTAAGCAGGATCGTTCTTGCTGGTGTCTTCTTCTGGCGACTTGTGTTGTTCAGACTCTTTCAGAATTTGGTGGAAGGGTCGCCGTTGCCGGCGTTGTACAGCTGAATAGAGATACCTTGGAACATCATCTGGTGACATAGTCGGATCGTTGAAATATCTTCTGTCACAGATGAGCTCCATGGCGTAGCGTCCTCGTAACGAATGGAAGTCTTCAGCTGCCAAATCGGTGAAAGGAATTTCCTGGTTCAGCGCTTGGATATGTCGGATGGTGTAGAAAGTGCTGTCCCCAGATCCTGTGGTGGCTTGAACTGGAGGGTTAATGATTCTGAACCAGGGTTGGCTCCAGTCTTGACAAAGAGAAGGGCGTACAGCCCAGATTACTTTGAGCAGCCGGAAGGGTATACACCGGGCTTCACCTGCTGCGTCTCCGACGAAGTTTATTATGCCGGCTGGTAGCTCGGCGCTATTGAAGTTGTAAACTTTAGCGTCCCTTGCTTCGGTATCCACTATCATAAACAGCCAGTGGTCCGAGACTTGGAAAGGCATTGTGATATAGCGTGCCCGACGCGCTAAACCGGCACGCAGCCGCTCAATCGACCTCGCGCGCAAGCTTTTGTGTAAAAGGCCAAAAGACAATGCGGGTGAAGCGTTGAAGGCAGGTTGTATCCGCTGTTTACTTCTATAGATTTCTATACAGTTGGCGAGGAGGACCCGGAAGATTGGCATTGGCATCGTAGACCGGGGTTGGAGGATGCAACGAAAATTTTCACGTGTCAACGTACGCCTGGTTTTTGTATTAGTGTAAACTATGTCGTCCCCCGCTTTTGCATCATCTACTATAGTGTTCAGGATGAAGATGTCCTGAGCATCTAAAGTAGAGATGGCTGTCATATCAAGATCGTGCATTTTTTGTGGGAGAGGAGGTGGCGGGGGGAGGTCTTGTGGTGGAGGGGAGGCGTGCTGTTCGATGGCCTCTTCATGACCTTGGAGGTTGTCGTCTAGATCGGAGGCGGAGTCAAGATCTGCGTCGGTATCTAGACTCACTCGGTCTGCCTCGTCTAGGTAAGGGGGAGAAGGTGTTGAGGAGGGGAGAGAAGCTTTTGGCGAGGTAGCGCTGGCTCCTAGTATGCATTGTTGGAGCTCAGCGAAGGCCGCATCCTTTGCAGCTTCCCCCATTGACCCCATAGCGGAGTAATCAAAGAATTGGTCCCCGTAAGAAATGTTTACGTTGTCATGCTGTGGGGACTTGGGGTGGTAGTCACTTTCCTGGTGACCCTTATCAGACCCTTTATGAGAAGGTCCTGCTGCGTTCCCTGGATCTTCACCGTCATCGTGCTTGTCTCCTGAAGATGTGTCTTTGTTGGAGTCAGCAGATGAATCAGATTCGTCTTCTTCTTCATCATCATCATCGTTGTCGTTCGCAGCTTCGTTGGTTGTCTTCTTTTTAGTCGACTTTTTGCATCGCTGGTGAGTGGCTTGTAGCTCATCAAAAGCCACTTGCAGATGCTCGTGTTTCTCGAGCAGTGCATCGTGGGCTTCTTTGAGATCTGTGTATCTGCCCTCAGCAGAGAGGAGACGTGCTGTCAGATCTGTGACTTGGGCACGTAGTTGTTGTGTTTCATTGATATTAGCTTCCTCTTGATGATGATGGAGCTGCGTGATTGTTTCGTCGATGGTAGCCAGGCGCGTGCTTAGCTCTTCTTGATTCTGCTCAAGCTTGCAGAGATTCTCTTGTAGAGGGTGAGTCTGGTTAGAGATCTCATCGACTTTTCTTGTCGTAGCTTCTTGCTGGCGTGTTGCCCTGAGGATCAGGTCTGGCAGGTTGTTGGTGTGGCTGTTGATATGCTCAACTTGCTTAGCCACTTCATGCTGTCGTTGCTGGATGCCTTGTAGGACGACAGGAAGAGCTCGGTGTTGGTTGTCGATCCTGGTTACCTGTTTAGATAAGTCCTGTACACAAGAAAAAATAGAATGTAATAGGTTAGAAGGATCGGTGAGGAGATTTCAGACAGTGTCGAATTGACGGCCGAATTCCTCATCGATGTTAGTAAGGGGGGCCCCAGAGGCGGAAGGGTGATGTGGCTGGGGCCTATGTGGGATGGTGGTAGTGTCTTGCGGAAGAGACACTGATGATGGCCCGAACTGCGTAGTGACTGTTGATGAAGTCACCAGCAGTGTCGGGGTGGTGGCGGATGTGAAGAGTGGTGGTATTTGTGGCGAAAAAGGTGGTACTGATGATGAAGGTGTGGGAACTGTTGATGTGAATGGAAAGGTGGTGAAGTCGGGCATGGAGGTGGAGAAAGGGAAGCCCGATGTTAGGGTGGGTGAAAAGGTGGATGTGAATGCTGGCGTGGATGTGGGGAGGAAAGTAGTGGTGGGGGCAATGGAGAGCTGCTCATTTAGACTCTGGATGAAAGAGTCAAATGAGGAAGTTGTTAAGATTTCATCGTTGAACCGCTCGTCCTCCGGGTTTGGGCGGGATGTTGGTGTCCCCGACAGCTGTTGGGCCTGCAGCAACCTCCTAGAAGTTCGTTTGACAGGGATTTTTGTAGGTCGAGCTGTCGGGGCTGTGATGCTCGTTTCCGTTGGGCCCGCAGTTTGTTTCTTTTCAGCGGGTGTGACCGATGCTAGTAGATGAGTAAGCTCCTCGTCAGAAAAGAGGAGCTGTGTCATATCGTAGTGTGCTAGCTCCGGTAACGGAAGGAGAGTTCTTGATGACTTAACCATCGGGCAGAATACATAGTGTATCTTCCCATCCTTTTCTTTGATTATGAACGAGTTTTTCAACGATTGCTCGTTCGTAAGGATGTCGCCCTTGATTTGCGTGCATTGGGGTAATAGCCTGTCCATCTTAAAATATTTTATTATGGATGTGACATGGCCCCCCAAACAGATCTCTTTCCCTATGAAGGCGGCGGATAATTTCTGGACCATCAACCGTCCGATGTTGACTGGCCTTCCGTTGAGGATAGACCAGAGGACAAAGAGGTCTGATATTGTAACGTTTCCTCCTTCCGTTCTTGGGAAAAGTGTGCCAGCTAGGATTTTGTGCAGAGTGCGCACAAATCCGGAGTGTATGTTGGACGCTTTGCATGTTTTGGCGTCGTATGTGGGAATCCCGGTTAAGCTTTTCCAGAATGTGTGGCGATTGAATTCTGGATGATCAGTTCCCACTGATTTGGCCTTTTGTAGCTGCTCCGGGTCGTTGATGAATATGGAATTTAGCATATTCTCTGTTAGGACGACGTTGCTACCAAAGATTTGGGTGATAATCCTTCTATCACCCCCATCCCGTGACCTATCTGCAATGTCGACGGGCTCCTTTGTCAGGCAGGAGAAAAATTCTGCTGTGGGCTCGATGTAGGACAATTCAGGTATTAAGCACAACCTGGTGAGGTTGGCTTTTTGTAGCGCTTTGAAGATGCGCTCGTGAATTCCCATTTTAGTTAGTATGTTGGTGCAAACATACTTAGTTGGTTTAAGGGTTTTATCGGTGGTGATGGAGGTTTGGATGGATAGGTGCTCTGGTGGTGGTATTGGGGCAGTGATGGGAATGAAGGTGGTAGGGATGGTAGCTGCAGGGGTGATGGTGGTAGCAGCGAAGGTGGATGGTTTGGCAAGGGGTTGGTCCATGGCAGATAGAGGGTGGACCTGTTTTCTTGCCCTCTTGGGAGGCTGCCCAGATGCAGCCTTTGCAGCCTTGCGTTTTCCCTCTGTCTCTTGGGCAGAGGAGTCTTCATCGGGGTTCGGTATGTAGTCCGATCCTTCATCATCGTCAGAAGAGATGTGCTCGATGTCCTCTTCAGGGGCCTCACCCAAGCATTTGGTGAGGCGGGTTATCTCACACAGGACGTCGATGATCTTGGTCTTAGGAGGGACGACGCTGGTGGTGTTGTAAGTGTCCCTGATCTGTATGAGCCTGTCTCACTCTTCCATCATCTGCTCCCTTGTCAGAGCAGGGGCAGTTCCTGAGCCGGAAGTTTTGTTTGCTGGTGACGCCATTTCTGAAAAAGAATAAGAGTTTCATAATTAGAGAAGATTTGAAGCAATGTAAATTTGATTTGTAGTTATATCTTTTATATTTTGTGAAAGCAAAAGGGAAATGAAAACCAAACGGTTTCAAGACCGTTTGGTCCCAAACGGTTTGAGGACCGTTTGGTTCCAAACGGTTTCAAGACCGTTTGGTCCCAAACGGTCTCAAGACCGTTTGGTCCCAAACGGTTTCAAGACCGTTTGGTTCCAAACGGTTTGAGGACCGTTTGGTTCCAAACGGTTTCAAGACCGTTTGGTCCCAAACGGTTTCAAGACCGTTTGGAAAACGAAGAGTCACAGGTCGCCGGCGCGGGAGAAGGTGGAACGGCCCGAAGGTGAAGAACGCGTCGGCGCCTTCGAAAACGATGAGAAGAACGGCGACGGCGATGTAAACGGTGGGAGAGTCGGTGAAATCTTTTGATAGCGACGACGATGGCGGAGCAAGAGACGTCGTGCGATGGTAAAGGGAACGGCACTGGCACCATGATGGTGGTGACAGAACGGCGCGGCGACGAAGGCGACGGGTCGGTTGATGAAACCGTTCGATAACGATGGCAATGGCAGCGTAAGCAGCGACTGGCGATGGAATGAGCAGCGTGGAGTCGCCGGACTACCTTGCAGAAGGTGGACGGAAGGGTGACTTTGCGCAGATGCAACAGGAGCAAGAAGGGAAGTTCTTCACACGAAGATTCGAAGAGAGAAAGTCGGAGGGGTAGGGTTGATATTTATAGTGATTGGTTGGTGACCTTTTGTATTCCAAACGGTTTGAAGACCGCTTAATCCCAAGCGATCTTAAGACCGTTTTGGTCCCAAACGGTTTCAGGACCGTTTGGTCTCAAACGGTTTCAAGACCGTTTGGTCTCAAACGGTTTCAAGACCGTTTTGGTCCCAAACGGTTTCAGGACCGTTTGGTCTCAAACGGTTTCAAGACCGTTTGGTCCCAAACAGTTTGAGGGCCGTTTGGTCCCAAACGGTTTGAGGACCGTTTGGCTCCAAACTGTTTGAAGACCGTTTGGAGTCCAAACGGTTTGGAGACCGTTTGGCTCCAAACGGTTTGGAGACCGTTTGGCTCCAAACGGTTTGAAGACCGTTTGGAGGGGCAAAAAGGGTTTGTATATTTTTATGTTTGTTTTTGAGTATGTATATTATATTTTTGTATTTTGGTTTATGAATTTTTATGTTGTTTGTTTTATGTATTGTTTTTGTAGTTTTGATTATGTAGATTTTTTTGTATTTTTAGATTAATGATGAAAGAACTTAAAGAAGGCAAAACAAATTCAAAAAAGGGCTAGAAATTAGAGAAGGTGATACTGAGGTCTTGGGTTGCCTCCCAAGAAGCGCCTTGGTTTTATGTCGCTGGCTCGACGAAGTTAAAACATTATTATGCTGCTGTCATAGTATTTGATTGCTCATGTCTATTTGGCCCATGTTTAGGGTTCGATTCAGGCTGCCCAGCGAATGTGCCTGTTGGGGGTTTCAATTGTGCAGCAATCTGGGCAAGCTGTGCTTCAACTGCCTTCTGTTGAGCTTGTTGGTTGGCCAGGATGGTTTGCTGAGACTGAAGCATTTGTTTTATCAAAGATAGCTCATCTTTCGGTTGTGCAGTGATGTTTTTCTGAGGGTTTTGTTGTTGAGACTGTTGAATATGCAATTGCGGGTGAAGCGGGGGATGAGTGTACTGATAGTAGGCTGATTGATTTCTAGGGTAGTTAGCCCTAGGGAAATTGTTCCTTGGGTTCCCTTGATTTTGGTTAAAATTGTTTGGAAATCCAGGAGGCAGCCTACTGTCAAGTCCCCCTTGTGTCTGATGTTGCGGATTCGCAGTTCCAGAAGGATTCCCATACTGGAACCCAGGATGGTTCCTTGGTTGACTGGGATTATAATAAACTTGTCCGGGAATAGTATGCATGGAGTTGACTTGCTCTGGAATCTGATCTTCAGCCTGATTAGTGATGGCCTCATAGGATTGTGGTGGTGGATGCAGATCCATCATCACATTATAGAGCATTCCGTAGGAAAGAGTCGGATGATCCGAAGCATGACAAGCCTCACAGGATCCTGTGACGGCTTTGACCTGATGAACCAGCGGGGTTTTCTTCTTATCAATTTCCCCTAGAGTTGTTTCAAGGGTTTGCTGTTTATGAGCAATTGTCTTCAAAGCTTTGGCTATTGACTTTAGTTCCATAGATTCCTCAGCTTTAAAGACTTTAAGGACACCTTTTCCGGCTGACCGCCCCCAGTTGGACTGGTTTTCAGCTCCTAAAGTAACGATTTTCCAGGCATCTTCATAGTTTTTCCTCATGAAATTTCCTCCAGATGAGGAATCTAGGAACTGTTTAATGTCATCGCTTACTCCCTGATAAAAAGTTTCAATCAATTGATTCTGTGAAATTCCATGATGAGGGCATTTGCGTAGAAGTTCCTTGAATCTTTCCCATGCCTCTGCGAGGGTTTCTCCAGGTAGCTGGGAGAAATGGTTGATCTGCCCTCTGATTTCGTAGGTAAGAGAGGGTGGAAAGAACTTCTCCAAGAATTTTTCCTCTAGAGGGGCCCAAGTGGTTATGATGGGTTCTCTGTCCAGTGAGTTATACCAACTCAAAGCCCTTCCAGATAAGGTGAAGTGAAACAGGTGGAGCATTATTGCGTCGAAAGCAATGCCAGCTTGCAGGACCAGGCGGCATAATGCCTTAAATCGTTTCAAATGGTCCATGCAATCGTCTCCTGAACTTCCAGAGAAGGAAATTCCTTGCATAATCTGGATCCACTGGGTCCGAATCTCAAAGTTTGGGATATTGATGATCGAAGGCCGGACCGGGTGATTGTCTTCGTAGTTCTTCGGGACAGCATAGTCCCTCAGTTGCTTGTTTCGTAATTCGAGCTGAGCAGCCTCAGTCTCTGCTCTTATGCGGGCTTGCTCTTCTGCTCGTATCTCCGCTTGTATTTGGGCACAAGTGTCTGCATTGAGTTGTGCCCGTTGTGCGGCTATAGCAGCATTGACTCTCTCCATCACCAAAGCGGCTTGATGCTGTTCGTCAGCCATTTGACTAGCGCGTTGGCGATTGAGACGGATTCTGCGGTGGAAACTTCTCTCTACCTCGGAGTCGAACTCTGGATCAGGGGAGAATCCTCGATTATGCGGTGATTGCATATACGGGTTCTACCTGAGTAAAGAAAAGAGAACACCTTTAGATAATAGAGACAATATGCAAACTTCAAGAAGATGATGAGTTATGATTCAAAAAGAAAGTGTAAAATCCTAACCAACTAGGAAAATAAACTAAGTGAAATACTAACGTTCCGTTGTCCCCGGCAACGGCGCCATTTTTTGATGGAGCTAGGGACTTACACCAAAAGATTTTCAGTTTTCCAATGGGAGTCCCAGAATTCTGTCACCAAAAACCCTAGAGAGGATTGATGTCTTCCCTAGGTTTACCTAGAACTGGTGCTTAGATAACAACTCCAACCCCATAAGAGTATGGAAGCCTTATCATAGTACAGATTTAGGATCGAACCCAAAAGACAACGGTCTTGTTGCAAGCAACAAGATGGAAAACGTACAGCACTTCACTTAGTTATTTTACTAATTGGTACTTATATCAAAAGGTTGGATTTTGATTGGTTTTTAGACTAAAGCATGAAAAGTAAATAAAGCAAGTAAAACTAAGATTTAACAAATGATGATGAATCACTGGGGTTAAGCAGGTATTCACCACCGCTACACATGCAGTGTATATGTACTAAGCAAGCAAGACTTATAAGCTAGATGCATGGATGTTCCACAAGACCGATGCCTTATAAGACAAGAGCGATGCATTGCATCCAAGGATGTTCCACAAGACCGATGCCTCGTAAGACAAGAGCGATGCATTGCATCCTTCGATGTTCCACAAGACCGATGCCCATATAAGACAAGAGCAATGCATCGCATCCTTTAAGGGTTAAGTAGCTCTCATTCGGTACATTTATACGTGTCAATGAAGATATGTAGTCTTCCAAAGAGAGAATCTTACTCAACCTCATGAAACGTGCATCTAAAACTAACAAGCGAGCGATAATTATCAAATCGAATAGTATCTTTGTAGGCCTAGTCTCCTATTCGGATAACCTAGCTACGAGAAGTGCGGGAATGTTGCAACGCCAGCCATTCCCGATCAAATGGTCACATGCTTTACATCATTCCCCTCGCAAAGTGTGTTCCTCGACTTACCAAGGTTACTTCCATACAGATGGAAGCGAAACGGATGATAGTGAGTTTACTCCACTCTTTGAGATACACTCCTAGACACCGAAACGGATGCGTGGTGGATACACACACCAGAAACCAACACTAAATCGGTATTCGAGTCTCGAGAGCGGTCATAGACAAACCACAACAAAAGACAATAGATGCATACAAGAACGTGGCCATCATTCAAGCATGTATAAAATGATTTAGTATTAAAACGAAAGGATAACATCTTTTTAGTACAAAATACAAAACATGGGCAGCGGGGCTAGTCCTCGCGCCCCAGTGGATGGAACTACTCGCTCCTCATAGAGGGAACAACAAAGGAGGAGGCAAGAAGAGATAGAAAGAACATCATCTCCACTGAGGAGAGAAGGTTGAACCCTTGGTGGAGAGAGCAACGATCTTCACCCTTCGTGGCTTGCTTGACGACGGATCTTCTCCTTTCACCTTCCTTGTTGATGAGAGAGGAGGTAACTTTGCAATGGAATGTGAGTCTCAGACCGGCAGCCTCGGGCGGTGGATGGAGTTGTTCTGGTAGTAGAGAGATAGCCTCTGGACGTCTGGACCCTCCTCAGGGATGGCCCTTGAGGTCTTATTTATAGGCCTTGAGTGAGGTCAAACGGTCTGGAAACCGTTTGGGTTCAAACGGTCTTGAGACCGTTTGGCGTCAAACGGTCTTGAGACCGTTTGGTGTCAAACGGTCTTGAGACCGTTTGGCGTCAAACGGTTTTGAGATCGTTTGGCGTCAAACGGTCTTGGGACCGTTTGAACTCCATGCGGTCCTGGGACCGTTTGAACTCCATGCGGTCTAGGGACCGTTTGGCATCATGCGGTCTCGGGACCGTTTGAACTCCATGCGGTCTTGGGACCGTTTGGCTTCATGAGGTCTCGGGACCGTTTGAACTCCATGCGGTCTTGGGACCGTTTGGCTTCATGCGGTCTCGGGACCGTTTGAACTCCATGCGGTCTTGGGACCGTTTGGCTTCATGCGGTCTCGGGACCGTTTGAACTCCATGCGGTCTCGGGACCGTTTGGCTTCATGCGGTCTCAGGACCGTTTGAACTCCATGCGGTCTTGGGACCGTTTGGCTTCATGCGGTCTCGGGACCATTTGAACTCCATGCGGTCTCGGGACCGTTTGGCTTCATGCGGTCTCGGGACCGTTTGAACTCCATGCGGTCTTGGGACCGTTTGGCTTCACTCGGCCTTGAGGTTGGTTTATTCTTTTATGATTTTTTTGTGCTTTTTCTGCAAGTGTAAAGGAAAAAGTTAGTTTGATGATGTATTTACAAAAGAAGGGGTAAAATTAGGTTTATGTACCGTATAAACGTAAAAAGAGTATGGAAAACTAAAGAAAAAGACTAAGATAAACTACTAAAATAGGAGGTTATCAGTTTTCTTTCTTTGTGCTTTACCCCGAAGATAATTCTATCTCCTCAGTTTCCTATATGCAAAAACTACCATAAAAACGGTTAAAACCCAAAATACCCAAAGCATTAACCTTTTTAGTTACTCCCCATGGAGATAGGTTTTAGTTTAATTCTTTGTGATTCTTTTTTGCTACAACAAACCTTAATCTCTTGACTCTTTGACGTGCTTAGACAAGTAAAACTTGGGTTCCGAAGCGCTATTCTCCTAGTCCCTGTGTTTGACCCCAAACTACGTTGACCTTGTTCTAGTTGTAAGAGTCTTAAACATTTGGGTATTATAAATTATTAAAGTCTGATGACCTAGACATGTCTCCATTTTTGGACCCACGTTTAAGGCCAGATCAACTTTTTGGCACCATTGCCGGGGACTTGGCAATGAATATCGTTTTACAAACTCGAGTTTTACTTACACTTTGCCAAAAACCTTGTACAAATGATTATAATATTGCAGATACTTATTGCACATAGTTTCTAAAACACACTCACACTTTTACATCTCTTCTTTTCAGGTAATTTTTTTCATCTCTTCAAAACCTCCTATTTTCTGACAAGTAATGGCTGAGGAAACACCCGAAGCTCGGTCTCTTTGTTCTTTTATCCAAGTTAGGGCAAATGAGGAAAGGAACCTATTGGTGGAGAAACCTCTTAATGTGGCTAACTTTGAGCTGAAGCCAGCTTTTCTCTAGCTACTGCAACATAACCGTTTCAGAGAAACACAAATGAAGAGAATTCTTACCATCATCTCACAAAGTTCAAGAGGACATGTAAGACTTTCAAGATTAATAGGGTCCCGATATCTTATATCTACACATAGTTCTTTCCTTTCTCCTTAAAGGACAAAGCTCTGGAATGGTACTCACATCTCCAAGATGGGAGCCTCCCTGACTGGGAACATCTAGCCAACACTTTTATTGCTAAATTCTTCCCTATAGAGAGAACGATAAAATGCCAAAACAAGATAATCAAATTCTCATAGAAGGTTTCAGTGAACTTGCATGAAACTTGGGAAAGATTTCAAGGCTATCAGCGAGAGTGCCCGCTCCACAGTTTTTCCGAGCCCAAGATAATCACCACCTTATACAATGGGACATGCATTGGAGAAATGAAATCCTTGAATGCTACAACAGGAAGCAATTTCTTGGGGCTCAACGCCCAAAGAGCCAGGGAGATCATAGATAATGTGGCTACAAATCAACAGGACAATGAGTATGATAGAGAGTCAACAAGTCACTCTACCCCTAGAGGATCAAAGGTGATGGAAGCAGTGACAGCCAAGTTAGACAAAATAGTGACCGATGTTCAAACCTTGAAGGAGTAGAGCTGCAAAAGCAAGGTCTGACAAGAGGTGGTCAAAAGTTGTGTCACATGCGCAGAGCAAGACCATCTTTCTGACCTATTCCTACTCACAGTCATGGAGAGAGAGCTTGATGATGAAAGTACAGAGAATGTAAGTTATGTCCAGTATCGACCTCCCGACCATCCCGGATTCTCATATGGAAACACAAACACGGTAGAAAACTCTCACCAACTGGTAGGCAAAACTTCTTTAGGGGGGCAGCAACATCAGCAACGCCAGACAGGTTTTCAGCAACAAAGAAACTACCTGAGCGCCCAACAAGGTCAACAACAATGGTTGTTAATGGTGACTGAGTTAATGTCCTTCATTAAGAAACAAAACGATCTGAATGGGAGACTACACAAGAGTTCTGTGGACAGCGCAATGTTGCTCAATTTGATGCAACATCAGATAGGAGGTTTCTTAGCTCAGATCGGGGAGCTCCAACAGCACAACAAGAAAATAGATCAGCAGTTGGTAAGCCTGACTCAGAGCATCAACCATTGGGTAGGGAGATTCCCATCTAGCACCGAGACAAACCCACGAGGAAATGAAATTGTGAAAATGTCCATCCTGAGGTCAGGAACAATGATACACTCAGCTGACGAAAAGACAGAAGAAGTACCAGTTAAAGATGCAATCCCTAAGGAGCCAGCAGAAGTACCCACAAAGCAAAAGAATGTGTCAGAGAAAGGAGGCGACGACATGACTTCCAAACAGTGTCCGGATAGGTACACACCCCGCATACCTTTCTCACACAAAATAGTGAAAGCTCAGATAAAGAAAAGATATGAGATGTTCATTGCTGCCTTGAAGAATCTACACCTCGACATCCCTTTCTTGGATGACATCGAGGAAATGTCTACCTATGCAAAGTTTCTCAAGGACCTGATTTCAAGAAAGAAGAGAGGAGAAGATGTTGAGACGATGAAGTTATCATAGATGTCCAACTATTTCATTAAGCCAAGCATGCCTTCCAAGAAGAGAGATCTCGAGGCCTTTGTTATTCCCTTCTAGGTCAGAGACAACGTGACCCGAAAATGTCTAGTGGATCTAGGAGTGAGCATTAGTCTAACTCCATTGTCGCTTGCAAAAATATTGGGGCTCACTGACATAGTAAGTACAAATATGAGGATCCAACTAGAAGACCACACCTTTACATGACCTATTGGAGTAGTAGAATATGTGCCCATTAGGGTTGGGCGATTCTTTATACCATGCGACATTGTTCTAATTGACACCTTGGAGGATCCTAGCCACCCAATGATTTTCAGACGACCCTTCCTAGCGACTGGTAGAGTGCTCATTGATGTGGAGGTAGGGATGATAACGATCAGAGGTGGACGAGAGCATATCGACTTCAACATCTGTGACTTCATGAAAGCCCCATCATTCTTTGAGTCTTCTTACTTTGTCGAAAGCTACGAGCAATTATGTGATGAGGTAAGGGAGGAAAAAGCTATGGTGGACTCACTGATGTGCATCTTAGTTGGCAATGCATAGGTGGCCGATGACCCAGAGGTGAAAGAACTTCTGGAGTTTTTGGATGCCGAAGAACTACTTGAAGGACATGGCCCAGTTGAAACAGTAATGTATCCTGCACTACAAAGAAATCCCACTGGAGAACCAGAAAAGAAGACCCCACCCAAACTAAAAGTTCTGCCGAAAGGGTTAGAGTACAAATTCTTGGATGAAGAAGGAATGAATCCAGTTATTATCAATTCAGAGTTAACTAATGATCAGAAGGAACAACTGCTATTTGAGCTGAAACTACAAAGGAAGGCCTTATGTTACTCAATTGGAGACCTAAGGGGCATCTCCCATTATGTGTCTATAAACAAAATCCATCTGAAAGAGAATTCCAAACCCTACGCCCAACCACAATGCAAACTGAATGAGAAGTTGTGAGAGGTGGTTAGCAAAGAAGTCATAAAGATCCGCGATGCATGAGTCATCTATGCTATCAATGACAATACATGGGTGAGTTCTATTCAAGTAGTCCCTAAGAAGGGAGGTATCATGCTAGTCAATGCAGACAATGTGGTTGAGGTTGCAACTAAGACTATTACTGGTTGGCGGATGTGTATATACTACAAAAAATTAAACACCGCCACCCGTAAAGATCACTTTCCTCTCTCGTTCATCGATCAGATGCTTGAGCGCCTGGCCCATCATTCATACTTTTGTTAGTTGGATGGGTACTCATGGTTTTATCAAATCCGCATTCATCCAGATGATCAGGAAAAGACAACCTTCACCTGCATTTATGGAACCTATGCCTTGAGAAGAATGCCCTTTGGGCTCTGCAACGCACCTGCAACCTTTCATCGGCGCATGAACGCTATCTTCACCGACTTCTTAGAAGATAAGATGGAATTATTCATGGATGACTTTAGTGTCTATGGTGGCTCCTTTGAAGATTGCTTGAACAATCAATCTTTGGTGATAAAAAGATGTGAAGAACAAAGTCTGACCCTCAAATGGGAAAAGTACCATTTCATGGTACAAGAAGGTATTGTTCTTGGACATAAAGTGTCCAACAAAGGCATCAAGGTTTATCATTCCAAGGTGGAAGCGATTGCAAAACTCCCTCCACCCATGTCTGTGATCGGAATCAAAAGCTTCCTAGGGCATGTCGGCTATTATAGAAGGTTTATCAAGGATTTTTTGAAGATTGCAAAGCTATTGTCGAATCCATTGATGAAGGATGCTAAGTTCAATTTCATATAAGAATGCCTCACGACATTCTCCACCTTGAAGGATGCTCTAGTCTCTGCACCCATTTTCCAGTCACCCGACTGGAACCTTATGTTTGAGTTGATGTGTGTTGCCAGTGATTATGCTATAGGCGCAGTCCTTGGGCAAAAGAAGGACAAAAAGCATCATGTAATCTTTTACGCCAGAAAAATGTTAGATAAGGCCCATATAAATTATACCACCATGAAAAATGAAATGCTAGCCATCGTCTACGCATTCGAAAAGTTTCATTCTTATCTTGTGGGCTCCAGGGTGACTATTCACATGGACAATGGGGCCATCAAGTATCTGATGCAGAAGAAAGACGCCAAGCCTAGGCTGCTGTGTTGGGCATTACTTTTATAAGAGTTTGATCATGAGATCATCGATAAGAAGGGTAGAAATAATGTGGTTGCCAACCACCTATCCAGGATCAGAGTAGAGGATCACCATCCATTGCCGGTCAATGAGAGCTATGCCAATGAAGCAATCTACGTTGCCTAAATAGCTAATCTAGAAGGGCCCTGGTATGTTGATATCTACAACTATCTTGCATGTAAAAATATGCTCCCAAAAATATCTTATTATCAGAAAAAGAAATTCTTCTCTAATTTGAAGTACTATTACTGGGATGACCCTCTGTTGTTCAGACGTTGCGCTGATAACCTCTATAGAAGTTGTATACCTAAAGATGAAGCCTCACAGATTTTGTATGTGGGTCACTCCTCTCCCTATGGAGGACACTTAAAAGCTGAAAGAACTACAAACAAGATTCTCCAGTCTAGTTTTTATGGCCCACTGTGTTCAAAGATGCCCATGCCTATGTGAAAGCCTACAACGAGTTCTAGAGAACTAGAAATATTTCCCACAGGAATGGGATACCTATGTCTGAGTGGATTGAAGTTGAAATGTTTGACGTGTGGGGAAATGACTACATGGGACCTTTTCCTTCATCATATAGTTTCCTGTATATTCTAGTTGTAGTGGACTATGTCTCCCAATGGGTAGAAGTTGTACCCACTACCACTAGTGATGACAAATCTATTATAAAGCTCTTCACAAAGATAATCTTCCCAAGATTTGGATTCCCCCGAACAGTGATCAATGACGGTGGATCGCACTTTACTAAAAAGCAATTGGAATCAATTTTGCAAAGGTATGGGGTTTTCTATAAGATTGCTACACCATATCATCCCCAGACGTCTGTCCAGGTTAAAGACTCAGATAGGCAAATTAAATAGATTTTGGAGAAGACAATTGGAAAATCCCAAAAGGATTTTCCACCAAGATGGATGATGCTCTCTGGGCGTACAAAACAACATACAAGATGCCAATTGGCACCACGCCTTACCATTTGATCTATGGAAAAGCATGTCATCTTCCTTTTGAGCTAGAGCATAAAGCATTCTAGGCTATCAAACGTCTAAATATGGATCCATCCCTAGCCGAAAAGAAGTGGTTCCTCCAGCTTCAAGAGCTTGAAAAACTTAGGCTTCACGCGTATGAGAATGTGAGGATCTATAAGCAAAGGACTAAAGTCTGGCATGACTCCCACTTGAGGAAGAAAGATGTCAAAGAAGGTGATAAGGTTTTGCTTTTTAAATATTCTATTCAACTTTTTTTAAGGAACCTGTAGACTCGTTGGTCATGATTGTTCGTGGTAGCGAAGATATACCCGTCGGGAATGATGGAGTTGTATGACAAGGATGATCCTGCAAAGGTCTTCCCAGTCCATGGACACTGAGTGAAAATATTTTATGAAGATGAAGCTTTCACAAGGTGATCTGAGTTTCCCCTGAAGGATGTTGAAGCCGCACCCGCTGAAGAAGGCTATGTAAGACTAAAGATGTCAAGATAATGACAAAAATCATAGTGCTCCTTGAGAGGCAACCCAAGTTTTTACTTTCTTATAATAAGGATGTTATTTTCTTTTTCTGACGAAGAACACTCCGAACACGTTTATTTTAATAAGGCTCGAGTCTCTACATGCACCACACACACTGACTTTCGTGCTTTCTGGGCCACCAACTTAGTTTTATCACCTTGATATGTAATACTAGCTGAGGATGAGGTTTACACATAGGCCAGTGATATTTTACAAATCAAACACCTTTTACTTGAGTTTTTGTTATTAATAAGTTAGTATGGTTTCTTGAATGCAAAGTGTGTCGTGCATGCGTATTGGCAATCCATAATATGCATGAGTGGTGTGTTGTGTAAACCTATCAGCCAGGACTTATCGGGCAATCCCTATCGCCCACACGTATCGAGAAAACATATCGGTTCAAGCCAGTGGCAATTGTATCGCGTATCACATATCGGGTTGCACTCATCGAGCTGATGCATCTCACAAACTCATGTCGTGTATCGCGTGTCGGGTCACGTATGCCCGATAACACACCACCTCTTTCTAAGACTCATGATATGACGTGATTAGACATGTTTTACCTTACTTTGGAAGGTGATTCTTGTGCATGTGTGGCGCGTGTCCCCATTTTACTATTTTACCGCCCTTCGTGGATGGCCATATAAGAAATAGGAGTTTAACCATGTACCAAAGCTATCAAACTTTCACTCCCATATCGAGCAAGCTCTCGTATCGCTCAAAGCCATTCTCAACTCTTGTGTTGGGTTTCTAGCTTCCCATCCTCCCGTGTCGCGTTCACACACTCCCTTCCCGATAAGGTAATAACCCGTGTTGCGCAACCTCTATCATGTGGGTCTATCGTCCATACGTACCACACACCCTTAACATTAAACCATATCATGCCACCACATATCGCCTTCCCGCCTGTATCGGGCAAAGATTCAAATGTGCACTGATTTTCCTAAGTATCATTCTGAGTGTGTCGGGTTTCCATCTGTGTCACACATCCATATTGTATGAATAAGTTTGGGGGAGCCTACCGACTCACACCAAGTTTACGAGATGCCTATCTCGCATAGTTGTACCATGTTCTTAGGCTATCAATTTACAAATTCATCACTTTCTTATATACCTGATATTGGTTTTCGCGAGTATCGTGCAAGAACGTGTCGAGTTCCCTTGGCATCATGTACTTTTGCGTGGCGTAGAAGGAATATCAAGTTTTGATCTAACTCGACGCTTTGCTTTCTTAGGTAACCTGATATCAGTTTTTGTAGCATTGCCCAAGCCGTATCGGCCTGATCCCATCTTACTAAGTTTTAGCTTTGACACTTCCACGTATCAGGAAGAGGAAATTTTGCCAGTATAACCCCTTTTGCGATTTAAACTTGCTATTCTTTGTTTTCCAGAAAATGGCATGCATAAAGGAAATTTTCATCCAAGTTGATGATCAAGGCTGAAGGATCAACCCTGAAGCCATAGCAGTGGCAGTGGCAGTTGCAGGGCAGAATCGCCCTAACCCAGCAACAGCTGGCCCCTCTATGGCTGAAAAGTGGCCCCGCATCGAGGCAGACACAACCCCAACTATAACGACAGAGCCTAAAGCTCTTGCCTACTCTCTGGGACGCTTCGTGCCGAGAGAAGTGGAGCATCAATGATGCTACTCCGAGTTGGGGATGAAAGTCTCCCGCCTGACCAGATTCTGCCACCAATCTTCTTTCTGGAAAATGAACATCTTAGAGATATTGGACAACATGCTCAAGGATGATGGACTTCGAAAGCTATGCTTTAGCTTCTCCAACTCATACACTGAGTGAACGAAGGAGTTCATCTCCTCCCTCTGCCGGGTACCAAACATAACGGAGGAAAGAAAGAAGTACAGCGGAGGGGACCGGCTGCAAGGGCACCTCTACAACAAGGAGCATGAAATCACAGAGAGGTTGCTAACTGAAATCTTCTCCACCAGTGCAGCCAAGCAAGAGTTTCTCAACATCGGAGCCTGCATCAGCGATAGCGATGGCTTTGACCTGATCAAGCTGTAGAAAGAACTAATGGGTGAATCTTCCTTCAAGCTCGGGAGCAAAGTGGTTGTGGTCTACTCTTGCTTCTGGCAGATCATTCACAAGATCGTTGCCAGCCTACTCTTGATAAAGTATAAAACAAGCAATCTATACATGGAAGAGCTGCATCTGATCTGGTATATCATGGATGTCAAGACAATCAACGTGGGGTGCTTCCTACTCAACCGCCTCCACCCAATCAAGGATGCCACCAAGGAATATAAATGGAAGGAATTGTCAACCTAATCACGATCGGGCTTGGGTATCCAAAAGAGCCACTAAGCATGTCGCATACTAGGGGTGATGACAAAATCGACATCAAATACCTCACCAGGGCCAACATCATAAAAAAGGAGGGTTTCTAGCTCTTCTATAGGTTTGCAAGAATTGATATCCTACTACCGCTCCCGGGCTACGTCAACTACACATAGAAATGCTAGTATTCAGGATGGCAGAGGTCGAAGCTCTGAGCATCGATGCAACCTATGTTGCCCAGTCGGACATCCAAGAGAAAATGGCCACGAGGAAGGGGCTCACATCTAAGGCGACTTGGTAGGATAAGTCACTGGTGGTCATTCTTGATGACTCTCCAGTCGCCACCACCATCGAGCCAGTATCTGCTACCCCAGTAGCTGCTACCACAACAACAACTTCCACAACTACAAAATTAGTGTTGACCACCATCCCCACAGTTAAGGTCGTCGGCACAACCGGGGCAGCCACAACTTTCGCTGCAACAGAGGAAGTTGTCGCGGCGTTGTCAGCTTCAACAATACTAGTAATGACAGCAACCACAACCACACCTTCTGCATGGCCAGACACCTCTCACGATAGCGAGGAGGCCTTTATCAAGCTCCTGGACGTCGAGCTCAGGTATGTTCAGCATACCCCTACACTACGAACCATGACAAAGGTGGTCGTCCTGGAGGACGAGGCTGAGAGTCGTGTGTCTGACCAGCACCCACCTATACCACTGCCCTCTCCACGACCCCACACTGAGGCGGCGACTACAACAACAAAGGTTCCCACGCCACGCACAGAGGCCACGCCCATGCACACCGTCTTGGTTGACTCAACCCCTATAGATGATGTGCATTACACGGGCCTTGCCGCCAAGACAAGGAGCCACACTAAGAGCCGTAGTCGATTGATGGTACCCCCCTCTCTTAGACACACTTTCGACTATGAGTTTGATAGCTTGTGCGAGGTAACACGCAATCATAGTGCTGCTTTATTCTCCTTAACCAGCAAGTTTTCATGATTTCCAGCAACGGCTAGGAGAACATGAGCGCCAATTACTAAGTTTAGTTGGTCTCCCTAGCCAACTAGAAGTAATGAATCAAACAATGCAGGCCGCACTCCAGCGCTTGGATGTCATCGAGCAAAGGCTCGACGAGAGGGATGTTCTCCGCCACTCACGACGATCTCGGAGATTGCCATCGCCACCATTCTCCTGACCTTCATCATCCTCATCATCACCCTCTTCCTCATCCTCATCTTCCTTCTCCAACACTAGATGGCCCTCCAAACCTTCCACAACACCCGAGGAGGAGGTGACCAAGAAACCCACCGACAGGGCTCCTATAGAGTAGGGGGGCACCCTCGGCGTCAACACATATGCCCCTCTATGCCGGTAGGGCCAAACGAAGTAACAAAAGATATTTCTGATAGCCTAGCAGATGACTCATTAGAGCGAGAAGGGGGCGACTTATATGTTGGTATGTATGCCCATAGAGCAAGTCATATGATGATTGTAATGGGATACTTTGTAAATGATTTGAATAATAATAAAGGCAATTTCCGATCTATATGTTTAAACTATTTCTGAGATGATGGTGTAACATGATAGATGTCTAAAGAATGTTTTACTCAATGACATATGCTTTTGGGTTGTGGACCTAAACAATGAGATCATACAGATGTTAAGAGTATACATTCTTGATTAGTCCCTAGTCGGTTGTTATTGTGGAAATAACCATAGACATCAATAACACTAAAGACTAGATTGTGTGTTGGTTGATGACAAAATCTCATTAGTCATGATATAGTGATATCAAACCAAGCACATAGGTACTTGTTAGAGAACAAGGTACCAGACAGACCCACCATGAGAGTGACACATGGAACCATGACTTGGTAATCATAGTCAGCTCTCATAGTGATGGTGGTGAGTGTGATTCTTGGACCTGAAATCACTACACTCAACACATGTCATTGGGTACACTTTGACATCATCAAACGCAATCCTGAAACAGGGGTTGTTATAAAGGTGATGATTGGGTGGCTTTGACACATGGGGCTTTTGAGGGTTGAGTGATAGATATGGGATTTGTCCGTCTTGAGGGAGTTTGATGTCCTTGGCCACTTGATGAGTAGGATTGATAAAGTCATGCACATGCACGTGTGAATCAATATGTGATATTGATGTCACACACATCTCACCCAGTCTGCTCTGAGATCAAGGAAATGAATGAACATTGACAGGATGATTGTTCCATGCCTCGAGTTCATTCAGGATATCAGTGATAAAGGAAATATACATTCACTGTAACACCATTCACGGATTGTAGGATTGAAAGTTGTTCTCCAACTTTCTATTTCACTTGGGTAGCACTGATGTGTGACAAGGCACCGCTCTTTGCTTCTGAAGTCATAAGTGTTATGGACTTTCACTGCCAACGTGAAATGGACCTGCAGGGTCACACACATAGAATTTAACCTGGAATAGGAGTTTGTCCACAAACATGTTTATAATGATTACTAAAGGAGTTTACTAGTTCAATTAAATACTCAATCAATTGATAGCTCAATATCATAGTGTTCAAGGTGTTGGACTGATTGATTAGAGTATCAAATTGATTGAAACTGTGATTGACTGAATATGCACAATCTGCACTCCTAACCGATCGGCTCATGTGATGAACTGATCGGCTGAGCTTGGTGAACCGATCGACTCAACTGGTGAGTCGATCGGCTCATGGACAGGGTGAAGCGATTCGTTCAAGTGTTGAAATGATCGGTTCGAGTCCAACCGAGCAAGTTGGGAAAGTAATATTGGTGAGAAATTTCCTTTCATTTCACTTGCCCCATTTGATTGGAACAAGGATTGGTATTTGATACCAATTCAAAACAAAAGAAGAAAAGTCAATCGGGAACTGATCAGGACCATGAACTGACCGGTTCATAAATGAACTGACCGTTTCATGGGTCCCAACCAATCGGTTGAGGTGTCAACCGACCGGCTCAGATCCCCAACCGACCGTTTCAGTTGTGAAACGATCGGTTCAGGTTACGCAGTTGTTTGTTTTTGTGGAAAATCTCAAACCCTTCTACTCCTGCTTTAGTCCCGCATTGCCCGAGGTAGAGAACCCTGTCCCATGACCCTCCTATATATATAGGGGTATTGGGGGCTTCTCAAAGTACAACTCAGTGCAACCAGTTGCTCTGTGAAGTTGTCGTTCTCTATGGTTTTGGTAACCGAGAGAGCCCGAGCAAGTGCTACCTGATAAGGGAGGCACAACAAGGGAAAGACAACTACAGAAAGTGACTGGTGGCAAGAGAGTGTGTTGGCAAATAGTACGCCGACAAGAGGGTACGACTCCTTCTGATTCCTTGTGGGACAAGGAGATCGGAATTCCAGGTAGTCCGTGTGGACGACTGCTGAGGCGGGAGAACTCTGTCGCTCAGAGGACAATTGTCAATCCCGATAGTCCCGGTGAGACCAGGAGTCTTCAGTCCCGGTGCGACCAGGAGCTGCACAGACACCGTCCAAGACCGGAGGTGAAGACCGTGCAAGGCGCGAGGTACTGTCACCGAGCAAGCCTCGGGACAAGGTATGCATCCACAAACCATCTTTGCTATTGTATATACGTTGACGTGATTCCTTTTGTTCTGGGTTTTGGGAGAAATTTTTTGTTTCCACTGCTTCTCTGCCTCCCTTAAAACCCAACAGTGGTATCAGAGCGACATCAATTGCTCTATATTTTAGGATTATCGATATGATCAATTTTGGTTTGTCACCTTTATTTATTGCATACGATGCGAATAAAATTGGCTTTATGCATGTCCAATCCACAAATCCCAAATATACATATATGATATGTAATATTAATGCACTCAATACGCGTCACCCTTAAACGAGTTTTGTGGTGGATGTGTAGCATGGTTATGGCATATAAACCCTATATCTGTGTGTGGTTGTATGTGGTTGCTTGCATCTCGGTCTGTGCATCGATTCCCTTTCTCCTAGTCCTGATGTAACTCAAAATAATTCGAGATTTCTTTTCCTACATTTGCTCCCCCCAAATTTAACTCGGGGTTTCACAATTCAATTGTAAATATGATAGATTTGATTTCTTATTATGTCAAAGAATGGCAGATGACCTGAGATGATCAGTTCAATGCGTGAACCGATCAGTTGGTGTTCCAGACGACCGGTTCGAGGAGCGAGACGAGCGGGTGGTGAACTGAGGAGAAGCACGACGACCGGTGAACTGATCGGCTGGAGGCTCCAGTCGATCGACTAGTGGCACCCGAACAACCAACTCTTGCCAATTGCTGATCAAACCCAGAAAGGAAGGCACATATTTCATCTTGTTCAGGTTGCATGTGATGTAGACCTAGATGACCGTGATTTCTCTTGGCTCGAGGAATTACAATTGGATGGCCATAATCATTGCTTTTATCATTTTGCATGTTTTCTATGGGATATAGCATGTATATGATACATACTATATATTGTGGTGATTGGATATGTATATGTATATAAAAACCAAATCCCTCATTACATATTACAGTTTTAGATGCCTTCCAAATGCGACAGACGTGAAAAGCTTGATCAACCAAGTGTGGGCACGCCCTAGAGTGGTGCACTGTCTATCTCGTGGAAGCGTGAAGGATGAACATGTGGGTCTGCCCTAGCAGGGTGCATATTCATCGTGTTGGCTTTGGGTCGGATTTAACAAGGTGACCTAGATAGGATCTAGCACCTTGAGGCATGGAGATGATCATGGAAAGGAGTTGCATGTGACATCTTTCAAGAGTTGCATATGATGCAATTGGCAAGAGTTGCCTACCTGGGAGATCTGAGTTGTGGGTGACGGCCCTATCTGGTCCATGGCTCAAAGGATTTCAGGATCTTGACCCATTAGAAGATTGTATGCTGCAATCTTCTGAATTGATGGTGAGGGCTGTCAATTTGAGTCAAAATAGTGGGAGCGGTAATTAATTAAAGGCCTAATTAACTATCGTCAAATTTTATTCAAATAAAATCAAAAGGAGTTTTGACAAATGCAATTTTCTCTTGTATAATGGCAAAAGAATCATCTTTTAAAATGGGAAAATTAATTGAAAACAAATTCCATAGTTGGTTGAGGACTGTGAGAAGTGTTTTGCACAATCCAGATATACCAGGAGCCTTGAATATACTCTATTTATGCTTAATGCGTTGGTGAAGAAGAAAGAAAGTTCATTGATAGGGATCAATGGAACGAAAGGTAAGGGAGAGAAGGGTTCTCTCGCCAAACCAATTTCTTCTACACGGAGAGGATGGAAGGAACGATGGAAGAAGAAGTCAGAGATAGAGATCTCTACTTCTAGTATATATGTGATAGAGATTAACTTTACTACTTCTTCATCATGGGTACTTGATACCGGATGCGGATCTCACATTTGTTCAAATGTGAAGGATCTTAAAAGAAGTAGGCCTTTAGGGAAAGGCGAGGTTGAACTACGTGTTGCCAATGGGGCAAGAGTTGCTTCCAGTGCCGTAGGAACCTATGAGTTAACTCTACCAAGTGGGATAATAATAGAGTTGAAGAACTTCTATTATGTACCTACCATAAATAGGAATATCATTTTCGTCTCTTGTTTGGACAAAGATGGATTTGAATTTCTTATTAAGAATGGAAAATGTTCCATTTCTAAAGATGGGATCTTTTATGGCAGTGCCCCAATGTCTTATGGTTTATAATTGATAGATCTAGAGACAAATGTATACAATGTAAACACCAAAAGGCAAAAACTCGACAACTCAAACAAACCATATCTTTGGCATTGTCGTCTAGGGCACATAAATGAGAAGTGCATTTCTAGACTCCATAAAGATGGTTATCTAGACTCTTTTGATTATGAATCAATAGAGACATGTGAATCTTGTTTGTTGGAAAAGATGACCAAGACTCCCTTTTCAGGTAAAGGTGAGAGAGCTAGTGATCTATTAGGACTCATACATACTGATGTATGTGGGCCTTTTAGAACTAATGCCAGAGGTGGGTATCAGTACTTCATTACCTTTACTGATGAATTCAGTAGGTATGGCTATGTGTACCTGATGAAACATAAGTCAGAAACCCTTGAAAGGTTCAAGGATTTCATGAATGAAGTACAGAACCAACTTGGTAAAAGTATTAAGGCACTTCAATCCAATCGAGGTGGAGAATACTTAAGCCAGGAGTTTGAGGACCTTCTACGAGCCTGTGGTATTGTATCACAATGGACTCCACCTGGAACGCCACAACATAATGGTGTGTCTGAAAGAAGGAATCACACATTGTTGGATATGGTGCGATCAATGATGAGTTTTGCTAATTTTCCAATTTCTTTCTGGGGTTATGCTCTTGAAACTGTCGTGTTTACACTTAACTGAGTACCATTTAAATCGGTTCAAAAGACATCATATGAGATATGCTACGGGAAGCGTCCTGATTTGTCTTTTCTGAAGATTTGGGGTTGTGAGGCTTACGTTAGGAAAATGTTTCCTGATAAGCTTGGACCCAAATCCGATAAATGTTATTTTGTTGGATATCCCAAGGAAACGAGGGGATATTATCTATAACACCCTACTGACAACAAAGTGTTTGTTATCAGGACAGCTGTGTTCGTAGAGAAGGAATTTATTTCCAAAGGAAGCAGTGGGAGGAAAATAGAGCTTGAAGAGGTTCAAGTCCAACAAGAAAACATTGAACGAGTAGATGTACGAGAGGAATATGGAGATTCACAAGGTGTTGTGGGATATCATTCTCCTCTGGTAACACAAGGACCTCGTAGATCTAGTAGGACCCACCTTGAACCTGAGAGGTTTGGATACCTTGTGACTCAGGAAGGTGGTGAGTTGATCATAGATGATGATCCAACTACCTACGTAGAGGCTATGGACGGACCAGATTCTGAGAAATGTCTTGAAGCCATGAGATCCGAGATGGAATCCATGTACTTCAACAAAGTATGGACTTTGGTGGAACCACCCGAAGGGGTAAAACCCATAGGGTGCAAGTGGGTCTTCAAGAAGAAGACTGACATGGATGGAAATGTGCAAACTTATAAAGGAAAATTGGTTGCGAAGGGATTTTGACAAGTTCAAGGTGTTGACTATGACGAAACCTTTTCTCCAGTTGCCATGATTAAGTCCATCAGGATCATGCTTGCTATTGCAGCTTATTATGACTATGAGATTTGGCAGATGGATGTTAAAACCACATTCCTTAACGGGAATATAAATGAGGATGTGTACATGACACAGCCTAAAGGTTTTGTAGATCCAAATAATGCCAATAAAGTCTGTAAGCTGCAAAGGTCAATCTATGGATTGAAGCAAACATCTCAGAGTTGGAATCTTCGATTTGATGAGGAAGTCAAAGTGTTTGGCTTTATTCAAAATGAAGATGAACCTTGTGTGTACAAGAAGGTTAGTGGGAGCTCGACCACATTCATCATATTGTATGTGGATGACATACTTTTGATGGGGAATGATGTCTTAGCCTTAGAGAAGGTAAAGACTTGGCTTGGGAATACTTTCTCAATCAAGGACTTAGGAGAAGCATCCTACATTCTAGGAATTAAGATCTATAGAGATATATCTAGAAGGCTTCTCAGACTAAGTCAGAGCACGTACATTGACAAAGTGCTGAAGCGGTTCAGCATGGAGAACTCAAAGAGAGGCAACATCTCCATGCTACATGGAGTCACCGTCTCTAGAGCTCAATGTTCCCAATCTTGTGAAGAGAGGGAGCATATGAATGGGATCCCATATGCATCAGCCATCGGATCCATCATGTACGCTATGTTGTGCACACGCCTAGATGTCTCGTATGCTCTAAGCATGACGAGTAGGTACCAGTCATATCCCGGGGATGCTCACTGGACATCAATAAATAACATCCTCAAGTACTTGTGAAGGACTAAGGATCAGTTTCTTGTTTACGGCGGCGAGGAACAGCTGGTTGTAAAGGGTTACACTAATGCAAGCTTCGAAACCGATAAAGATGATTACAGATCATAGTCAGGATTTGTGTTTTGCCTTAATAATGGAGTTGAGAGCTAGAAGAGTTCCAAGCAAGAAACAGTTGTCGATTATACTATAGAGGCCGAGTATATTGCTTCTTCACATGCAGCAAAGGAGGCTATGTGGATCAGGAAGTTCATTTCTGAACTTGGTGTAGTTCCCAGTAGCTGTGATGCAATTGAGCTTTATTGTGACAATAATGGAGCTATTGTACAAGATAAGGAACCCAAATCACATCAGCGGTCCAAGCACATACTGTGGCACTTCCATCTCATATGAGAGATCGTACAACGAGGATATGTGAAGATTTGCAAAGTACCAACTGAAGACAACATAGCTGATTCACTGACTAAGGCCCTTTCTCAGCAGAAGCATGATGGTCATGCTAGGTCACAAGGACTGAGGTTCCTTGGTGACTGGCTCTAAGTGCAAGTGGGAGTCTGTTGGTATGTATGCCCATAGAGCAAGTCATATGATGATTGTAATGAGATACTTTGTAAATGATTTGAATAATAATAAAGGCAATTTCCAATCTATATGTTTAAACTGTTTCTGAGATGATGGTGTAACATGATAGATGTCTAAAGAATGGTTTTACTCAATGACATATGCTTTTGGGTTGGAGACCTAAACGATGAGATCATACAGATGTTAAGAGTATACATTCTTGATTAGTCCCTAGTCGGTTGTTATTGTGGAAATAACCATAGGCATCAATAACACTAAAGACTAGATTGTGTGTTGGTTGATGAAAAAATCTCATTAGTCATGATATAGTGATATCAAACCAAGCACATAGGTACTTGTTAGAGAACAAGGTACCGGACAGACCCACCGTGAGAGCGACACATGGAACCATGACTTGGTAATCACAGTCATCTCTCACAGTGATGGTGGTGAGTGTGATTCTTAGACCTGAAATCACTACACTCAACACATGTCGTTGGGTACACTTTGACATCATCAAACGCAGACCTGAAACATGGGTTGTTATAAAGGTGATGATTGGGTGGCTTTGACACATGGGGCTTTTGAGGGGTGAGTGATAGATATGGGATTTTTCCCTCCTAAGGGAGTTTGATGTCCTTGGCCACTTGATGAGTAGGATTGAGAAAGGCATGTGCATGCACGTGTGAATCAATATGTGATATTGATGTCACACACATCTCACCCAGTCTGCTTTGAGATCAAGGAAATGAATGAACATTGACAGGATGATTATTCCATGCCTCGAGTTGATTCAATATATCAGTGACAAAGGAATTATACATTCACTGTAACACCATTCACGGATTGTAGGATTGAAAGTTGTTCTCCAACTTTTTATTTCACTTAGGTAGCACTGATGTGTGACTAGGCACCGCTCTTTGCTTGTGAAGTCATAAGTGTTATGGACTTTCACTGCCAACGTGAAATGGACCTACAGGGTCACACACATAGTATTTAAACTGGAATAGGAGTTTGTCCACAAACATGTTTAGATTGATTACTAATAGAGTTTAGTAGTTCAATTAAACACTCAATCAATTGATAGCTCAATATCATAGTGTTCAAGGTGTTGGACTGATTGATTAGAGTATCAGATTGATTGAAACTGCGATTGATTGAATATGCACAATCTGCACTCCCAACCGATTGGCTCATGTGATGAACCGATCGGCTGAGCTTGGTGAACCGATCGGCTCAACTGGTGAGTCGATCGGCTCATGGACAGGGTGAAGCGATTCGTTCAAGTGTTGAAACGACCAGTTCAAGTCCAACCGAGCAATTTGGGAAAGTAAGATTGGTGAGAAATTTCCTTTCGTTTCACTTGCCCAATTTGATTGGAACAAGGATTGGTATTTGATACCAATTCGAAATAAAAGAAGAAAAGTCAATCGGGAACTGATTAGGACCACGAACCGACTGGTTCTGAAATGAACTGACCGTTTCATGGGTCCCAACCGATTAGTTGAGGTGTCAACCGACCGACACAGATCCCCAACTAACCGTTTCAGTTGTGAAACGATCTGGTCAAGTTACGCAGTTGGTTGTTTTTGTGGAAAATCTCGAACCCTTCTACTCCTGCTTTAGTCCCATATTGCCCGGGATAGAGAACCCTGTCCCATGACCCTCCTATATATATAGGGGCATTGGGGGCTTCTCAAAGTACAACTCAGTGCAACCAGTTGCTCTGTGAAGTTGTCGTTCTCTCTGGTTTTGGTAACTGAGAGAGCCCGAGCAAGTGCTACCCGATAATGGAGGCACAACAAGGGAAAGACAATTGCACAAGTGCTACCCGATAATGGCAGGAGAGTGTGTTGGCGACAAGTATGCCGACAGGAGGGTGCGACTCCTTCCGATTCCTTGTGGGACAAGGAGATCGGAGTTCCAGGCAGTCCATGTGGAAGACTACAGAGGCGTGAGAACTCTTTCACTCGGAGGACAACTGTCAATCCCGACAGTCCCGGTGAGACCAGGAGTCTTCAGTCCCAATGCGACCAGGAGCTGCACAGACACCATCCAAGACCGGAGGTGAAGACCGCGCACGGCGCGAGGTATTATCACCGAGCAAGCCTCGGGACAAGGTATGCATCCACAAACCATCTTTCCTATTGTATAGACGTTGACATGATTCCTTTTGTTTTGGGTTTTGGGAGAAATTTTTTGTTTCCGATGCTTCTCTGCCTCCCTTAAAACCCAACATTATACAACTCACTAGCAGCACAACCCCCTAGAGTGAAGAACTCAGTGACTGATCAATTCTCTGTGCTGTTTGAAGTATCTGTATTTGAGATTGCCGATTTCGACTGACGCGCCATTAGTTATATGACCGTCCGTGACCAACAACTTCTGAATATGGTCTTAAGACCATAGATCAATGAAGAAGTCATCCTCTAGATCAATGTATACTTCTCCATACAATGTCAAACGCTCAAGGGGATATTCCACTTAGAAGTTATTGTGGGAAAGATCCTCTTTAGAATCATGTAAGGTGCAATGATTGAGAATATCGTGCTCACAACAGGTCGTCAACCAATCTACAATGCCACTCCTATCTTGGCCAGACGTATGCTAGTAGGAGAGGATGAATCACATCCGGTGGTTGACATGCTGAAACATATAGAAGAATACAACCTCGACCTGGTACTGGACCCACACAAGCATAAGAAGTACTAGTTTCTCTGTGTGGCCGACCTTTGCTCCCACGACATCACGTTATTCAACTATTGTGCTGCGGAGGCCCCCACCAAGATTAGGCATTCGTTCATCCTGAAGTTAGAGACCTAAAGCTTCTGCCTCTCCACCTTCATCGGGTCATTAAATAAGGCATCAAACGCCGTTTAGAATTTCTATGTGAAAAGGGACTTCCCAGTATAAAAAGACCCGGGAAGCGGCAATATCATTTTAATCGTATTACGCAGCATGGAGCTTCTGAATATTTTTAGATATATGTTGCAGTTCAAAGACACGAACTTCTATCACCTCAGGAGCATCTATGCGCTGCTTCTGATAAAGGATAAATGTTATTTCCTAGATCCAGAACTCCTTGAAGATCTACTGGAGACTAATTCTGATTCTCACTCCTCTCCACCCCATAGTCCTCCAAGAAAAGAGGCCCTGGACTCTCCTAACGTCTACAACAGCAGGCCAATCAAGTGATGTGCGTCGCTTAGAACACCAATCACTAAGATTGTCAATCCTAGAGTTTAAAACTTTTTTAACTTTCCGATTAAGGTTAGTATAGAAAGGATCGATCCCACAAGACAACTTTTTAAGATTGTTTCTTCTTATCCCAATTGTTTGAAAAACTTATTTATTTATTTTTGGTATTTTCATATTTGGAACGAGGATGTAAAATTCAGTTTGGGTGATGATTGATTATACTAAGAATGAAAATTGCAGAATTATATTGCACTAAACAAAATATTATTTTCCCTATAAAAGGTAAACAAAGATTGTTGTTAGCACAAAAAGGAAATATGAATAAAAAAGACTAATAATTAATGCAAACAAAAATGGTTAGTGATTGAAATCAAAGGGAGAGAATTGAGGCTTTAGGGGTTTTAACCACCTTAGCCTAGGAAAACGATTAATCCTTAAATGACGGATTCAATGAAGGCAAGTGAATTAAAAATCCACTAAAGATGATCTCCACATGAGCCCATTGGTCCTAGTGCTCATGTTTCTTAGTTCATCATCCTAAAAAGAGAAAATCCATGGTCGTTTCAAAACTCTTATGCAATTGAGATTATCATTCTAAACTAGAATTTCCAAGGTCATATCTATTCAGATGAATGTTTGATTTTATCAATTAATTACTTTGATATATCAACTAATTATCAACCTCAAAAGACATCTAGAATCATTAAGGAAAAGTTGGAAGCCATGGCTAAGGGGTTATTCCCCTTGCCTCGATAAAAGACTACTCACTCATGGAGAAGGAGCAAATAGAGACGGAGGAAGGAAGTGATCTAGCCATATTCAAGTCTTATGACTACTGATCCTCGGTTAGAGACAATGAAGATGGTTGTCTCTTCCTACCTTGCTCTATTGCTGAAGAGAGGGGAGGAGGAGATAATGAAGAACTAGATCTAAACACAACGGAAATAACAGAATTGAAAATAACAATTAAAAGATATGAAATGCTACTTTATTACTTAAGAATGAGATTACAGAAATAAACTGCTCCAGAAATCCTTCATACAAAAAGTAATGATGAAATGAGGAGGAAGTGCCCCTCCTTTTATAGGAGAAGGAGGGGAGAAAGGCCTAAGAGAATACAAAGAGTTTGAGGCTATTGGAAAGACTTAATTAAAAGAATAATATTTGTCAATCCTTGATTGCTCTCTCTAGTATGTTCTGTAGATTTATGTAATTTGACTTTAGAATGTATTTATCCTTTGTAAAACGCTCATAATAGGTCTAACAATATATTTTTCCTATATCACTTGCAATTATCTTTCCAAAACATATTTATATTTCAAATTTGGAATTTATATGTGGACGTTATGACTGTTTTAGTGAGAAGTATATCAGACTCTGTGGGAAAACGTGAGGCCACATTCACTGGTTAATTGTGTAGTCAATTAAATACCAAAATCGCTACAAAATATGTCTTTTCTATAGCCAATAAAATCCTCTTTTCAGTGCATGCTTGATCTTGAAATTCTGCCTTTAGACGCAAAAGATATGGCTATTTTGGTGACGGATATCTTAGACACTGTGGGAATATTTGGAAAGCCTCATGTCTTCATCTTTTATTATCTCAATTTAAATACTTAGATAATTCCTAAAAATTAAGAGAAATCTCATAAGAATTCAGGAACATAATATCAAGAAGATGAAAATTCTATTTATTTCCGAATTAAGACAAAATTAACAAAAAAGTCTAATTAATTACTCTAAATGAAGCAAAAATAAGAGATGAATATGCATTCATCAAAATACCCAAAACTTAAACTTTGCTCATCTCGAGAAACATTAAAATCAAGAAATACTTCTAAGACATACTTTCAACCTATCATCCTCACTCTCCTAACAACCATTTGATTCCTTCCACCAAAATATGGCCAAGTGACCCTGACTTCCTGAATTCACAAAAAGTGACTTATATATTTCCTACTTCACAAAGTTGCATTTATTCAAGGCCTGCAGTAAAACAAATTTTCATTTCACCTTTGCATTTGGTACTCCATAATTTTTTTATTATTTATATTTTACACAAGAACATGGCTGATTTTGGATGGTTGGGGTTTTTGTAGTTTTTCCCTGGGTAGAAAATTGGAGTGAAGGAGGTATGGAAGAAGAACAGTCTCTTTATTATTCAACTCGGGACCTTTTTATTTAGTGGACATGCAATTACATTGACCACATTTTTTTCTTTGATTTTTGGTGATACACTCAATTGTATGGGTATGGAAGAAGCGGAAGAGGGGGAAGGAGTGCCACCCCCAAACTTAGCATTTTAGGCACTATTGGCCTTTTATTTTCTTTTTGACGAATGGAAAGATTTGGAAGTGGTGGAAGAAGAGTAGAAGACGTTGTTCTTGTACAACTCTTTTTTTAGAGTAGCATGCATTGGTTCAACTCTGACCCAATCATGCTAAAAATCAATAAATTTATACAAGTTGTACATGATAAGAAAGCATCACACTTAAATCCTATCAGTCATCTATGGCTTGCCATCTTTTCAAAGGAGTGATTATTATTTGAGGTTCTAAGTGACAGGAGGATTTTTAGTCATGAAATTTAAAAAAAAATATTGCAAGGCAGTCACATCATTAAGGGTAGTATTTTGACAAATGATCATATCAAGGTCGAGTAGAGAAAGGGCAAACTAGAAAATTGAAATTTTTAGCAAATTTTTGAAAAATTAAAACTAAAATACATAAAAAAAGTAAGATAGAGTGGGTGGAAGGAATACATACCACCCACCTTCACCACAAACTTAAGATTTTGCTCATCCTGAGCAAAACTTAAATCCAGAATGGAGGGAAGAAAATCACTGGGATCACCAGGAGGTCCTGGTAGCTCAAAAAATGTCCAGTTGAAGGGGATATTGATGATGGTTGTAACATTGAACAAAGGAGCTTCATGGTACACCCAATGAATGGGTGGTCGTGGAAGCTTAAAGAGGCTTTCATAATGTCTTTTGCCTCTCACTCCTTCTAAAAGGATCCACACATCTTCCTTTAGCAGTAAAGGAAATGTTGAAGATGGATGTGGATTGGGGGAGGTTGGTGGGTACCCAACACATGCATTGCCAGATGTCCAAGGTCAAGCGGAGGATCTGGCTCAGGTTTCACCCCATCATATTGACTTGCATATAGGATAATTGGTGGTGATATGAAAGAGACAAGTACATATAAATTAGCATGATAAGTATTTTTTCTCTGCTCAAAATTCATGCAATCAACCTTGGGATAGATGGGATTCATGGTTGATATAGCATGTAACTCTAGTTCCTCAATGTAAGGAGTTCCCGTGGGTTCATGAGGGATAAAAATGGGGACATGTTCCTTGTAGCCAGCAGAAGGGGGCATGTGGACCTCTTCTAAGGGTGGTGTCTCCCCTTCTAGAGCAGCTATATGTGGAATGAGATTTGGCTGTGATAAAATATGAGGAATTATTTTGTAATTGGGGATTGGTGATTCCTTATCTAGAATAGGTTCAATCAAAGGGGATTGGTCATGGATAACATCTGGAATCATGTCAAGGATGGGAGGATTTGTTGGATATTCAAGATAAGAATGACTCTTGTGTTGTGACTTTTCATACTGAAGTAGCAGAGTATCTAAAGGAAAGGTAGGAATACTAACGTCCTCATCATACGCAAAATATGGTTCCATGGTTTGTGATATTTCTTCAGGATCTGAGATATATGACATAAAAAGTGGATCATCGTCATCATCGTCAGGAAGAACCATCTTGGGTTGTTCGATATCTATAAGGGGAGTATGTGATTGGGCCTCTAGTAAGATTGCTAGTAGGGTTTGTCGATTTTCAAATATTTTTTGTTGATCTTTTGCTACTTTTTCCAAGGTTCTAATTCGTTCCTCTTATTGAGATGTATATTCATTTTCATAATAAGGTTCATAACCCCCGAAATTTTGTTGGTTACCCCCACCATACCCCCCATAAGGATCTTGGTTATAGTACCCCTCATACTGATTGTGGCATTGCTCCTCATAATGGTCTTCAGGAGATGTTGGATTGAAATTTCCATTACATCCACCTTAGCCGGAAGACTTGACATTACAAAGTGTCACCATAACATGATGAGACACATTTTGACAATTTGGACTCTTTGACTGGGCATCTAGAAAAGCCTCTATCAAGAGTTGATGTGTGTCTAGTTGTTTTTGGCTTTCAAAATCAGATCTATATTCCCCAAAATATTGTTGGTCATACCCCCCATTGGAATATGGATAGAAAGGTTCCTGATAATGGTTATCAAAAAAGTTTGGGTTAGGATTTTCATAATACCTACTAGGATAGGAAGACTCTAGATTATATAAGGTGCTACCGTAATCAGGAGACACATTAGGACAATATGGTGATGGATGGTTGTGATAACCATTCGATCGGTTTTGTGAGCCATAATTTGTTGACCACTCCATTTGAAAAGGTTTTTTTTTCCAATTCAAAAAAGAACTAAAGATTTGTACAAGATCATAAATTAAAAGGAAAACTAAGGGATTATGACACAAGGTTAAATTTACAAAACAAACTAAAATTACAATTTTTTACCAATTAGCGCATTTGCAGAAAAAACAGACTGCCGGAATGGAAACTAGGCAGAAGAAGGAGTAGCACTTCTGGAATGTTACTCGGAAGGAAAAAAATAAAAAAAAGTTTTTCAAAACGTTTTTGGGGGTTCGAGAAAACAATCTGTTGTCCCCAGCTATGACTCGCTTAGCACACCAATCACTAAGATTGTTAATCCTAGAGTTTAAACCTATTTTAACTTTCCAATTAAGGTTAGTATAGAAAAGATCGATCCCACATGACAACTTATTAAGATTGTTTCTTCTTAACCCAATTGTTTGAAGAACTTATTTGTTTGTTTTTGGTATTTTCAGATTTAGAACGAGAATGTAAAAGCCGGTTTGGGTGATAATCGATTACACTAAGAATGAAAGTTGTAGAAATTAAATTGCACTAAACAAAATATTATTTGCCCTATAAAAGGTAATCAAAGATTGTTGTTAGCACAAAAAGAAATTATGAATTAAAAAGACTAATAATTAAAGAAAACAAAAATGGTCGTTGATTGAAATCAAAGGGAGAGAATCGAGGCTTTAGGGGTTTTCACCACCTTAGCCTAGGCAAATGATTAATCCTTAAATGACAGATTTTATGAAGGCAAGTGAATTAAAAATCCACTAAAGATGATCTCCACATGAGCCCACTGGTCCTGGTTCTCCTCTTTCTTAGTTCATCATCCTAAAAAGAGAAAATCTACGGTCGTTTCATAACTCTTATGCAATTGAGATTGTCATTCTAAACCCAAATTTCCAAAGTCATATCCATTCAGATTAACTTTTAATATTATCAATTAATTACTTTGATATATCAACTAGTTATCAATCTCAAAAGCCATCTAGAATTATTAAGGAAAAGTTGGAACCCATGGCTAACGGGTTATTCCCCTTACCTCGATAAAGACTACTCACTCATGTGGAAGGAGAAAATAGAGACGGAGGAAGGAAGTGATCTAGCCATATTTGAGTCTTACGACTACTGAACCTCGGTTAGAGACAATTAAGATGGTTGTCTCTTCCTACCTTGCTCAATTGCTCAAGAGAGGGGAGGAGGAGATAATGAAGAACTAGATCTAAACACAATGGAAATAACATAATTGAAAATAACACTTAACAGAGATGAAATGCTACTTTATTGCTTAGGAATGAGATTATAGAAATAAACTGCTCCAGAAATCCTCCATACAAAAAGTGATGATGCAATGAGGAGGAAGCGCCCCTCATTTTATAGGAGAAGGAGGGAAGAAATCCCTAAGAGAATACAAAGAGTTTAAGGCTATTGGAAAGACATAATTAAAAGAGTAATATTTGTAAATCCTTGATTGCTCTCTCTAGTATGTTCTGCAGATTTCTGTAATTGGACTTCAGAATGTTTTTCTCCTTTTTAAAACACTCATAAGATGTCTAAAAATATATTTTTCCTGTATAACTTGCAATTATATTTCCAAAACATATTTATATTCCAAATTTGGAATTTATATGTGGAAGTTATGACTATTTTGGTGAGAGGTATATCAGACTCTGTAGAAAAACGTGAGGCTACTATGCCTTTTCTGTAGCCAATAAAATTCTATTTTCAGTCCATGTTGATCTTGAAATTTTGCCTTTAGACACAAAAGATATGGCTATTTTGGTGACGTGTATCTCAGACACTACGGGAATATTTGGAAAGCCTCGTATCTACATATTTTATTATTTCAATTTAAATACTTACATAATTCCTGAAAATTAAGAGAAATCTCATAAGAATTCAGGAAGAGAATATCAAGAAGATGAAAGTGTTATTTATTTCTGAATTAAGCCAAAATTAATAAAAAAGTCCTAATTAATTATTCTAAATGAAGAAAAAACAAGAGATGAATATCCATTCATCAGCAAGCAGCTAGAGAACCTACAAGCCCTACTCACCAATGAGGGCACTTCAGTTTTGCTTGCAGTCTCAAACTTTGTCATCAACAACTTTAACCGTTCAGCCTGCAAATCTCTATCTTAGGAACAAGTCAATAAAATACTCATACATCTTGCTGATTCTAACACTACAGACGTTATCTATAAGAAGGATACTATAGTGGTCCGCATTGATAACCTAGGGACCTAGTCAAGGCTGGCGGATGTCTAGCTATGACGGTGGCATTAGCTTACATCCCTATCTTACAAGAGAAGATTGGACAGATCTACATCACCCATCCGATGTTGTTCAACGATCTATGCCTAGTCAATGAAACAAGGGCATGCCAGTTGTTTAAATAGCAAATCCAGAAGCATCTACCGCATATAATTTTCCTTCCTATGCTGCATGACAATCACTGGACACTTATCATGCTATAGACCAATGCTGGCGTTGGTATCTTCTACAATAGCTCAGACGCCAATGGTAACTGGCCGATGGAGTATGCTATCATGCCAGAAATACCTCTCGAATGACTAGCAAGAAAATTCTACACCGAGGTGGTGGACATGATAAAGCCATATCTTGAAGATCCGGCGGCAACCTGACACAATTTCCGTTTCTGTCACCGTAGTCCACAACAAGCCCCTCTATCAAATTATTGTGGAATATACATGCTCCACTAGATATCCTGCGCAACAACACTGAGGAAGGGACCAGAGAAGCTCCATGACCTCAACTACCATAGCCAGTGAGGAGAATACGTCATGGAGCTCCTATCTACTAAAGGCGCACACATCCGCTGAACCCTCACTAATCTATGACTACTATTTCCTATTCATCTCACTACTCTAGGACAGAGTATGGGATAAGTTTGGGGGGGACTTCATAGCATCAGTGAGGGAGGTATTAAAAAATTTCTCCTCTTTTCCTTTCCTTCAGAATACTCCATGTATACATTGTATATAAATGTTTGATAGTAAGCAATATATACACACAAACTGTCTATTTTTCAAAACTTATAAAAATTACTTTATCTTAAATACTTGGTACAACTTCCAATTTGTTCTCTCTGCTCCTAAGGCTGTGTACATTTCTACTTTGCTCTCTTGAAAACGTAGTCTTAAATGACAAAGTCTATAACATTTCTACACCAACCTTGAAAAATAATTTCCTTCCGGCTAAGAGATGTGCAAGAGAAGGAAAGAGCTACCCAAACAGCAAAGTTCCACTTTCCCTACCCAACAAAACCCCAAAAGTGAGAAATGTCTTATGAGAGTGAATAAAAGCATGAGAGTTGTGCCCAAAATAAAAACACACACACTTGTATTCTCAAAGGTACTCATCTTTAGGCATGGTAGATCCGGGGAAGTGGTACGTATGATGTGAAATCACTGCTCTAAAGCCAACTAGCTTGGGTTGTAGGGACCACTTGCCCATTAATGGACCCATATGGATGGCCCGATGAGAATCAATGAAAACCCAAAAGCCTTAAGCCTTCCTGAAAACCCCACTTCCTACCTCCATGATTCAAAAAGTTTGGTTTCAAAGCTAACTTCAAATAGAATGCACCAAAAATCTCACAAAAGCTTGGAGAGATTTCCATTCAATAAAGGCAAGGGAAAAGTCAATTTGCTCATGGTCGGACACAATTTTCCTCAGGACATTTCAAAAATCTACTTAACCTTTGTCTGAATACTACGCACGGTAGTTAAAAGTATCACAAACAAAGGTTTTAAAATCAGTACAGATTGATTGAGGACAATCAAATTGCTAAGTTTGGGGGAGTTGATAACACCCACTTTATGGCTGCTAGAACGTATATTTTACTGCCAAAATAGCCTCCAAACTTAACTTCCTCTTTGTTTTATTCTATTTATTATGAAGAATCATGTCCACTATGCCCTGACAATATTTTCCATCTTTTCTAGAGCTTTTCCTATTTTTCCACAAGAAAAGAAGCACCAATGGGCCCATTAGGCCCATCAGCAACAAAGCCCATGTTCAAGCCAAGTAGCTCGCCAACATCAGAGGCCGACACGCCCCTCTAACCCGTCATGGTCGCTACCCACTACGATAGCAACCCAACACGGGCGTGTCATGCAGGAGTCTCATCCCGCTGCGGCCCTTTACCCGATATGGTGCCTAACTCATCACGGGTCACAAGCCGACGAGGTCATTACCTGACATGGCCACCCCTCAACACCACAGCCTAACAAGGCCCCAACCCGCTATAGATGGACATGATACACTTGCTGCCTAGCACTCTCCCAGCCTAACACGTTTAACGAGCGACAGCCGTATCAGCCCTCTTGAAGCCTCAAGAATGAAGCCACAGATGAATGACACATGGACCAATAAAAGCTACAACTCCCATCAGCTCGCTGCCTATAAATAGCATATACAAGCCTATGATGAGACGGGCCAAACCCTACCAGAGCTAGTCCCTATATCAAAGGAGCTAGTGTGTCGAGTCCCCATAAGTCTTCCAGGTGATAACTAGGTGAGCACACTCCCATCCCGAGAGGAATGGGAGAAGTTCACTTAGAGATCGTTCTGGTAGCAACAAGCATCATGATATGATCCTCAAGGCCACTTCAAGCATGTCAGGTTCCTATCTAGGCTTCAACCCGAGACAGCTTGCCCACCTATACCTGACACGAAGAACCGAAATGCCTTAACATGATGTTAACCTGATATGCATCCTAGCCCAATACAATACCCAACCCGATACGGTCTCTACCCATCATGGTTGTAGCCTAACACGGCTAGCAACCCGACATGACTCTATCAGGAAGACGTCCTCTCTAGATTTGACCCTTACCTGTCACGCTCCATGACCCGACACAGTCAGTGACCCGACATGATCGTATCCCGATATGGCCTCTACCCGTTACCGGGTTAGCATCATCTTAGGCGTCCATTGTTGTGTACTTTGGTTTCTTAAATCAAGGAGAATGATATTTATCTTTCCTTTACAACATTTTCTTTCATTTAATAAAAACAATATTGTATCTAAACCATTATGCTTCTTCATGATTATTGGAACCTATGGAGTTTATCTCATATCATTCTATGTATGGCTTTATCTCGTTGGATGATTTCTATCTGGCATTTGAGTTCTAGTTTCTTCTTCCTAATTCACACTTTTGACTAGCTATATAGAATTGTGTTTCTTATTTTGAATCCTTCGAGAAAAGGATGCCGTAAACTTCTAGAGCTTGGTCTGATTCAGGAGTACGAGAGTACCTGGAACCAGAACTACACTCATTTTATCTTTCTGCACAAGCCCACGCCTGGTACCTTTGAGAAGAGGAACCCAGTGCATGGTTTGTTGGCATTTTCTTTGAGAGAAGAAGACACTGGATGTAGGACACGACTCCTTGTTATGATTAAGTTTTCTATATTCATGCTTTACCCCAAAGATAGTTCTATCTCCTCAGTTTCCTATATGCAAAAACTACCATAAAAACTGCTAAAACCCAAAATACCCAAAGCCTTAACCTTTCTGGTTACTCCACTTGGAGATAGGTTTTAGTTTAATTCTTTGTGATTCTTTTTTGATACAACAAACCTTAATCCCCTGACTCTCTGATGTGCTTAGACAAGTAAGACTTGGGTTCCAAAGTGCTATTCTCCTAGTCCCTGTGTTTGACCTTGAACTACTCTGAACATGTGCTAGTTGTAGGAGTCTTAAACATTTAGGTATTATGAATTATTAAAGTCTGATGACTTAGACATGTCTCCATTTTTGGACCCATATTTAAGGCCTGATCATTGTCTATGTTAGAGGTGATAGTGGGGTGACTTTGAAAAAATATATCTTTGACACATCCCAATGGAAATGTCAGGTGGGTTGATTTGTGAATTAACAAAGCCTACAAGAAAATTTCATTTTCTATACTGGTAGTTATGGTGGGAAACAAAATCTCCTACCAAAAAGAACCATTTCCACTGGAATATACCTTATCAAGTTGGAGTTTTTGGCGACATGAAGTGCATGATACCCGATATCCATGATAATGAGCATGCTACAAATTGCAATCTTGTAATGCATGAAAAAAGAATGCATGGTTGCTAGGGATATAATCCAACATACATGAATCTATTTACTTAGTGGCACATCTATGAAAAGATACATGTATCGAGTATCTACAAGTTTCATATTCAAATGTATGGGAGATATAACCTAGTATATCCATGTTTTTGATATGGTTTTCAATAATGCAAAAGGTGGCATGGTAGAGTGGCCCAAAACATTTTTATGACATCCAAGGTTACATCTTACATGAACTTTTTTTTGTTTTCATAAGTTTATTGTCTATTTTATACAAGAAGATGGATGTGTCTAGGTTTAACTTAAAAGAAGGAAAGTTTCATATAGTCAAGAAGTCTCATGTTTCAGGTTATAGTACCCATGCAACCCTGCTACATGCACTAGAATAATGCTCGGAGAATCCCTATCCCTAGTGAAATCCTCAACCACAAACTCAATAAGCTAAAGAAAAAATCATACCTATTTTACTATAATATTTGATTTTTGTCTACTTGTCATGTAATTTTTACGTTACTCTTTGTTTAGTGTATAGAAAGAACTATGATAACAAGGCAAAATACATACTTGATACCTAAAGTCCACAGAAATGAGTTCATAATACTTGTCCATGTTAAAGGCGCTAGATGGGGGACTTTGAAAAAATATATCTTTGATACATCCTGTTAGATATGTCAGGTGGGTTGATTCGTGAATCGAGAAAACCTACAAGAATAAATCCATTTTTTATACTGGAACTAATTGAAGGAAAAAAAATCTCCTACCAAAAAGAATCATTTCCACTAACAAATACCATATCAAGTTGGAATTGTTGGTGACATGAAGTGCATGCTACCCAAAATCCATGATAATGAGTATGCTAGAAATTGCAATCTCATAATGGTTGAACCAAAAAATGCATAGTGGCTAGCCACATATATGAAGCCCTTTACTTCATGGTGCACCTATGAAAAGATACACATATTGAGTATCTACAAGTTTCATATTTGAAGGTATGGGAGATATATCCATGTACATCCATGTTGTTTATATGGATTTTAGCAATATAAGAGGTGGCATGGTAGAGTGGCCCAAAACATTTTTATCATATCAAAGGTAACATATTACCTAAACTTTTTTTTCTCCTTAAGTTTATTGTCTAAACTTAAGAGAAGGAAAGATTCATAGATCGAGGAGTCTCATCTTTTAGGTTATAGTACCCATGCATCTTTGCTACATGCACTAGAATAATGCTCAAAGAATCCCTACCCTTGGTGAAATCCCCAACCCAAAACTTAAAAAGCTACAGAAAAACCATACCTATTTTACTATAATATTTGATTTTTTCTACTTGTCACGTAATATTTACATTACTCTTTGTTTAGTGTATAGAAAGAACTATACTAACAAGGCCAAGTAGGGACTTTATACCAAAGGTCCACATAAATGAGTTTATAATACTTGGCCATTTAGAGCTGTTAAAGGGGGTACTTAGCTAAAATATATCTTTCACACATCCCAATGGAAATGCCATGTGAATTGATTTGTGATTCAAGAGATCATATAAGAATAAATACATTTTCTATATTGGAAGTAACAGAGGGAAACAAAACCTCCTAACAAAAAGAACCATTTCCATTGGTGATACCATATCAAGTTGGAGTTGTTTCCGACATGAATTGCATGCTACCCAATATCCATGATAATGTGCATGCTACAAATTACAATCTTGTAATGCATGAACCAAATAATGCATAGTGTCTAGGGATATAATCAAACATACATGAATCCCTTTACTTCATGGTGCACCTATGCCAAGATACAAATATCGAGTATCTACAAGTTGCATATTCAAAGGTATGGGAGATACATCCTTGTATATCCATGTTGTTGAAATGGTTTTCAGTAATGCAAAAGGTCACATGCTAGAGTGGTCCAAAACATTTTTATGATATCCAAGGTAACATCTTACCTGAACATTTTATATTTCTTTAAGTTTATTGTCTATTCTAGACAACCTGATCGATGTGTCTAGGTTGAACTTAAGAGAAGGAAAGATTTATAGAATCGAAGAGTCTCATGATTCAGGTTATAGTATGCGTGAAAGCCTATTACATGTAGTAGAATAATGCTTGGAAGATCCCTAGACATAGAGAAATTCCCACCCAAAACTTAAGAAGCTACAAATAATATCATACCTATTTTACTATAATATTTGATTTTTTTACTTGCACATAATTTGTACATTACTCTTTGCCTAGTGTATAGAAAGAAGTATAATAACAAGGCCAATTGGGGACTTCATACCTAAGGTCCACACAAGTGAGTTCATAATACTTGACCATGTTAGATGAGTTAGAGGGGGTCACTTAGCCAAAATATATCTTTGACACATCCCAATGGAAATGCCAGGTGGGTTGACTCATGAATCAAGAGAGCCTACAAGAATAAACCCATTTTCTATACTAGAAGTAATGGAAGGAAACAAAACCTACTACCAAAAAGAACCATCACCGTCAACAAATACCATATCAAGTTGGAGTTATTGCTGACATAAAGTGCATGCTACCCAATACCCATGATATTGTGCATGCTACAAATTGCAATCTTGTAATGCATGAACCAAAGATAGCATATTGTCTAGGGATATAATCAAACATACATGAAGTCGTTTACTTCATGGTGCACCTATGACAAGAACACATATCGAGTATCTACAAGTTTCATATTTGAATGTATGGGAGATATGTACTTGTACATCCATGTTGTTGATAGCAATGCAAAAGGTGGCAAGGTAGAGTGGACCAAAACATTTTTGTGATATCCAAGGTAACATATTACCTAAACTTTTTTTGTTTCCATAAGTTTATTGGTATTTTCAAAATATATGCTTGCTACTATTTATAAAACATGAAAAACAAATAGTATTGAAGGATTTAAAACCTCTACAACTAGAAAAAGATTCATACATGGTGGATGCACATGTTTTTGATTTTGTAAAAGCATAGAAAAAAAAATATGACACAAATACATCAATACATGTCACTTGATGTAGTCCTTTTAATTGTTGTGGTTGAGGAACTGATAGGTAATGACAATATAGTGGCCCAAGACTATATAGAGTTTCTCACACATAAATGGCTGAGTACTTCTAATCAAACTAAGTCTAGCTTGGGTATGTATCCTTGTATGTTAACTGCACCTCATAATTCAATACATACATATAATCTAGATCCTACTTTTATAGATTTTTGCATCGCCATGCGTCTAATTTTTATTTTACCAAATATTAACCTTTTTATGCCATACATAATCAACACGATAGATAGTGGTAAAAATATAGTGAAGGTATACATGAAGCTTACATTTTGAGTCTACATACATCATGTTTTCTCTATACAACTATGACTAAGATCACACACACACATACAAAAATACCCATATATATACATCCTACTATTATTTCAAAAATTATCATGTTTACCAGTTTGATTTTAATGCTACCAACTCAGATTGAGGAAGAATATGGTCCTTGGGTTCCCTTTATTGGGACTATGTTCTATTTATTTTTGTTCTAACTGGTCAGGAATCCCAGAGTCACCAATATGAGCCTTGTTGCACTTTTCTTCTCTCCTCTGGGAGGCACGGTCAATTGAGAGGAAGGTGCTGACATCTCTAAATGAAGAATAGACATTGTACATTCCTTATCATTTAGCCAAAAGAAAATATTTAGATGGAGGTTTTTGAACCTTCTATTAAGCCACAAAAATTTTATACCATCATAAATTTTATTCCCTATAAGTTTCTTCAAAGTTCTAAACCATCCATTCCAATTTTTTATATAGATAACATAAGTAGGTTAACATATAGTACTCTACAGGCACATGATATACTTCCAAGTCTTTTTCAAAGATGAAACAAATTTGAGCCAAAACCACCATAATTTATGAAAATAGATGTATGTATATATTTTTGTGTATATCATTTATAATAGATTCTACCCATTGTTAAAGAAGCTATTCAACTTTAATTTCATGCTATGGTGATTGAGAAGGAAACTACAGCTTCAATGTCACAAGGCAGTGTTCTTGGGGTATGGGGTCTGGGCCACATGTGGGTTCCTCCCCAATCCCCCTAGGCCTCTTCTTGTTTGGTTCATATGAGTCTATATATAAGATATGATTGGTCTCAAATGATCTTCCGTTGGGGGTTAGTGTAAAAAGATTCTCGACCCTCAACTTAGTTTCTTTGGCATGGTTGGAAAGAAAATCAGCTTGGTGGGTATGATAGGGGGTTGAGATGAGCCTTATATCACACTCTGCACATGGTTCTTTAAGGGTGGTGTCATCATGATTGGGTTGAATGTGTAATAGAGAAACACAAGATGCAACACGTATTAGGTTTTACATATTTATCACCCAATACTCAACCAAAATTTTTGAGTGTTTTGGATCGATGTAGAAAGTGAGGATGAACACATGTACATATTCATTTGGTTGTCTAATACTTTGTTCTTGCATGGCTGATATGAATAGAGAGTTAGAGATATCTTTACACTAAAATTAGGCTAAGAAAACTTAACAAGTAAAAAATAAAGTAAATTTTGTGAGGTATACTAAATGAGAGATAAATGAGAAACAAAATGGAAACTGATGGTAGGTGGAGAGGGTTTGGAAACCTCCATGAAAGTTAGATTAGAAAGAATGGACCCTGGACAGTTGATGTTTGTATATGGATCGAATCAAGGTCAACTCTAAGGAATGGGACCAGATAAAGGAGAAACTCATTTACTCGAGGGAATAGCAGAAAACCATGACAAAAACACGATTATAATTTTTCACAATAATGATGAACTAAAATACAATTATGTAATGTAAGAAATGCCAAAAGTGTAGAAGTAGATGACAAAAGAGTAATTATTACAATTCTCATTTCTATCATAGTTTCATCACCATACAAGGTAAATACAAAACTAAAGGAAACCCAGTTATAGCTAAGAGGTTGTTGAGGACCATGTGGCTACTCTAATCTATCTCCAAGCAAAAGACTATTGTGTAGGTTGTAGCTCGAGGTCACCTATGGCAACATCTTCTCCACCTAAGGGGTTGGAAGAATATCCTTGAAGAGAAGATAAAGTGGAAATTGTTAGCATAAAAGTTGATATGTGCATATAAATAGAGAATATAGAATATTAGTGGAATAGGACAACAAATAATATAACAAGGCTTCGCAAGCAAAAGAGAGAAAGAGGACATTCAAATAGATATCAAAAGAAATCTTCATATATCAATATGAATATGAATGGACAAAAGATACAATTATCAAATCTTATCTTTAAATCTCAAATAATAGAACATTAATAAATAATACGAATTATGAATTCAGATTATCATGATAACAAGTAGTAAAATAAAAATTAAGATACGGCATCATCACCATATACACATATTATGAGATCACAACCATAATCTTTGGGGGAGTAATCACATCACATCCTTATTATCCATCCAACATCATGCATCATTATTGTAACATCTCTGACCTGGGTTATGAACTAACCCTAGGTTTTTTTCCTAAATATGTAATTAAATCCTTGTGATTAACTTTGGGCATGTAATTAAGTTCCTCAGAAACATATATTTCAATTTTGCTCCTTTATATATAAAGTTGTAGCATTGTTTTGTAATACAGGGATCTATGTGCAAATTACCCATTTAAGGGATTAACTTGCAAATTGCACATGTTGAGATGTTCTTCTGATGTTGAGACATCATGAGGATGTTTATGATAAAGTTTGAGGGATTTCCCAAGCTTGAGCACCAAGGTGCAGCTGTGGAAGCAACCCTTGTACTTGAAAACCCTAAATTGGTGTAAAGTGCAATTTACCCAATTTGAGGGGTGCAACTTGTAAAATACATCATCTAAAATATCTTTTATGACTCTTGGCATCATTTAGAAGAGAAATGATGAAAAGGTCACTTCATTTGAATAATCATATAATAAAGAATACCTTTGTGATTGAATAATCAAGGTGTATGTATAATAGCCCTTTTATGTGTATGCTTTAGTGATGGGTTGATCCTCTTTGCCTTCAATTCTTGACCTTGGAAGGAGTTTGTCCTTAGAAATAAGATGTGGGTACGTGCAAAGAAGAAAGGAAGGACTTAGATGAGAAATGAGGAAAGCATATGTTCTTATGTTGAAATTTCACCTAAGTATATATACTACCTTCCCCACTTAGCAAGGGAACGATCCTCTTCTTTTCATTTCTTTTCCCCTTGCTCAAAACCGACTAAGGCTAAGCTATGGAGCAGAGAAGGACGACCAAGGGTCCTAGGTAAGTTTGGATCATCCCTTTTGCTTGAATTCATGGAGGAAACTCATTTTCAAGGTTGAATTCATGGCTAGCTCACCTAGCTTTATCTTTCTAGCCATTCCTTTTCAACTTTCCTTGGAGAATACACCTTGGCCGACCTGTGGATCTCAAAGACACCATTAAAGGCTTGGAGATTGGAAGCTTGGAGCTCAAGTAACATCCTTTAGGCGGGTTTTATAACTCTAAACCTTATGCTTTGATTATACATCTTTTTCTATGCATATAGTTGCTAGTTCTTCTTCTTCCCTATCTTCCCTTGCATCCTTGCAAGCAAAATCGTGAAGAACTGCTACTGTTCTTGAGGTAGAAGATAAGGGCGTTAATTCCTATGCTTATCCACGGATTTCCACTTTACCAAACGACCTCCACCAATTGCCCATATGGTTTACACAACCGTTTGGTGGGAAACAGTTTCAGGGTCGTATGAAGGCAAACGGCCTTCAAGACCATTTGATCGCGTTGACAAAACGAAGACCGTATGGGAATCTTGTTTATAATTATGTAGGTTAATCACCCACAAAATTTGAGGGGTTAACTCCAAAGGAATCGTGAGATATAAGCAAATCAATTAGCAAATGCAATTGAATTAAGTTCTGATTTTCAATCTGTTTAATTTGCCCTTTTTGGGCAAACGGTCTCAAGTCCATTTACGATGGTTGACCAAGCATTGAGCATTTGGTATTACTGTTCATAATGATGTTGATTAATGACTCACCAAATTTGATGGATTAATTCCAAACGAGTTATGAGTTGAAGGTTGATTAATAGGGCAAATCCTAATTGAAATCAGTGTTGAAATTCCAATGAGTTAATTAGTGATTTTGGGTTGATTAGCCCAAACGGTCTCACGACCGTTTGGGGAATCATAAAAACGGTCTCAAGACCATTTGGGGATCACCCAAGACCGTTTAGAGGTCTGGGGTCAAGTATAGTTGACCAATTGAAGGTCCAAAAGTACCAAATCATATTGCAATTAAGTATTGATGTGATGATCAACTCAATAGATCAAATCTTGATGAATTTTCACTAGAGTCTAAAGGATGGATGGGCAAACGGTCTCAAGACCGTTTGGAACTCATCCAAATGGTCTCAAGACCGTTTGGTGTCAACCCAAGACCGTTTGGAGGTCTAGGGTTATGGTAATTTGATCAATTGAGGACCCAATTACAGTGGGTTATTGAAATAATCAAATTGCTGATTTGTGACTTAATTAAGGTTCAACCCCTATCAAATCAACTTAGATTTTGATTAATTCTTGGGCAAACGGTCTCAAGACCGTTTGGAGGTTATCCAAACGATCCCAAGACCGTTTGGGCCAAGTTTGAGCCCGATTGGAGGTCAATTGATGGGATCAACTTCGATTTGATTCACATTGTTGAGTGTTGATGGTTGAATGTTTATAGACCTTAATTGAACCAACTCCAACCCTATTTGGATATCAATTGAGGATCAATTGAGTGACCAATTGGTTAAGGCTAACCCTAATTGTCTCAATTGATAAGTGGTTAGCAAGCTTGAGACCAATTGAAGGCTTCAACATAGGAAACCCTAATCGAGTTTACCCTTTGAATCACCTTGGAGGTCCATGCGATCTTGAGCTTTTAGGACCATACGACTTCAGGACCGAATGAGTTCATACGACTTCAGGACCGAATGAGTTCATACGACTTCAGGACCGAATGAGTTCATACGACTTCAGGACCGAATGAGTTCATACGACTTCAGGACCGAATGAGTTCATACGACTTCAGGACCAAATGAGTTCATACGACTTCAGGACCGAATGAGTTCATACGACTTCAGGACCGAATGAGTTCATACGACTTCGGGACCGAATTAGTTCAAACGACTTCAGGTTCGAATGAGCTCAAACGACCTCAGAAGTCAAACTATGACTAAACGGTCTTCACCCCATCTTTGGCAAACGACCTCAAGATCGTTTAAGGGTAAACGGTCTTGAGTGTCATGTGGTCTTGAAGTCAACCAAAGCTAAACGGTCTACAACCTTAAACGATCTCAGGATCGTTTGAAGGTTGAAGGTGTGAAACCTATTGGGGACTTTTAAGGATAAGTCTGCCTAATGCCTTGAAGTCTTAGATGGTTTGATGGTTGTTCAACCTAAACCCTAATGATACCTAGGGACATTAAGGGTCAAGTGGTTAGTATATTAACCCATGTTATGATCAATGGTGAACTTTACCAAAATACCCTTTATGGATTCAAGTAGGTAACCCCTTTTTATCATGCAAACCCCAATGGTTACAATGGTGATGACTTGGCTAGGCTTATCAATGTTGATTAGACCTAACCCAATCTAGAGGGATGTAATCATCACCTATGAGCAAGAGGAGAGAGAAAATCCCAATTATGGTTGAAATCCAAGTAAAATACCTTCAATATATATGAATGTACATGATTAGAGTATGATCCACCTATGTGAGATCATGAAAACCCTATTTATGATAATTGATGAATCTTAATCTTATCTGAGAGCATCATTGATGATGTTCCTCATACATGATGATGTTGTGAGTTCATTTTACCATAATGTGTATAATAAACCCTAATTCTAGGATGATGGCATGTAATATGAATAGTAAACCCTAATTGATGAGAATCAGGGAACTTAGCTCTTATGGAAAGAGTGGAAAGTATAATTCTTGATTTGAATTGCTTTTATCAATTGAATTAACCTTGCAGGTTCTGATATGAAGATGATCATATCCAGGTATGGATGATGATGCTATATTCATTGAAAGCATGTTGTTAGCTTTATGAATAGTAAAATATCTTGATGCCTTGTCAATGGCAACCTATGAATTAAATGGGTTGTGAGAGCCATAAATACCATCAAGGTCATGCTTTAGAGATGACTTGTGATGAATGTATTGAGAAATGATGATTGATGAGAGTTAGGCTTGTTACATTTAGTATTCTCATTTCATAGCTGTTATGCTAATGTTATTGTTTGAAGAACAATGTATGATGTTAAAAGAATACTGAATGTACCTAACTAATAAAGTGTAATGTAGAGCCCTGATCATAGATCCATCATTGTCAGAGATCAAATGATGGTGAAACAGGTTTTCCTAAGGGAAATCCTGGATCACATACTTTTGAGTATGTGGGGTATATGGATGTTTAGAAACTTACATCCTAGTGTAGGTGTTTGATGTAGATGTGTAATCCGTCAATCCTTCACTACAATCACATATCGTATCAGTGGATGGTAAACATGAAACCTCCTGATGACAAAGAAAGCACAGATATCTGTATCAGTGGAAGATAAACATGAAATCTCCTGATGACGAAGAGAGTACAGAACACCACTGTAACTCTAAAATAGCGAAGGACCAGATTACCCTGGTAAGCTATTATAGTAGAGGCACGAGATGTCCTACAAGTAATCCTCATACTGACTGAGGAAGGTGAAGGTCATGAGAATCCGGCTCTTTCGATGACCTAGTATGATACCAAGGCACTTAGCAGTGATTGGTTGGAGTATGAGTGGTAAACCTCATCTCCACAAGGCATAAAAGTAATGTTTGAAAAACATAATCCACAGTGTAGCATACCTGTTAGAGATAACTACGAGTTGATTGATTGATGTTACACTGTATAGTGCAAATGTCTTCATGTTTCATAACTGTTGAACTCATGCTTACTATTAAATCTGATGTTGAATACTTTAAAGCTTTTACTGCTTAAGTTATTCTTTGAGGTGCTATAATAAAGCTTCTGGTGGAGAGTTATAACTCTCGCTGGGACAATTATGTAAAATTGTCTCACCCCGTAGACATCAAATTTTTAGGTGGACGTCGAGGACGGAGGAACAGGTCTACAGGTGACCAGTCCCAGCAGCAGTAGCACCAAAGGCAGCAGTAAAATCTCAGGTGGAGATTTAGCCTGCCATGTGGTGTAGTTAGAGTCAGTCCTATGTGTCCTCTGTACTCTCAGGTCTTGGAGTCTTTTGGTCTGAGATTTTGGTTATGAGTTCTTGAGATTTTGTATCATGTTGTATATAATTACTCAAGAAGTAATTATCTGAGATGTAAACAGTTTATCTCCTTTTATGAAGGAAGTTTTATGGTTTCAATGCTTTATCTTAAAAAGTTTTAATTTCCGCTGATTTTTGGTATTCCGCTGCTAATCGAATCGCTTCCGCTAAGTTTAAATCGTGTTTATATCGTGGTTTGGAGATCAGAGCCCACAATTATCATCATCCATGATCGGGAATAGTTGTACAACAACTCACTTAAATAAATCTCACATCAAGATTTATTATTAGAGATAAAAGTACATAAATATCATGATAGCATGACATAAAGTCAAGAGAATTTGATGGAAGAACAATAAAACACCTGAAAATCATCTTATTTTCATATTTTGTTCACTTGATAGGAACATCAGAGCTCCAACTCAAGGATTGAACCCTCTTCTAGTCATGACAAGCATCAACTCTAGGAGAGAGGTGGAAGGGCGCACCAACCTGGCCTTCCACCATGACCGATTCTAGAAAGAAGAGGGAAAAGCCACACAGAGTGAACCACGACTAAAATCATGTGAATATATAGGTACTTCACCATCATGTGATCACACAATAGGTGAAACCATGGTGATTAGTGGTCAAAACATGAGAAAAGAGTCATTTTTAATCAGTGGGTAACAAAATGAACCCAAAATGGGGGGAAATCATAAGAATATCTCAATCAACAAATTAAAGATGCAAGGATATTTACCTAAGCCTATGGAGGTAAGACGCATGCTTCATAAGCCATCTTCAGGTTAGATGAACATTGGTGGAGTCCGGTAGATCACCACAAGTAGATGGAGATGGGTGAGATAGGTGTGGGGATATTGGCGATTGAAAGAGGTTTGCAAGCAATTTTAGAGAGTTGGACTGCTATTTGAGGGTATATAAAAATAGGATAGGGGTTCTCGGACGCCAGAGAGTCCTAAAGGAGATGGGACAAAGCGGGTATGGAGAATGCATACATCAAAAGGGATGAGTAGGGAAACATTCCCAAACAATCTAGGGGACCGATCTCCTAATCATGAGGGACATCAAAATGAAATCAAAAGAGATCAAGGAGGAGAGAAGAGGGATCATGGGAGGAGGATACGAAGGATTAGTTCTGAAAGGACTATAGAGTCCAGGAAGGATAGGACACAAGGAAGAGGACAATTCAATCATCATTGGATCTCCATCCAACAACTTCCAAAATGCTAGACATAACAAGGACTCATGACATAGACTTAGCTAGAAATATGAAATTTAGAGAAAGAAGATGTGTGACACAATAAATCATGATTTAACCCAAAATTGAGATAATTTGACTTACATTAGCACTAATACTTAGATATTTTATTTTGTAGTCAAATTAGTATAGCTACGACTATACAATGAAGCTGAAATTAGATATCCTAGTTAATTAGGACCCAAAAATCGGATTTAAAGTTAGATTTCTCTTCTAGGATTATATTATACGACTTCTAGTATAACTAGGGTTGACATCGTTATCTTAATATTAATTATTATACATCACATTAATTATCAATATAATATTTTGTGTTCAATTATCCTCATATATTTTTTGAAAAGGTTTATGGCGTATTGTTTTGCATGAGTTTTCATATTTTACTTGTTTATCCCATTAGTTCCATTGTGAACTTAGATAATGCTACATTAATCATTTCCATGTATCTATAAAGTTTGTTTATTATTCAGTTATTTATATTAATCAAATTAGATCCCATATTAAGCCTTTATTCATATTAATTTGCATAGGATTCCTAAATAGTCACATATTAATCCTTAATTATATTTGTAATAGTGATCAAATGAAGCATGTATGACATAATTAATGATATCACTTATATATTGAGATATATCTAAGTCATTAGGTCAATTTAGTATGCATTAAGATATGACATTGATTATAAACCTCTTGTTAGTAATGTATAATATGTGGTATCGAACATGTATAGGTTAGGCTTAGATGGTTACAACATCAAGCTTAGGTCAATATGATCACTATATGTCACATACACCTCATCAACATGCATGAAGTGTAGGGTTAGGCTACATAATACTCATCATAATTATAGGGTTCACATATCCCAATTATGGTCACAATTACATAATAATTATTCATGTTACCTACATTAAATGGTCATTGAGGTACAAGTATGTGTATGAGAATATATTGTTAACATTGTTTGCCAATTCTAAAGATCAAGCATACTAAATTCCTACTCTTGGGATTAGAGTTTCTAGAGTTGACATAGCCAAATCTTGGCATCTTACGTCCATGAAAATAGATGGAGGCAAGTAGAGGTTGTTGGAAATTCTTAGTGGTTGATGGGATATGCGTGAAGACTGATGTGATGAGGTAGGGCCTAAGACCTCTCAATCCATTGGCCTATAAGATGGAGGTATGTCAAAAAAAATGGGGAACCCCTATCTTGGAGGCTTGGGAGGTGTATTTGTACTGTTAGGTGGTACATATTCAAAGTGGATCATATTGGATTGCGTGACCCTGATTGGGGTGGACCAGCTCTACCAGGGTCAATCCAAATCAATTATTGTCGTGCCATTGGTTGGATGACTTATATCAAAGATGAAACACATCACTCAATGAGGAATTATCATTAAAAAATTCCATTGATGAAAATGGATGATCGAATCCTAGTAATACTATTCTATATTGAGAATGCTAAACCAATGAAATTTGTAAATGGGTTCTCTTCAATGGGCTTTTGTTGAAGAACTACATAGGGGGAAGACTCACCGTCCAACTTAATCAACTCATTTCACTTCATCAAATTTGAGTCTGGGTTGGAATAAGAATTTTGAAGAAGCCTAAATTGGTCTGAGTGTTTTTTAGAACATGACCACTTTGAGTCCAACTTGATCGAGTTCTTCAAGGCAGTTGTGTTGAAGACTCATAGGAAACATCAAGCTGCTTGTTTGCGATAAAGGTTGGAGTTGTTTTTTGTTCCCCTACCCTACTCCTACTTCTTCATACTAACTTGATCATGCTCACTTGGACTCGATCAATTTAGAGTCATCAATTGGTTGAAGTCTGGAAGAATCCATCTAAGTTCTTTTGATCTTCAAAATAGAATTTAGAGAACCGATTGATTTCTCTATTTGGTGCCTCCAAGTCCCAAAACTATTTAGTTGGCCATATGTATCTTTAATAATGGTAAATTATAGAAACACTAAGAATCTAAAACTAATTAGGCCTATTTGTGATAGTACAACCACAAAAATCACTGTAAAACACTATGCATTATTGTGTATATTTAAGATTTGTAGCTGCCTCACTTCATGTTGTCTTTTAATGTGGCAATAAGCAATCTACTTCTTTGTCTCATTCTTTTCTCTTTTTGTTGATGTAGTTTTCAGGTTATTTATCATTGATCATCAATTTTTATTATATGTTGAGTCATCTTTAGTTGGATTTTTTAGTTGGTTGTGGCTACTCTCCTATAAGAGAGCATCGTTGTTTATATCCTCAGCTAGGTCTTATTTTTTATTCTGCTTGCTTTTGTTGTTTTTTGTAGGATTCGTGTTCTTAGGAAATTTATCTTCAAATCACCATTTTTGACATCCTTCCTACTATAGATACATGCTCAAGTTGAAGGAAAAATTATTGAAAATCTAGTGAAATGAACATCATTGTGGAGAGATTGATGCATGCAAATATTATCATTATTTGAGATGACTTCTTGTACATTTATGAGCTTTTATATGTTTTTTACTTATATTCTAATGAACTAGTTGAAGATACCCTTTGGCATAAATTTTATCTAATTTCCTTTTTTGTAAAATTATAATATTTCTCTATATATAATTACTTTATTGTTTGTATTTCATGTTCAATGTGGCAAATAAGCAAGAGTTGGAGCTACTAAGCTCATCTCAGTGACCCGAGAAGGTTCTCATGATAAAATTCAACACAACTATAGGGAAATCTCAATGCTATTGAAAAAGCATTGATGCTTTTGAGAGGATAGATCCATACACTGAGACCACTCATGGTTGTACCAAAAATAATGCCTAGAAAAGCCACAAATACACTACCATGACATCTTGGTGATAGCTAGACCCATTGCAATGGTATGGACACACAATACAAGAGTAATGCCAAGACATATCAATAATATCCACAATCTACTTGGTACTACCGACCTAGTTCCAATCATTATAGGAAATAGAGGGATACATGTTAGCGATCCACAACTGATGATATTGATTCAGCAAATGTGACAAACTATATCATAATGCAAAATCTAGTGTTCTAGATCTTTTAATGGGATGATTTCCCATTTATGACTTAACGGGTTGTGGCCACAAGAAAAACAACTCTAATGACCGCGCATAGGAACTAGGGACTGGAGAAAAAGAAGGAGATAGAGGAATGTGGTGATCTGGGAAACTTTGGAGGGTGATTTCAAAACCATAATAATGCTAGTCGCACTTGACTTCAAAGAGGGTCTCAGTTAATGATGGCTCCTGCAATTCATCGATTTCAATTCATGTTGTCCAACTTTTCTCATTTTCTATGATATCATGTCAACAAGCAGGGCTAATCCCATATTCTCTAGGACCAGGGAGTAATCTGATATTAATTTCTATATGACAAGCTCTATTTATGATTATTTGGTTTAATTATTGATGACAACAATCACTTCAATTTACAATGTTCATGTATGATTAACATGAATTATGCTATAGAATTGAATCATTATAAAAGCAATGTTAATACTCATAAAAAGTATCATCTCCATGATTAACAATGCACTACAAAAGATGGGCAACAATTATGAGGTCTGATATCCATAGTAAAACCTTATGTATTTGATCTATTATATGAGCACCACGAAGGTGGGTTTGTAATTAGATTAAATAATGCATTGCACCATGAATGTGGGCAATGTTGCTACACATGACAAATTTTAAACGCAAAGATAGTTTATATTTATGTGGATTAATATTATGGTGAATACTTACTCCTGGAGAATCCAATGAACTATTGCCAATCATATTTATTTCATAGCTACATTAATTGTAAGTCTTTAGTTTGAATAACCAAACCAAACTTTTAAGGTCTAGATGAATGGTTTCTAGATAGTAATAGTCTTTATCTTCACAATTTCATGAGTTTGGTAACTTGGTATGTTTTTTGTCATATACTACTTGACACATACACTTATTGTTTTCATGCACGTCATACACATGTCATGTTTTTGTGTCATTTCTAACAAATTGTCAATTCTGGCCCTACTTGTGCTACAACTAACAAACTAGGACATTTTATTTTTTCTTAGTTACTTTTTTACTAAAAAGTAATTTCTACATCTTTATGTTATCCCATACTAGTATTATGTGTTCTTACATTGATTCAAAACTTTTAAGGTACTAGTTTATGGTCCACACTTGGGCCACTAACTATGAAGATCCTTCTCCTCCACATGTAGATCATGAAAAAATATCTTCAACAAGCAAAAGAATAATTAGCCTCATTTTGTATCTACTTCCACATACACCACCACTGACAACACATCAGTTTCATTGGAGGATAAAGAGGAACAAATTATCAACTCGGTATATCTAGATGTTGAAGAAGAAGAAGAAGACATGACGAACCATGAAGATGAAAATAATGATGATTTGGTAGTTTTAAATGATGAGCAGAGTAGGGAGAAGATTAAAGCATCTTTAGTCAAAACACCAGTGGGTCCAATTAAGCATGTGGAAGTTAACGTTTAAAGCCACAAGATAGATGTAGGCCTGGTGGATTTGGTAGGTCTCAGGAATTCGATGGACACATTATGAAGGATCGAATACAACACATCAACAATTTTGTGGAAAGCTATTACATGTTGTAGATTGACAGGATGCCAACCACTATTATTTGTTTGAATCTAGTTCCATATTCATTGATGGACAAGGCAAAAAAATAACTTCTCTATATCACTCAAGATTCTATAGGTACTTGGGATGAATTGATTGAAATGTTTTTGGAAAGGTACTTTCCTCCTAAGATGACAAATGAACTAGTAACCAAAATCCACTATTTCAAGCCACATTAAGTTGAGACAAATTTATAAGCTTGAGAGTGTTACCAAAACATGCTTTGAAAGGTTTCATGTCATGGAATAGATATTTATGTCTAGCAAAAATATTATACTATGGTTTTCACAAGGGGTACACGGCCACACTGGATAGTACAAGAGTAGATTTCTTTATGAATAATAAGACAAAAAATGTCATGAGAAACTGAAGAACATGGCCAGAAACTAGTAATAGGGTGATGAAGGTGACTCTTCTACATCATCCAAGAGAACCATGGAGTATGTGAAGTCAAGGAGCTAAGGACACAAATGGCTCAATTGAAAAAGTAATTAGGGACTATGATTGCCACCTTAGATGGAAATGAGGAACACGAATATATGTATATGCACTAGTCCAACAATAAGAGAAATTGTCAGTATCCTTGGAACAACCACCCAAAGTTTTCTTGTAAGGATTCTAACAACTTTCATCATGACCCTCCATAGCTGCATCAACTTCCATCTCAGTAACCCAATATTCTAAAACAAAATTAGCATCAAAGAGATCCAAGCACGCTTGCTAGGTTTGAGGATATGTTTGGAAATTTTATGATGAAAAATGAGTCATATTTTAACAATCTAATAGGGAGAAGTAGAACCAAGGGGATTAGATAATAAGTTGGGAAACCATATCTCAAACTTGGCAAAAAACATAGTAGTTTTGGAACATCCTACTCAGTAGGGGTTCCAACAAAATACTGACATCCCATAGTATAACCAACAAGCCAAAGAAGTGACACTTCATAGTGGGAAGCTGATAGAGAAAGAATATGCAACAAAGCATAACAAGGTAAGGAAGACTGAGTTAGCAACGTATATTCATGAGGAAGTAGTTGAGAGGGAGATAGTTCCTCCAGTGTAGATACCTAAGGTAGCAATACAAGAAAATAATGTTGAATTCAGATTTGGTGGTGGAAAATCCCCTAAGAAGGGCTATGTTCCACCACATCTCAACAAGAATATTGTGCTCATACCTTTTCTAAATACCCTTAAGAAGGACAAGGAAGACTGACAAGTCAAGAACTTCTTATATGTCTTATGCAAGCACCATGTTGATCTCATGATAGTGAAGTCCCTTGAGCTGATACCCTCTTATGAAAATTTTCTTAAAGACACAATTAATAAGAAGAGGAAGTTAGACGAATTTATGTAGTGGTACTAAATGAAAAGGTAAACATGGTGATTCAAAGGAATTTACCCAGGAAAAGAGAAGATACATGATGATTTGATATACCTTGTTCAATGGGTTGTTTTGGCTTTGATGATGCACTATGTGATTTAGGATCATCCATTAATCTCATTCTACTCAAGACATTCAAGAAGATGGAATTTCAAACCTCCAACAAGACTAATATGAAAATTTAACTGGCTGACAAATATTTTATTTGGCCCTATTGTATTTGTGAGGACGTCTTGTTCATGGTGGATAGAATTTGATGATGGTTCTCTCTAGGTATAAGAAATCAAGGAAGTATACATGGTTACTGTTGTTGAAGCTATAAGATGTGCAAAAAAGACTAAAGAATTTTCTTTGCCTATGTTTCTTTCATAAGGAGTTGTGGCAACATCACAACATTCTTATCCTAGTCTTGCATTGAATACATATCTGATGAATCTTACATATGTTTTTATTCTTGATGAGTTGATGAAGGAATGTGTTGCATTTTTGAAGGCATTACTGGACTTCTAAAGAAAGTACTTTGAATACTTGAGATCATCATTGCCACCTCTAATACCATCACTTGAGTTCCCTTATGATCTTGAGCTCAATCCTTCACCACCCCATCTAAAGTACATAAATCTAGCTATGAAAAAGAAGTTTCATGTGATTATTTTTTCATCCTTAAGCAGATTAGAAGAACAAATCTGATAATTGTCTTGAAGATCCATCAAAAACTATACGTGTGGTCTATTGGAGAAACAAAGGAATCTCTACAAGATTGTGTCAAAACAAAATCTGGATGGAGGAAGGATCAAAACATGTGTCACGTCCCCAAAGGAGACTGAACCCCATAATGACTTAGTTAGTCAAAAAGGAGGTCATCAAATTATTATCAACAAGAATATTTCTGTTATTTCTAATTTCAATTGGGTAAGTGGTACTTATCTAGTGCCTATGAAAATGGGGATAACTATGTACACCAATTTTCAAATGAAAGGGTTACCACATGATTGGTTATTGGGTGGTGTGTGTGTGTACATTATCACCACTAAGTGTTGCTAGAATAAACGACTACTTTCCATTTCCATTCATTGATCAGATTTTGGAATGGCTCTCTAGCCGTTCTCCCTTTCATTTTCATGAGGGATATATAGGTTATAATCAAATTTCTACTGAGCCTAAGGATCAAGGGGACTCAACCTTCACTTTTCATTATGGTACTTATCTATATTATTGAATGCCCTTCGCTCATTGCTACACACATGCCTCTTTTCAGAGGTGCATGCTCGTCATATTTTAAGATATCTAAGTGTTTCCTCATATTTTTAGTGCATAATTTTTCAACATATGGTGAGTCATTTTCAAATTTATTGGATATAGAAAGTCTTCTAAAAATGAGAGAACACTCATTTATTCCTTAATTTGTAAATATTTCATATGATGATTGACGAGGGTATAGTGCTGGGACACAAAGTGTCCAACAAAGGCATGGAGGTAAACCTTATAAAAATAGAAAAAATCTTCAAACTTACTTCACCTTCATTAGTGAATGCATTTTAGAGTGGTTTAGGCCATGTAGGATTTTATCGGCAATTCATCAAGTATTTTTCAAAGATACTAATACCACTTTTGAAAATTCTCAAAAAGTGTGTGGATTTTTATTTCAATGAACGGTGTTTGAATACTTCGAATATTCAGAAAGAAAGGTTAATTTCATCACCAGTTGTGGTGGATTCTTATTGGAACCATCCATTCAACCTCATGCGTGATGCATCTAATTTTGTAGTTGGAGTTGTTTTCTGAAAGAAAAAAAATATTTGTTTATTATTTATTATGCTTCTCGTACAATGGATGATGCCCAACTAGACTACACTACCACTAGAAAAAAAAATCTTTTAGTAGTTGTATTACATGTTCATAAATTTAGGCAATTGTTGATTGGGAATAAATTCATTGTTAGGACAGACCATGTTGTAATAAAAATATCTACTACAGATGAAGGGGTCGAGACTTAGATAATTTGATGGATCTTGCTCTTGCAAGAGTTTGACATTGAATCTAGAGATAAGGTTGGCAGAGAGAATGTTGTCGTAGACCACCACTCTTGTCTAGATATATAGGAAGACATGTTAGGTATTCCAATTTGGGAGAGTTTCAAAGATGAGGAGTTGTTTGCAATTAAACCACTTGAACCTTAATGTGCTAATATTGTTAATTACTTAGCTTGTGGGGGAATACATGGGGACTGATTTATTCAACGAGAAATAAAATTTTCTATTCTTTGAGATATTATATCTATAATGATCCTATTTTGTTGAAGCAGTGTAGGGATGGGATTTTGAGACAATGTGTGTCCAAGTGGAAGGTTGAGACTCATTGTCACTACCTACCCACCTAGTGACACTACACAAGTTCTATGACTATTACAAAGGTGTTAGATAGTGAATTTTACTAGCCCTCCTTATTCAAGGATGCATTTATTTTTGTGTAGAAACTTGACTCATGTCATTGTACTGACAATATATCTAGGATACAAGAAATGAACATGAAGATATACTACGAAGTAGAAGTTTTTAATGTTTGGGGTATTGATTCCATCAAATCAGTTTGACTTGTTTGATTCATACTTATAAATTTCGTTTTTGGTTGACTACATGTCTAAATGGGTAGAAGCAGTCAAACCTAGACCAACGATGCTCAAATAGTATGTAGATTTGCTAAGGATAATATTTTCATCTAGTGTGGGGTTCCTTATTTGATTATCAATGATGATGGATCTAATTTCACCAACTAGAAATGTGGAGCCCTTTTGAGTAATTATGGAGTAAATCACAATGCAAGTACCCAGTTTCACTACCAAACACAAAGACAAGTTGATGTGACCAATTGGGAAATAAGGATGATCTTGGAGAAAATTATTTCAAAGGACCATATAAAATTAAGTGTGAAAACAAATGATGCATAGGCTTATAGGACTTCTTTGAAAACTATGTATGATACCCTACAAAATTGTTTCTGGTAGAGCATGTCACCTCCCAATATAGATTGAACATAGAGCCATGTGGGATTTGAGGACATTAAATTTTGATCTGTATGCAGCATGCACAAAGAGACAAGTCAAAATCAATGAACTAGATGAGATAGTCTTGATGCCTATGAGAATTATAAAGAAAGAAATAAGAACTTTCATAATAGGCAAATTACTCATAGAGTTTTCCACCTAGAATAGTAGGTTTCATTATTCAATTCTAGGATTAGGCTACACCTGGGTAAACTTAACCCTAGATGGACTAGCCCATACAATGTAGTGTAGATTCATCCATAGTAATATATATGTTGTGTTTCAAACTAATGGACATCGACCGAAACATTACTTTGGGGGTGAGATTTTGAATGGGCATGAAGATCTCAAGCTCTTGTTCCTTCAATTATATAGTAGTTAGATTGATTTTCTTCATTGTTATTTTCTTTTTAACTTGAGTGTTTTTAATACAAGATAAGGGTTCCCTAATGTGTGTTTCAAATATGCAGATACATATCGAATCGACACTACCAACAACACAACCAGTGGCATCAAGCAGTAATGATTCCATCACACTAATCTATTAGAATATTTTGTAGCACCAACCCACATATTAGTACCACTGGCACAACATGGGTTCTTCACAAATTTTCATAAGATACAAGTCAAGTTGATACCACTAACCACTAAGTTGGTACCGCCGACATCCAGAGATGATTTTGCTATGGATTAATTGCTTCAACTTAGTACTATTGAGAACCCTCTTGGTGGCTCTGAAAGCTTTTATGAAATTCTCTACATGTACAGAACATTTTTGGTTTTATTGAGTCCAATCTCTATAGCACAAAGATAGATTGTGAAAAAATACGTCTAAATGTCAAAGTTCAAATTGCTACTACCGACCTTCAACTTGGTAGCACCAAGCCAGGGGTTACGAACCCAAAAAATGGCATCTTTCACACCAAGTCCACACTCGCAAGTAGCATTGACATTGTCGAATAGTGTGACCCAAGGGTATGGACCCAACCGGCATGCATGCATTTATCAAGTGACCATGACATGATCCATGGATTTCTCACTTAGTGTCTCTAGCACGGACCATAAATTTAGTATTGCTGACATGGGAATATGTGATTGATAAATCATTGGTCAAAGACTCTTGGTATCAACAAGCATGGACTCATAGGTACACATATCATATCCAACTCGGTACCACCGACTACCATGTCAGTGGCATTGAGTCTTCTTGACAAGATCACATTATTGCTATAAAAATGCAAGGTGTGAGGATCCTAAGCACTCACTCTCATTGTGTTCTCACACTGGAGACCCTAAGAATAAGCATATGGAGATTCTTATAAGGATTCTTCATTGTCCTCTCACTCTCATGGAAAGATGTCATCCATAAGCATCTAGATCTTCAGTGATTGTTCCACACTAGCTCGTACGCAAGACAACATGGTTCAACTTCCCCTTTGATGGGAAAAATAAGAGGCTCTCCACTCTTCATATCTGTATTGTCATATAATTGTGGTACAAATATCATGCCTTCCTAACCATCGCATGCTTCACTTATGATGTCAATCTATTGTGTGAGTGACAAGGCATGGTAGGAAAATATTAACTTGTTGATGGTTGGCCCATCTCCTCAGATATTTTTCTCAAGTTCCTCTCTTTTTTGGAGTCTTGCTACCTCCACAAGCATGACCACAAGGAATGAAAGGAGGGTGGGTCAATTTCAAACTCTACAACTTCCAACACCACCTCACCTTGATGAACTTCAATGTCATCATTGGATGGATGATGGGGAGTCAACATTGTAACCCCAACAAGTTTGGCCACAACCTCACCTAGTTGTAGGTGATGGACATTATTTGAGTCTTTTGCATCAACTAGAATATGTCACTAGTCACTAACATCAAACTCCCCCTTCATTGTATTTTTATTTATATCTAATGAACACTATCTTCTCCAGATCTACTTAAGGGTAAGAGAAAGTTAATAGGGTTGAGAGTATGTCCTCCGAGCTCTATTGGTCTTAGGCAAGGAGTGTGTCAACCTCAACACCTTCCTTGTCTCTCACTTGCTTCACATCACCAAGGATGGAGAGAGGAAGTTTCCCATCCATTTTAGAGGCTTCATCACATAGATAGCCATGCATCTCCGACTTGATTTAACCAAGATAACACCATTAAATAATAAGATATTTCTTGACTCAAGAACTTCATGATGGCTCAGCTATTTACCAAACATGACTTAAGGGTATATGTTCTCTCCTCACATGGTGAGTGTGTCCTCCCTGATCCCATCTTAAAACTCTAGTGTATTAGATATCTCTGATGGCCTACAAAAGGAGAAGTTGAGCAAAGTACCCAAGATGAGAATGAAGAGGAAGTGGTTGAGCAAGAACAAGCACAAGAAGAAGAGCAGGAGGCCACACCTTATGTACCACGCCATCACCCACACCACAACCCACGTCACCTTAGGGCATCAACATTGACATCAGCCCAATCGAAACCAATGATTCCTTCTCAAGGGAAGGAAATTTTGGGATTCTTAACACCATCCATAAAGCACAACAACAAGAAGTAGGCAATCCCCAATTTCATGGAATCCATGAGTGGATTATGAAGAACCATGATCTGATCTTCACTCACCAGGGGGCCATGTTTAACAATGAGTGTCTCCTTATCACAAATCAGGAGAACCCCACAACAAGAACTGGCATGTGAAGTGTCTTACACAACTACTCTAGGGTCACTACTAGAGCCAAAGAATCTTTGAAAATTACTCAGAGCCTCCACAGTTTCTTGGCACACTCTACCCTCCTCATCTAAACATCTCCCTGGAGTTTTACCAGCCAACACCACAATGAAGGGAGTTGAAACATATCTTGCATCTTCATTAATCCAATTAATTGCATTTTCTTTTGTAATATTCAATTTGTAGTTGCTTGTTCTCCAAAAAGTATGTAGTGTAATAGTGGAAGGAAGTAATGATTTATTGAGTTAATTGTAGTTTGATGCTATTAAGTTCAATGCAAATTTACATGGTATCATGACGTGTGTATTCAGTTTACAAAACTTCATTTAGTTAGTACCACTAACACTTTGTTGGTACCACCAACACATCCGTCATATTCTAAGAATATGGAGAAACACCAATTACATAGAATTGACTACCTAGTTGGAGGCACCAACACTAGGAATATTAGTCATTATCATATTCACCACTAAGAGTTGGACCGCATACCAACCACCATCACAACATCACATGTGCATCATCTCATTACTACCTATACCATCGTCAGCCACACAAAGTTGAGCTGATTTTTTTAAGAGGAAGGATTGTAATGCTACTTAGTACCATAGACTGACCAGTCGGCGGCATCGACTCAGATATACAAAATATGGTTTAAAAAACCCTCATGTATTGAGATCAGCACCGGCATACACATGAGAATGAATTTGGTACAATTTACTATATCTTAGTGGGACCGACACATGAAGATATATTAAAATAATATTTGCCATGGAAGGGAGATTGAGTAATTTCTTTGTATCATAAACCGCACTCCTCAACAATATACTTCAAGATCCTATTGGTGATGTCATTTGTTACTTTTACATAGTTCAAGATTTTCATTGACAAACATTCGTTCAGATACAAATGACGATCAAGTGTCCTGGTGAAACTTGATTTCAAATCCAGTTAGCAACATTCTTTACATATGAGTTTGTGTATGATGTTGAAAACTTGAAATAGTTATTCTTCATTGAGCTCACACATTTTTTCACACTGAGTGTAGTTTCTCCACTTAATTATATCAATACCTTTATTCCATTTTTCTTCCTTTACTTTTGACATTGAGGACAATGCCAAATTCAAGCTTAGTGGGAGAAAAGAAATAGTCATTTTATTCTTATCACTACATCTCTACTTTTCATCCACTTTTTGATATATTTTTGTAATAATTTTTATTTAATAGGATTAGGTTTCTTTTATTTAGAATGCACTCCTATGTAGAGTGAATTTGGACATTAATAGTATAATGTAGTTAGGAGAGCCTCTCCTTGTTGACATGGTAACAATTTCAAAATAAAAATATTTTTTCCTCTCACATGTATCTAGTAAGCAGTTTTGCTGGTCTAAGAGTGCACACGTTTCGGAATTGTATCGTCGAGTCAGCTTGAAGACCTGTCTAATAAATTAGATGACCTAACTTAACCCTATGGAATGCGATATGAAAATAGTATTGGAGTCTAATCTGATAAAAAACTAGAGTGATCTCTTATGTAATTTTAGGAATAAATGTTAGATCACCTTGATTCATGAATTAACTAAAGAGAGACATCTCATGGGTAAGAAGATAATGTATCCTAGTCACATGATCTCAACAACCCTCATTTCATCCATCACCACCATAGAATGAATAAATGATGCAATTTTTTTTGCGTTTAATTTGAATAGCATAGCATGATATGAAGCAAATAGTTAGCAATTTTGTTTTGCATAAAAGAGTAAGTATTTTGCATCATAAATTTTGAGCATTTATGTCTTGCATGACAAAATTTCTTATAGATTTCATATTGCATTGCATTTTGAACACGGTGTTATATTATTCACCACTTATATCTAGCTGCAACAAGAAGAGAGAAAAGTATATGCCTTACTCCTTCTCTAAAAAGAGATAGAAATCTCAAGCATGAACTTTTTATCTTCCTAAAATAAAGGACAAAGAAAAAAAATATTAATAAGGAAAAAAAAATAGAGGAGAAAAGGAGGAAAAAGATTTCTAAGTTCTATATTATATTCTCTATAAGCAATAAAGAAGGTGATAGTGGAAATATTGTTTGTGTATACACCATTTCTTTTATAATCATCATTAGGATGAGACATATCTAGGAAAAATCATATTATTAAAACTAATAAAAATAGGAATTACAAGGCATACAGTATATCCATCACTTAGATGCATGATAATTACTTCATTACATAAATGATATTGATTATTTGTTAATTTTATTTCAAGGCACCCATTACATCCACTTCCTACTCAGTAGGGTACAACATCATCATGATTACTCCCCTAATCCATGTTTATGTGGGGAACTACATCCATTTAGATTGATTACTTTTGTATAGTAGTGTAAATAGGGAGATCACATGATGCACTAAGCATGTATCCATCTTTCCATGATGTTTTTCTTCTTCAAACTACTAATGATTTTATTTATCTTTTGTTGATGTCCTTTTATATATATAACTTGTCATTGTAGAGTATCTATTTTCTCTATGTTTGGAAAACAACGGTTTGGGACCAAACAATGTGGGAAGTGTTAGAAAGTAGAGTTATTATTCATGTCTTCTTGTTGACTTCTTCAACCAGATCTGAGAGTAGTGTTGTTAGAGGATGAGTAATATTCAAACATAGGAGATTTTGATGAATGCAAATATTTCCTTTATCTCATAGCCCAATTTGGGGATATTTCTTGTAATTTCATGATCATGTATTGTTTTTTTGCTTATATTGTAATCAAATTACCTAAGAAGCCCTTTCACATCAATTCTATCTATTTACCTCAAGTTTTATACAAATAATTGTATTTATTTGTGCCTCCTCACTCTGATTGTTTGAATTTCATGTTTATTGTGGCAAGGAAGCATGATTCCAAGCTACTTAGTGGTGTTATTGGCAAGGTTTGCACAATAAAAAGTCATCAATGTGATAAGGAAAACTTGGTGCTATCGAAAAAGATTCAATGCTTTCGAGAGGACAACTCGATGCTACCAAGAGCATTCTCAGGTAGCTACATTGTTTCCTAGAAAATGATAGGAACACTTTCATGATATCTTGGTGCTACCAAGTCTCATATCAGTGGTACCACTACATTGTACAGGGGAAATAGAAAGACATGTTTATAATAACAACAATCAACTTAGTACTACCAACCCAGTTTAAATGGTAAAAGCAAATATAGATCTCAGTGCTATAGAGCCAAATTTGGTGCAATCGGGTTAAGAAAATCTAACGAACTATATCCTTATGGAAAATCCAACAGTCTAGATCTCTTACTAGGATAATTGTTGACTTATAACCAAAAGGGTTGCAGACACAAGAGGCACAATAGGACGAATGTGCACAAAAATTAAGGAGTAGTGAAAGAGAAGGAGATAGAAGAAAGTGGTGATCCACCCAACTTTGGAGGGCCATTTGACATCAGAAACACTTCATGTTCACACTCAACTTTTTATATTTTTTAATGACGATTCATGTGGTTCATTCATTTACATTCATTATTTTCATATTTTAACAGTTTTATGTGATACCATGTCAATAATGAAGGCTAATCCCCTACTCTCTTGGACATGGAAGTAGATGGGTATTAATTTATATATGACAATTATTTAACAATCAACTTCATTACTTTAATTAATGATGACAAAAATCAAATTAATTTACCATGTTCATGTGGGATCAACCATAATCATGGTATTTTTTATTTTTGTGAATGTGGGCTTTATAACTGGAAAAAGTAACATAACCAAAATTAATAACACACTACAAAAGCAGGATAATAGTTGTGAGGTTTAAAATTCTCAATGCAACCTAATGCTTTTGATATCAACATTAGCATCATGGAAGCAAGTTTGGAATTAGAATTAATAGTATATTACACCACAAAAGCTATTTATGTTGGCATATAAATACGAATTCTAAAAGCAAAGATAGTTTATTTTAATCTAAAAGAAATCATGTATGGATTAATATTATGGTGAAACTATAATCTTTGAGAATCTATTAAATTGTTTACAACTAGATTTAATTTAGTGCTCTATTATTTTAGTTCTTTCTTTAACCAAATCAAACTTTTTTCTGTGTAACTAATTGGTTTGTAGTTAGTAGTAGCTTCTAGATTCACAATTCCCTGTGTTCCATAACTAGGGACTGTGTTCTCCTATATTACTTGAAATGTACATGTGTTCACATCATACACGTGTCCAGGGTCAATGTAGAAATGCCTTGTATTATATTTTGATATGAGTTTCTATAATATCTTTGGTGTGTTGTTGATTTTTGTACGTGTTGATATTTCTTATGCCTTTCTATGAAGATGGCATATGTATTATGAGTAATCATTTCAGTTCATTGAAAAAACATTATTGCAACCTAACAGTGTTAATTGCATACATAATCCATCTATGCATGTATCTAATATCATTTTTTGTCATTGTCCATTATTATAAGACTCTTGATCATGTGGTTACTTTGTAAATAAATATATGCGTTTCTTGTTGAAAAGATAATATCATTTCAAACTCAATTTAGTAAGGTAGTATATCTTGTTAATTCAGTCTTATTATTAATTTAGACTAAAAATTTTCATATTAACTATCATTTATCATGTGTATCGTTGTATTGCATTATTTTTAATAAGAAACTTATAGAAAATAAGCATGTGGTAATCTTTAAGAAATATGGTGAAAATAGTTCTTACTTGTTGTACAAATCTATTTCTAGACAGAGTACGATTATATGGGTACACTTATGCAATTTCATCGACATGTTGTACACACAACTTCTCAATCGTTTAGATATATGTCATATTTGATTGAAATTGGCTTTTGGGTGCTTTTTGAATTATTTTTCATGCTTTTATCGATATTGATGTTGAGGATATGGATTGTGTAGTTTGTGCTTTATGAGTTGATTTCATTGTGTTGAATGCAACATATCCAATGGTTGTGAATTATTTTCATAGTTTGGTTGAATTGATTGTAGGTATTGTGGTTTTTGGATGGCATGGCTAGATTTTCTATATGTATAACGATGTCATTCTTGTTTGGACTAGTTGATGCATATGTAGAATGGAGTGAATTGGTTGATTTGTATGCAGGATGTGTGTCTTGGTGGTTTTTGGATGTGATTTAGTTGCATGCAAGTTCACTTGGAGTGTTTGAAGTTGTTTAGGGACTTTTTGAAGGATTTAAGAATTGTGTAGTTGGTTGATTTGTTGTATGGGCTTTTCTACTTATTTGTAGGTTCAATATTCATTACTTGAAGTGGTTTGGATGTTGATTTTATATGTTTGATGCTTCTTTATGGATTTTGTTTACTTTGCATGCTTATTGCATGTGTTGAATGTTATACTGATGGTCTGTATAACTATAGATCTATAGGAACTATATTCTAAAAACTAAAAAAAAAATAAACATATTGCAATAATTGTTAATAAAACTTATTAAGGAAGATTGTCAAATTTTGGTCTGGTTGGTTTAATAAAATCCACATAGAAGGTTATTCAAAGGATCACAATGACGATCAATCAACATGTTCTATTTGTTTCCTTTTTAAAATACCTTCATGATAGATTGAGTATATGATGGTTTAGAGTCACAATCATAACAAGTAAACTTGAACTAATTGATTTCTAATCAAATCCTTTGACATCAATTGTTCTCGCATCCATCAAGGCATCATCTCTTAACAAATGTTGTAAGCCTAAAATAGTTTTCTAAATTTTCTAAATTTTTATAGGTGATTAGAAAATGAATCTTCAGTATGTCCCTCTTGACCACTTAGTGGAATGAACTCATAAATTCCATTTTCAGCTATAGGAGTATTCTCACACTATATATGCATACATAGCTAGGCTTCATTTAGTGAGTAGGTTGTATAAATTATCTTGCACTATGAAATTGTAAAAGTCTTGACATCAGCATAGAGTTGTCTAAACAATGATGGAATCCAACTTATGAAAGTTCATTTTCTTCCTATTGTAGAAGAAAAACCTGCACTTTCCGGGAAACATGGTTTATCAACATGTAGGTGGGTATGTGTGTTATGCATAATTATCTTTTATTATGCAGGTATTTGGGCATATTTTATCACACTATAGTTTAAAATAATGAGATACATATTTCCATTTAGGTTGATTCAAAAATTGATGGAAATGTTACTACACAAACCTACTAGTCTATGTGTCCAACATTATAGCTCTAATGTTATCAAACATTAGGCAATTTCTCAAGTTAGGTTGGAGAGTAGACATAATATAGATGGCATTGACTTTCATCTCTACACCACAAACAAATTTCTTGATGGAACTAAGATTTGGCATAGAAAGATTAGGGAACTTGTTCAGCCAATTTGTATAACAATTTACATGTTGGTAGAACAGAAATTGTAAAACATTTGATAGATTAGATTTAATCAAAACATTCAATTGTTGCCTCCAAAAATTAGATAACTTAAGCTCTAATTTCAGGGAGATCATCGTTGTTCACATTATTCAAAACTCTACACAACTAACAAAATAAAAGGAGTAGAGGAAGAAGGAACAGTTCCACTCACTACTACAAAATGTGCATATGTCGATGGTAATTTTATGGATTTTATGTTGCCTAAGAACTGAAAACTAATTGTGTGACAGTAAAACTCAAACTTTCTTCATCGGTTAGGAAATTTGACGACAATAGTTTATGTCGTCAGTTCTCTATTAGGACGGAACCACTGACGTAACTTGCAATAGGCGATATAATTTGTGGTCGCTTCGACCTTTCTTTCAATAGTTGCATGGCAAAACTGTTGTTGTTACAAAAACACCAATGGTGGCCTAATGACAAATGACTGACGCCAAATTCCCTAATGTCGATTTAATCAGTGAATGCATAGTGAAAATTTTAGGTATATATTGTCAGTTGTTATGAAAAAAATCGACGGTGAAACCCTATGTATTAGGTTATTTCTAAATAACTGACGATAAATGTGTATTTTTATAAGTGAGTCTGCATACCTGCTATCAATCCTGCTAGCCTATCAGTTCTGAAGAACAACTGGCTCTTTGCAAGCATCGCGACATAACAACCTGCCAAAACACCTACAAGAAAAATATTTTTATACAAAGTAGGCCCAAACATGTCATATTCTATCATTTTTATTCACTTCAAATTCCACACAAATATATGAAATCATAGCTCAATTATTTCATTTCCCAACCACACTTCAATTCATGTATAATTTGCACAAATAAATATCACTCTATTCCTCATGCCTTCACATTCAAATTCACACACATATACTTAACATTCAATTCCAATTCACACAAATATATATCACCATCAACTACCATCTCAGATTAAAGTCATAAATTTTAGATATCAACATCAACTATCATCTCAGATTTGAAGTCACAAATTTATACATATCAACACACACTCACAAAATATGTATAAAAAATCTGACATCAAAATTTGAACTACCAAAAAGTATCAATCAACCATCAATTTTTTTTCATTCAAGTCAACATTTTTAATGAAGCAGACTGTCCACTATTCACGTAGGTCATTTAGCTTCACCAATGTATAAGGTTAGTCTTCATAAAAAACTGCAAAAGAGAATGAGACTTCTAATTAGATTTGATTGTTTGTATTATCAAATGAGACTACTTCATTAATATATTTATGATCCAAAACTAATAAAGTACATTCTCTATATATTTGATTTGTTCCACATGATTGACAATAACCTTCATATACAACATCATATAATATGTGGTTGCCCAGCCATTGTCTAGTATAGGGGCTTGTAGATTTACAAATTATTACTAAAATATAATAAAGCAGAGTTGGTCATATATTATGCAATTGGAAATGAGAAGACTATACATCAACATTACTCCAAGTTACTAATTTATTTTTCTTATCTACCTTCCCTCCACCTATATGGAATGCTTTCACACCCCTATAAGTTAAATTAACATTATTAAATTGTCATATGATGCAAACATTAACATATATTAGGCACCAAAAAAATATACTTACACGTGAATCAACAATTTCATTGGGTGTCCCTCATTTGGTGGTAGTTTTTCACCCAAAGGATCAAAGGGATACACACTCCAAGTCTCAGGAACAACCAGTAACAACTACCAGTGCCTATTTCTGATTCAATCGAAGGTAAATAAAATAAAAAATAAACCTCACAACAAAATTCTATTCATTAGTTAGACATATAAACAACCAGTCAAAAACTTACTTAACGTTGAAGGGATCTAAGATCACATTCTTGGAAGCACCAAAAGATTTTATAGATGTAGTCACATATTATTTGATGCCACTCAAATCTCGAAGTACATCGCTAATCAATGATGGCATTAGAAATCCCAAATTTTCTATTCCGAAGTCAAGAGTCATTTAAGACAAATGACTAAAATATTACCAATTACTCAGTTTATATGTAGGAAATAATTAAATAATGTTTCACATATGACAGGGTGACTCACCATATCTAAAGGTGTATCACTGATGTGTTCATCCAATCATACTTAAATACCTCAGAAACATTTGTCAAAACTATAACATTGCCTCGTTGTATACCTATCATATCCTCCCCAAGGCTGATCACAATGGTATATGTTTGGTCTATATTGTTTATCCATCTCATCAATGTCTGGTTTATAGGGCCTAAGTAGTCGAGCAAATCTTGTGATATAAAAGAGGGGGCAGAGGCATCAGAACCTTAGGGAGCTACTTAGTTGTTGTAGGCTGCATGCATGTATTCTAATATTAACTTTTGATCATTTTAAGTTTCAATTATACATTTGTCATATCTTAAGAAATATAACAAGTCGTTTGGGACACCCAGTAAAGCCTCCTTCTACCGCTGTGACTGTGGTGGCATCTGGGTGCTTGTGTGGGAGAGGTATGTTACTCATTCTTGGAAAGACATGTATGACATTCACACGATAGTGATCAGCAGGTAGAGGAATACCATGAACCACATTGAGTTTGTCAACTACAACTCCTTTATTATTATCAATGCATTTACACCTAAATAATGAAACTCTGAATGCTGTGTAGTAAATTTCCCATATGCCTTCAATGAAACCATAATAAGCATATTTCCTTGATGTGGACTCATATCCTTGGCATTAGAAAAATACAATGAAGACACATGAAGGGTGACCCCACTATTTTGTATGATACTTTTATCATCTTGACATTTTGTGTAGTATGAAAATCCATTTATGTCAAACCCTTTATTTGATATAACGTGGGTCTATGGCTTATACATGACCCATTTGATAGTTTCTATAACATTATTTGGTATTTGAGATAGTTGATGGAATACTTTATTTTCAAACCACCTAATAAATGTCTTATTATGCTCTCTAGGAAGCCACATTGAACAGGCTCAGGGATAACTTCTCCTGAGCTCATTGGTGTTTTTGGTAATTTCAATATCTACATTGTCGATGTTGTGTTAAACATACAAGTGTGCTTTTTCCCACTACCCATGAATGATATTTATCTATCGTTCTCCCAAAACAACTTTGATGAAATAAACATCAGGGTCCAAATCATTAGCAGGAGTTTCACTGCTACATAAAAAGTCATTACAAAAGTCCAAAACCTCCCTAGAAATATAGAGTTGTATGATACTCCCTTCGGGTCGACTATAATTTTGAACATCACCTCTAAAAGCACACATGTACCGCTCAAAAGGATACATCCAATGTAAGAAAATTGGACCCAAGATTTTCACTCCCCCAATCAAATTGACAACTAGATGTACCATAATATAAAAGAATGAAGGGGGAAAATATTGCTCAAGTTGACACAGGGTAACGACCACTTCTCTTTGAAACTTATCTAGAATCTCGTAATCAATTACTTTTCTACATGGAGTGTTGAAGAAGAAGCCAAGCCTAGTTATTAAAAACGTACATGCTTAGGAGTGATGGATCAAATAGCCATAGGAAATCTATGTTGCATTAGAGTGTGACAATCATGAGAGTTAAGACCTATCAACTTTAGATCCTTCATTGATACCAATCTACTGATATTGGCTGAGTATCCCTGTGGTAACTTAACATTACCCAAGCACTCACAAAAAGTTCTCTTCTCCTTTATAGACATAATAGCAAATTAGAGTTACAACAGTGTGAAGAGAGAAAGTATGCCATCATTATATTAAATGCACAAGGAAATTCACCAACATCATTGTGTTCTTGAATTAGGATTAAGGTTCAACAACTTAACCAATTTAGAGTTTCCAAAATAGAAAATGTATGTAATCCATAGTTCATATTATTTCCAAAAAAATATTAGGAGTAAGTGCATTCCTTTATTATAACAATATGCAAGGGAGCTAGATATAATTTACCGCCATCTTTTAGTTGTACTAGGATTAGAGTTAACAACATAAGTTGGCTTAACATTTTGAATCAACACTTTCCAACAACTTAGGTTTATATTCATTCGAGGGTAAAGGTAAGACTACCAACTCATGGGGATAAAAGCCATTAATCCTAACTCATCAAATCCCCAACTTTAGGTGCAATAAACACAACCTATCGAATGATAGACCATACATCAAACCATCAGATTCAAGTCAATTAAAACCATTGCATCGTGTATATGAATCACCTTCATTGAATCATGATTGTATAAAACATAACCACCGAATGCAAGACACGTATAACCTTGAAACATTCATCTAGGAAAACTATCAAGTTATGACTTAGATAAAACCATGTATCACCATCAGGTGTGAGCCCTAAACTAACCATGAGTTTCATCAGCAAGGAAACCGGTCAAATTAGATATTAGTGAAACAATCATTTGTGTTAGCCAAGAAAACCATCAATTTAGAAACTAAGTGAACAATCAATGTAATACTTATAGAAAATAGTATGTGACCTCTTAGGATAACCATTAGTTGTGAATCTAAAGAGTATCATCAGTCTAATACCTAGAGAAATAAGCAAATTAGCAATTAGGATAACCTTTGATTATGAATCTAGTGAGACCATCGAATCAGCCATTGCTAGAGCAACAAAACCATCAGTTGTGAGAGGAAACAAAGACATTTTTTAAGAATAAAATAATATACAAAACAACAACTAATCATCCTTCATCGGGTGTCTCAAGAAGCCAAATCATCGAGTTATGGAAACAAGATAAAAATTATCTCAAAGCATTAGAGAGAAACTATTATTTGAGAGAGAAATAAGACCTTCCATTTGAACCACTTGGGAGAGCATCATGACATTCATTTCTCAAAAATAAGAGAGCCTGAAACAGAAGATAAATCCAAACCATTAATTGGAACAAAATGGTAAAACCATACAACATCAAAACCAACTATCGTATTGAAACACAAGGAGGGAAAAATCTGCTTAAAACCCTAGGAAGAACCATCATTCATTGGGCTTAAAGTAATCATTGATCATACACTATTGAAGACAATATAATCATCATTTCTTGATATCACTGAAGTCATTAAAACAGCAACTAAAGTACCACTATCGTTCCTTCCTATAGGCCAACCCATCGGGTCACCCAACACATAGAAAAACATTTTCAAGGCACCAAATAAATCGCAACTAGTTTCAACCATTCAAACATGATAGATTATTATGATTATGGAAGCCATCAACCAACCAGAGATAAGAATAGTATAACCAAGGGTTGTTAGGCATCTAATAAGGTCATAAAAATAGTAGCAATACACCACCATAGTTCTACACAAAAGACTAGTCATCGGATCATGAGGCAAGGTAGTATTTAGCTCCATTAGGTCAAGGACATCCATCAATTTCCACCATGATAACTCCATCAATTTGTGGACTAGAAAGGTATAAATCTCATCTAACAACATGGAGAACGTGCACAATATTAAGGAGAGATACCAGATATTTATTTACTCAAAAATTATCATATATATACACCACTTAGCTAAGGATTTAAAATTGCTACTCATTACTAGGTTTTATAGTAAGATTTAGTCATGGCAAGTTGAAAGGTAAGTGATAAACATGGAGCAAGTCATATAACTTGCCTCTAGAATGAATTTGCAGCTCCAATGGCAAGAAATTTGAGGAAGAAGGAAGAAAATTCGAGCTTTAACTTTTTCTCCATTCGTCCAAAGTAGTTCTATCTCGAAGAATGAGAAACCCTAGACCAAAGGAGCAAAAATAAGAGTGTCTTTCATGTTTTGAGCATAAACTCGGCCATGGGGACCAGGGATCCATCCAAGAAGAAGAGAAAGGAGAGTAGGATCAGCAAGTAAATGAAGCTAAGAGCGAAGATCTTACTTGCTTGGGTCAAGAACAACTAAGCAAGCTTCAAAATCTTAAAAGAAGACTATATACATTGCCCCAAGGTCTTCCTTTCTTGAGCTCCTTACCTTCATAAAGAGAGAGAGAGACGAGCTACAAAAGCAAGAGGGGATGAAGAAGATGAAGAAAGTGCATAAAAGGATCTGTTGCATTTAAAGAAAGGGGCATAAAAAACTAAAAAGGAGAGAGAAGAAAGAGGCAAGGTGTCTAGCAAATATGCCAAATGTTCAAGGTCAAGAGCATACATCCCATGCAACCCAGAAGCTCCAAGGTAGTGGGATGTCAGGTGGTCCATTTAAACTTGGCTTCCAAAATAGTTGTTGGCCCCACTCCCAATAAACCCATCGTTCATGCACTCAAGGTAGCCCGTCTATTGGAGGAAAATCCTAAGTAGATGTGATGCACAAAACCAAGGTGCAAAATAGGCGCCCCATGTCACAAATAATTTCATAATAATATAAAACATGAGAGGCACAACAATAATGTGACACATTGCAATAAAAACATCAGATGTGGGTAAATTGCATAAAAGTTAAAAATGTGCAAAAAATCGCATAACTTGCTCAAATAGTGTCCAAACTGGACCAAACATGAAACATAGTGTAATTGTCTGATATAAAAGTATAAGACTATGTTTAATTAGGCATACAATCACCTATTTAAGATAATCAAGCATGATTAAGCATTAAGCCAGGTCAGGGGTCTTATATTGTCCATGGACATCAAATTCTCCCATGTGTTTACTCTAGATGTCTATCGCACCATGTGGCCATACCCTCATGATATTGAATCTCCTAGACCACTATTTCTTCAATTTCTCTAGAAAAAGTCTCAAATGGATCTACAAAGTAGTTCTTGATTTCCCTCTTGGGTATCCTTCTCCTACACATGTGTGTTCCTCATAGATGTTTGCATTTTTATACACCATCAACCTCAAACCATATACCTTTGGTGATTGTAGTTGTTGCAGCTTTCTTGCTTTATTAATTTAGAGTTTATTTTCTTGATTTTCCAACGTGATTTATGCTTCATATCATCTAGCATGTGCAAGTATTGGAAAAGATCAATCTAACTGTATGGTCCTAGTTGGAGACTTGTACATAGTATATTATGCCAAAAGAGTGATATTAAGCTTGTCAGGCTCAATATTTGTGCATTTGACACATCATTATCTCATATATTCTCTTGATTTGATGTTAGAAACATGCAACCTTCCAATCATATATGGGTGATAGGGTGTATTAATTCAATGATGCAATCCATATTTATTCTGTAGTGACTTGAAGATCCTCTCTAGTAAGTGTTAATTATCATAAAATATTATAGTATGGGTGCACCTCAAAAAGTAAAAACAATTTAATGAAGATGTAATTATACTCATAAATGAGGGAAATGGGCCATACAGTCCCTTCCCTATACATCAAAATCACCTCTTGGTACATAAAATGTGGCATCTCATCTCACCTAGAAATATAACTAGATGTGATCTCATCTAGAAACATTCTCCATCTTTGTAAGATCCCTAACCTAGATCAATGCTTAATTAAGATTGCTTTACTTAATAATATGCTTGAACCTCAATATAATCTCTTGGTATTTCCTTAATAACATGTGACAATCTTATGTTTTTAGTTTGGTCATGTTTGGTTGATGTTTGAGCTAGTTATGCTTGTTTCAGACCAAGTTGCAATTTACCCATGTTGAGGGGTTATCTTGCAATTTGTCACATGTTGGATGTGCCTCTTATGCTTTGGCATCATGAGAATAGATTATGATGTTGGTGAGTGCCTTTTTATGCCTTGGTTTGATGAGAAGAGAAGTGGTAACATCTTGAGTGTTGTTTCTAGGGTTTGCTTGGATGCCCTAGGTTGGTGTTGACCTTGTGTTGACCGAAGATGATCTAGGTCTTTCAACAACCACCCTTGATAATTCTTGGTGTGTTCTCTATAGTTGAAGTTGGTTGGTGTGTATGGATAAGTTCCCTTTGATTGAAGAGGGTTGGAACTCCCTTTTGGGTCGAAGATGACCTAGGGTTTCATATGTGTTTATTCAACTTTTTTCTCTTCGACCATGAGCCCTTTTGGTCATGCTTCCCTTCAATGATGGTCATCTATGACAAAGTGAGGTCTCTAGTTTTTCTTGTTTTTCATGACCTATCTTTCATGCATGGTTTTAGTGGTTGTATGGTTGTTCTTTGATGGACAAGTAGCACCTATGTGCATGACACCTAATCCCTTTCACTTCTCTCTACCTTTGGGCATATGTACCATATCTTTTGTAAGAATATGATCCTTTTGCATCTTCTTTTTCTTTCCTTGCTTGGATACTAACCCATATAACTTGTAGGTGAAGAGGAGCTCATCCTTGGAGCTTTGGTGTCCGATCATCTTGCATGTGGTGATCTTGAGTTGGAGCATCATCTCTCGTTGCTTTGATGGTGATCTTTGATCCTTGGTAAGTGATCCAACCTCTTGGTTTTACTTCATTGTAAAACCCTACCCCTTTCTTCTTCTCTTGTCTGAATCCATGGAGATTCCATGGTAGTGCTTGTGTTGGGATGGAGGTACACCTCTCCTGGGCTGAATCCATAGTATTCCAAGGTAGTGTTCAAGATGTGTGGAGGAACTCTTCTCCCTTTCTCATCCTTTTTGTTCTTTTTGGCCTAGAAGTTTTTGTTCTCCTTCTTGACCTTTAACCTAGGGTTTTCTTCCCTCTTGAGGTGGTGACTAGCTTGGTTAGGGAGGAGATCAAAGCTAGGTTCTCTCTTGTCTTTGGATCTTCTTACTTGGAGGTGGTTGCACCATCATCTAAGGTGATTTATATAACTCTTTTCCCTACTATTATTGCACTTTAATTCTAGATGCAAACTTATTCTCAAACGTGATTACATGTTGTTGATAATGATATCTGGTTAAGGGTTGTGTTCATATAATGATCTTGTATGTAATTGATCCTTTATATAAACCCTAATTAATATGTCCAAAATCTAAGTGATGGAGATGTTGATGGTTTTGCGTGCAACTTGACCTTGGTCTCGTTGTCTTGGTTTTTGGTTCAGTTATCCTGTATGAAATGGAGTTTGGTTATGTTTACATGTGCTTTAATCTTGGGTTTTCATCTATCATGTCATGATTTTCATGTTGACCATATGTGATTCTTGTCTAGCATTTTGATGATTTTCATCTCCATGATGTTTCACATTAGTGTTGCTTGAACTTTTTGATGTTAACCACCTGCTTTGATCATACCTTGCTAAGTGATGATGGTATCCCTTGAGTGGCTATTGAGAATGTTTGGGTCGATGGCCTTGTAGTTTTTTTGATCGTTGATTTATTGAAGCTTTTGGTCGTTGATCTTATCTTTTTTTTAGTCGCTAAATGTGGTGATATGATTTCCAGTCATAGGAGGTGTTTGGTTCCATTATACCAATGGAGTCTAGTGTTGTTTTCGGTCACTTATGTGGTCTTTGACCTATGGAATCTCTTTGACCGTTGTTATTTTTTTATGGTCTTGGTCGTTGGTCTTGGGTGGTGTCTTTGACCATGATGAGTTGCCTTCTTCGATCGCCTAACGTTATGACCTCCTACCTTCTTTAGTCAATGGTATTTATTAGACATGTTGTTCCTTTTTGTTGTGAAATAATAATGATGATGGTTGACCTATGTACTCCAAGAATGTAGGAAGTAGTCGTGTGAGGTCTGAAGTGTTATATAACTGATCTAGAAACCCTAATGAGATACATATAGAAACCCTAACCTTAGTTATAAACACATGATGTAATGCTTACCTTGTTTGAAGTACCTAGCATGCAATGAAGTATCTCGCACTCCTACTTGTAGTTGTAGGTTGAATAAATTTCATATCTATCGAATGCTATGGTGTATTTTGATATGATACATGGTGATGTTTATGAGCCTTGCAAGGCATAATGAGAAAATGATGATGTACATGAATTATGTGGGTTGGGTCTTATGACCTGGCAGAGGTTCAATGCCAGTGTCAGGTGATATTCTCCGGTGATGAGATGAGGGATTAATATCCCCTAATGATGTGATAATGATGATGGACTTGTATGGAAGTGATATCAAGAGATTATGTGATAAGTTCTTACTTCATACATTTTATATCCTCTGGAGTTGAAACATACCCTAATCTTTGTAGAGTTTGTTTAGGGTTTGTATTTTGAAACTTGATTTTTTTTAAACCCCATGAGATTTATTACCGATCAGCATTTGTAAGAGTTACAACATAGTTCGGAACAAGCTCATAGCCATAGACTATGCTAATCTAGTTCAACAAAGCACCTTTAGAGACAACATGGGATACATAGTTATACTTACGGTTAATATGTTTGAAGGAATAGAAATCAAAAGAACAAGCTAATTTCTTAATATCTACTAAGTGATCTCTCCTTGTGCCTTCAGAATGATGGTATTGATTACTATCAAAGAATCTGATTCTACTTCAATTGATCGAACATGGTAACTGGTTGCTTGGATAAGAGAACAACAAACTACTTCCGCTTCAGCCAGACTCATCGTCCAAGCTAGCTCCCTCCTCTCGCCTATCACAGTAGAATCCTTCCCCTCATGGTCCCATATGACTCCTCCTAATCTGATCAAGTCCTATTGATCAACAACAACATCACAATTGAGTTTCATCGTCCCTTGTGTTGGGGTCCTCCATGCTCGCACTTCCTTGGCTATCAGGGTGTGTGGTTCTTTTATAGTCGGCGTGTTTTCCTTCCGGTAATCTTCAAGGAGACTCAAGTGGACTTTTATTTTGTTGACGAGTAGCCATTCTAAATTACCAAAGAGCTTCTTGTTTCTAAAAGTCCATAACCCCCACATAATTGACAGTGCTATGTCCAATTCCTTGTTTGAAAGTGTATCATGAAGTCAAAGAAGGGCTTCTCCTGGAGTCAAATTACTCAGTTGATGCAAAAATTCATATACCAAGCTTGGTGACCAAGCCTCAACTGCCATGTTACAGTCAAACAACATGTGATTAATTGTCTCTTTAGTAGCTCCACATATGGTACAATTACCATACTCCATGCATCTTTCATCCCATAACCTTCCCCTTGTTGTGAGTCCTCTAGTGCACATCCTCCACAAAAAATGAGAAAGCTTTGGCAGCCATGGTCCTCTCCAATCAATATTCTAGATTTTATCCAATGTCCCTGATTGTCTTTGCTCAAATTTGCTTCTACCTAGGAGTTCCAACCAGTATGCCTAACGGGTGCTAAAACTCCCTTCACGGTCAGGACACCATTATGGTGTATATTTTAGTAACCTCTTACTAATAGGGGTATTAAAGATCCTTTCACTCACTTATGTTGGGAAGATAGAACAAATTAGGTCCTTATCCCACTCACCATCTTCAACTTTTATCAAGTCTTGTACTGTCTGCAGTTCACCTTGTATGACACCTTGACATTCAGCTATACATCCTCTGTCCCCCAATATCCACTTGTCCTGGCATGAATTGATATTTGCTTTGTTCCCCACCCTCCATACCAGTCCTTCTAGAAGCATTGGTTTTTCACCCCAAAATCTTTTCCATGTAAAACTCAGATTGTATCATTGGTCGGCCTCCAGTACAGTGGTATTTGGAAAATATCTACCCTTCATCACTTTGTACACTAGTGTATCTATATTTGTTAGTGTCCGACATAATTTTTTTGTTAGGAGAGATTGGTTGAATGCCTACATATCCTAGAATCCAAGATCCCCCTCTCTTTTGGGCTTGCATATGTTTTCCCAACTGAGCCATGAGATCTTCATGGTAGTTTCTATGGAACCCCACTAGAAGTGTGTAATGCAACTTTGTATCTCATCCAGTAAACCCAAAGGAAGTTGAAAAATGCTCATCACATAGTTTGGAATCACTTGCACCACTACCTTGATAAGTATCTCTTTCCCCAGCTTAGATAGAATTTTTTCTTTCCATCCTTGGAGCTTCCTCCTCACTCATTCTTTTATGTACTTGAAAACCTACTTTTTTGACCTACCTATCACTGTTGGGAGACCCAAGTATCTTGCATGCTTCTAGAAACGCACTCCTTTACTAAAAGTAACTTCAGTCTTCGATAGATTGATCTTTTTCCTGATGCATGTTCATATTGGCTAATTAAATTAGCTAATTTCAGGCATTCATCATGATTTTCTCTAGTAAAAAGAATGTTGTCATCTGCAAAGAAAAGATGTGAAATCCATAGATCATTCCTAATTTCCTTTATGCCATGGATGAATTTTTCATGTAGTGAAAGAGAAATAGACATAGAAAATGCTTCAACACATAAAATGAAGAGGTAAGAAGAGAGAGGGTCACCCTGGCAAAGTCCTCAGGATGGTAGAATCTTCTTGGACCGGTTACCATTGATGGCAAAAGAGAAGTTTACAGATGAAACATACTCCATGATCTTTTCCCTCCATTTTCATGTTGAAACTTGATTGATGCTAAAAGATGCCCAATTGTATTAATTAATCAAGTGAAACACTAATCATGTAGTTTCCATGTACCATAGATCCTTCTATGTCATCAGTACTTGTTGGATGAAAAAATGGGTGCTCCCTTTGTGGAATCTCAGAGTCGTATATTGTTCAGTATATGCATTTCACAGGATTGGATGTGTTCATACCCTGGTAGGAGAACGGTTGAGGTCGTATCTCAAGTGATGTGACTTATTATCAATATGACATGTTTTAAGGATGGCTGTGGTCATACCTTGGCAGAGTGCGACTGCAATCGTACCTTAGTTTTCACTATGGCAAACGAGGTTGTTTTGTAGTCGACTTTATATGCCACTGCGACAGACTCAGATAGACTGAGGGTGTGGGAGATCATAGGAGTCCGTATCCTCCTATATCTTATATGGAACTAATTTCAAATTAGTAGTAGTTAGTTGGAGTATGAATGGTATACCTCATCTCCTCAGGCATAATAAAAGATGTAATGCAGCTGTGTAGTGTATTTGTTAGGGCTAAACACGAGTCAAATAGGATGACCCTTTGCCTTATCTCTTCTACTGATTAGTTGTTTTATAATGTGGTAAGAGAAATCAATTATTATACATGTTCTTCATATTCCTTATTTAAAGTATAAAATCTTCTACCACTCAGTTGTAGATGGTTAACTACTTAAACATTGTTAAATGCTTTACTCATATATGTATCATTTAGTTGAATCTTCTCAACCTAATAATAATGTTACTTTCCTAATTTAACTTATATCTATCAATAATAGTTGTTGGTGGAGAGTTATATCTCTCACTGGGATGTTGGTCTTACCCTATGGGTTTCCACATCTTTTAGGTGGTTGTGCACAATGAGGTAGAGATCGTACGGTTGAGGCTAAGCAACAAGAAGAGAAGTAGTTGTTGAAGGTTGTATATGGTGCTAGTGTTTTGTGTAGAGACATATGTGTTGTCCCCGTACTCTCCGGTCCTTGGGGATGTTTTGTAGATGTTGTATATCATTATGAGTTTTGGTAGAATTCCATGGTTGTATAGATATGGCTTGTATATGTGAACATGTTATCATGTGTAACAAGTTGTAGCAAGTTGGCCAAGTGAACGATGATATGTATCAAATTGTGTCATGATATGTAGTACATGTAGTTTCATGTGGACCCATATGTAATATGTTTCCACTTTTGTGGTAATATAGAATTAGGTTTTAGTTTACCCTATTTTATTATAATCTTGGTTGTTTGGTATTAGTTCCACGTTTGTTCTGAGTTATCTTGCTTTGGTGTGACTATGGGTGTCACAAGCTTATCAACTAGTTACATGATTATTGGTATAATTGATAACATATAATTAGAGTCGTTCAACATCATACACATTTTAGAACCATAGAAGTTGTCATCTATGATATCATATGACTCTATGTGTGACCCAAATGCCACTATTCTAAAATATTAGGTATTTCACTTTTGAGTATGCAACAATGGAAATGACCGGTTAATATATATTGGATATGTAAGGTTGATACCAATAAAAGAATCTCATATTAGAAAGAAAGTTTCTTCTTTGCACCATTGTAGTCTAATGTAAGGCTTTTGTGGCTAAGAATCAACGTGTATCCTGGAAGCAATTTACTTATTGGTACTTTGTCATGTTTGTCAAATTGTAATCGAATCAAGTGATCGACCATTACATTTTCACAACCCCTTTTACCTCAGATATCAAGATACAATTTATTTAAGAAAATAATTAAAAAGATTAACAATGTCTTGGCCTACTTCTTTGGCATAAAAGTCTTTAAAACTCCCCTACAACTTTTAAAAATGTGAATGAAATACTAACTATTTGTAAAATTTGAAGATCTCAAAACTTTCCTTAAAATGTAGAAAGTTAACTATTATAAGGAGGATAAAATATTTGACTATCTTTGAGGTGCGATCATATTTTTTTATCCAAAATCCTCGACTGAGGTCCACTTTACTCAATGTCATAACTTTTAGTCTCAACTAGACTTTGAAGTTTGAAAACACATGATTAGATCTTCTTTTGGTTCATATTAAATGCAAATCCTTATTACATGTAAGGATCATCTCCATGATGTCAGGTAATGGAGAATGCTCCTACATTGTACCATTTTGTATCTAAGATAATGACCTTAAACCATACCATTTGGTCCTTGACAAAGACCTTAAACTAGACCACTTCCTAAAATCCTCCCACAAATCTTTGTTTGGGTCCAAGACTAAACCATTAAATTAAATGAGATACAAGTCATAAAACCATACATAAGATAGGTTCCTTTAGTTGGGTCATGGATCGTGACATTAAGTTGTACCTTCTTCATACACAAAGTCATAAATAAGCAAATGTTAATACTTTAGCATCTTATCCATGTGCAAACTAGACAAACCTCACATTGTGTTTCCTTTGTATATCAAAGCTCTATGCAAAATAAGCAATGTTAATTAATGTAGAAGTTTTATCCTAGAAGACAAAACCATCTTACATTCATATCAATTTTTAACTAAAGCCTTATCATTAGTAGGCATTTCACATCTGCCTTTCATTTTAAGTCCTATATCTGTTAGGTACCTCATTCCAATTTACACTCCTACATTTAGTAGGTACCTCATTTCAATATATATTCCTACATCTAGTAGGAACCTCATTCCAATTTACATTCCTACATCTAGTACACATCTTTTGCTTTTTTTCCAAGTCCTATCTTTAATAGGAACTTTGCATTTGGGAAACCCTATCTTGCAGATGAGATTCTCCACATTTACCAACTTACAATTGTGATTGTAGCCTAAAGATTGGTTCATATGTCAGATGTTGTGATTGACCTAACTCACAAATGTCTAATTCGGAGAGAGAGACAATAATTTTCACAAATCAAGCACCTTAAAGAGATTTCATGATACAAACTCATGATTCAATAGAGCATCTCTTAAGGAGTCTCAATCTATTGATTTTCAATTCACTTTTACCCCTACCTTTACCTAAACAAGGACATGAATCACCAAGAGAAAAACAACATGAATTGAGTAAGAACTAGAGTGGCAAAGAGATGTGTAAAATCCAAAAAACTCAAAACCCTTTAATGGCTCCATAACACTCTAGAAAATAGATGATCTACTAGCTACATCCACTTGTCTTTGTTTAGGCAACCTTAACCCTTGAAGATTTCCTAGTACCCAACCTAATTTTTTCTATGACTAGTGATCCCACTTATCCATCCCCAAAAGGTAAAGAGATACCCTACACCGCCCCATCTTATTAGAACACCCTTGACGCGTCTCACATTTGGCCTTCACAACCAAAAATTAGGGTCATACTTCTCTCAAGCATGTGATTCTCACTCATATCTTGAACCTTTATCTTGAGATGTGCAAATTGTCGATACCCCATTCTTGGTCATTTATTCAACAATCAAGATCAGATCTTTTCTATGGATAATGATGGACTTCATTTCATTTATTCTTTATTATTGCATATTTTCTCCTATTAATCGACTAATTTCCTCCATTTTCCATGGTTTGGCAGCTTATATACAAAAAGTATCATTTTCTACACTTATTTACAACTTTCACTTTAAATGAGCTTTTTATAAGTCCTTTTCAATAAATTGCCAAGTTTTATCATAAATATAATAGTCATTTTTCTTATATCAAGAGAAATTCAATTTCCATTATCTTAATGAAAAGTTAATATCTTTTGATGAAAAGGAAGACTTGACAACCAAGTTGTATCACTTAGCTTCATTCCTTTTCTATTCAATATGTTCTCATCATGTGACTCAATCTGGCGATCCAAATTACTTATATCCAAGATATCTCCAGAACCTTCCCATAAAATGTAAAAACTCATATTCAAAATATCTTTTTTTTTCTTCCTAAAGACATCTGGAGGAATCCTACATTCAAGCAGGGTGTCACATGGAGGAATTTCATATTTTTCCAATGTTTGGCCTTGAAAACACAATGTCTCATCAAATTAAGTCTATAATCTTTCATCCAAAACTCTAGACCCCCAAACCCTGATTCCAAAATATAAATAACCCCATATCCACGATATGTCATTGTCCCTTTCGACACTATTGAAGACAGATAATAAACTATATCTCTATCTTAATATAGTTGACTAGGTGACTGCAAGGTCCTTCTTCTAGCACAACTAAATCTCGTTGCAAGGCTACTAACATGGTAAGGAGGAAACATGTCCAACTAGTTTTGTATGATATTAAATGTTCATCTATAACTTCTCTTAAACTACTATGTGGAACTACCTGAACTGCTTATCTGTCTATTCTTGTTGTTTATTCAACTTCCATAACTACCAATATGAATTGCTTAACTACTCAAATCAATGAGCATGATCTAATTTCTCTTAAATCATAATTGATTGTCTAGATTGACTAATATTCTATTCTTCCCCTACATCTATTGTTTGATTCACTTGTTATCTCTTACTTGTTGACTTCCTTTGTTGTAATCTTTCTTTCTCTATTTCCAACACATTTTCATCCCAATTTCCCAAGATGGATCTTCACTATGGTAGATCCTGAGGCGATTTATATTTTTCAATAAAAAAAAACTTCTATAGGGTTGACAATGAAAATTTTAGGTCATCTCGAATATGTAAAGATTTGTAGATAAAAATCATATTTTTCCTTATTTTACATTTTTTTCTCTCCTTAACCAAATTGTTGCTTTCATTGAGGCCGAGATTTACGAATAACAACACCTTTTCATGAACAACATGAGGGCATCCAACCAGTCGTAATAGGATTGTCAAATCTGCTTTTACCAATTCTTTTCACATTTTTCTCTGCCCTCTGGTGGAATCAAATTTTGATATTCACCACAACAAATGTTAGAATTTACGGCACAAATTTCCAGCATACTGAGAGTCAAGTGCCGGGGTAACTACTCAGTGCCCCGCGTAATGTTCATGTGTCGTAGTCCCTGGACACGTTTCTCGCAGACTTTGGTATACCCACCAGAACATTATCTTTCCTGGGTTAAACTGAGACGGCCCTCTAGAAGCACGCCGATTTCGGCGAGCTTTGGAATTACCAAAGCGTCGGCTCCGCCCTCGACACCCCCGATAGCATCCCGTCTCCTCGACTCCTCTCTTTCCTTCCCCGATCATCTCCTCCCCCTGTGATCTCCTTCCCATTCTCCTTCCGCCGTCATTCCTCCATATCCATCTCTCTTCCTGCCCTACGTCCAATCTTTCCTTGGGTTCGCTAGGGTTCTGACCCCGATTCGCCTGTACCTTCCAATCTCGCACTCACATCTCGTCCTCTTGTCCATCGTCTTTTCTCCACCTATCGAACTTTCTTCTTTTGCCAAAGCTCGTCGGGGTTCCTAAAGTTGCGGCTGGTGTTGCAGCTGATTTTATGCGTGAAGCCGCCGCCGCTTATTGGAGATCTGGGTGGTTCGTTCACTGTTCGAGATCCGTTGTGTGAGGTGCTTGAGCAGGTATTCCTTCTTCCCTATGTCACAATGGTCGTGACTAATTTCTCCTCCCTCCACGTTATCCTTCATCCTTTTGATTCTCGGCCACGACGGCCATGGTTGGGCTTGTGTAGCAATTAGGATGTTGGGTTGTCTGATCCAACCGTGCTTGATCTCAGTCCGCAGTGTAGTCCCCCTCGTGCACGTCGATCACGCTGACATCGATTGACGACTACGAATGGCCAGGTCGTCTAACCCACCTCCTCCCCCTCCTCCTCTATTTGCAAATATAAGGTCATCCAAACAGTGTGATTAAGAATTGCAGTATTCGTCAAGTAGGCAGTCAGAATCACATTCTTTATTAACTACTGCAGTAATTAGAAATGGGCTACTGCAGTAATTATAAAAATCTCTGACTTTATTGATAAACCTTTCTACTTTACTTTTAACAATCTTGGTGCCCAGGGAAACCTCTGTTGGTTCAATCGCATACTCGTGCTATCCACCTGGAGTTGCATTCAGAGAAGGCAGTCCGATGCAATTTCTGGTCAACCTGATCTCGATGCCTCTTTTGGAGTCACGGTAAGATACCAAGTCTAATTCAAATTCCTCATAACAAACTTCTACCTGCTAGTACACACTCTTATTCCTGAGCCTAATTTGGATTCCTCCCTACATTTTGCTTCCCATTTTTTCGGCGGACAGTATATCTGTGAATCCATTCTACATTTTTTTTGTTCAAGACATTGTCCCAGCAACCACGATAAGGAGAATATGTTGTGGGCATACTAATGATTATTGACAAGGACAATTAATTGTAGAATCTGATTTGGTCTTTTACAGGTGCACAGAGGAAAACAGAGACTATCAGGAACCGCAGTTGGTACTAAAAAAGCTAAATGAAAAAAAAGGTATGTCGTTAGATCGATTGTCCAAGATGATGGAGCTTGAGTGTTTGCTTAAATTAATTGGTGGACATCGGCAAATATCCCCTTACATGGTTATATATTACTTTATTTACAGCCAACGGTTGTTTGGAACTGATTAGTTGAAAGTATGCATGCGCAAAACATCATCGTTTTAGCTTGTCATTTCAGTTAATTAGGAATACAAATATAAACAAAAGAAGTGAGAAATTGGAGAGGTGCTTATTGTATATAATCATACGATACGACTAGCATGATTAAGCTATTAGCTTTATATAACATAAAATATAGCATAATTTTAGAGATAATTTTGCCAACCTTACACGACTGTTCCTAGGTCATATGTAAATGAGTGGAATGATGACTTTATGTATGTAATGTAACACACTACAAAATTACGTCATAAGCAACTACCAAAAATCACACGTTCAAAGAAAAATATAAAAATCTTTGTTCAAGTGTGGCGTGCCAGAAAATAAAATTACAAACTTTTCTTATAGTCATCAAAAGTTATATACTGCAATGTATGCTATTTCAAATGACCATGGAGTGGAATAGATTAAGTCTTTTTTCTAGAAAAATATATTATTGCTTCTACTTGGTTGCTTAGATCTAATGTGATTGTTCATTGTATTGATTAGTGCCCATAAATAGATTGCCCTTTGGGATCGATCGAACATGATATTGTACTTTCTATAGGGTTTTAGGTGGAAATAAGTAATATTCATAGGCCTAAGATGCGTTCCTTCTTGGAATATATACCATTATCCATTTTTTCTTACAAATTTGTATTGTTATTGCTTTTTATGAATAGAATTATTTTTACTTTTTAGTATGATGGATCCGTTATTAGTATTCTGAATCCACATTGTTACTCTCTTTTTCTCTATGTGCATATCTCTCTCTATATACATATGCATCTATTTATATATATGTTTGTATATATATATATATATATATATATATATATATATATGCGTGCACACACACACGCACACACACATACAAATGCGTACACCCACGTATGATATGTTTGGTATGCAGTATCAAGTACATGATGGTACTCCTGTCTTGTCTTTTTTGTCAAACCCGCATTTGGTTGAACTTTTAACAACATGGGGTTTCTAATTGCAATAGTAGTATCACATTCGAGCGAGACTTCGTCATACTACAACACCCCTCAATATTACTTAGTATAGAACAGACCCCCTTGCCGACCTGCTCTTAATAATCCCCGTTGCCTTTGACATCCTGAACTTTGTATCTTTCCCCCACTTCTTCTTAGCTTGTGGCAATGCATGAACTCCATTGCTACTCTCAGCCGGAGATGCCAGCCTCCTTCCTTCCACTCCTATCACAGAAACTCCATTGGCGTCGAAGCCTCAATTCCTCTTACTAGAATGAATTCTACATCTATTGTTTGAATGAATAGGTCTCATGAAACTGGATCATGCTATGGCCGCATTTGTGGGTTTATGATAAGGCATATGAGATTTTAGGATTTCTCCACTGAAAGGACTACTCCCTTTACAAGGCGATATTAATGCAAATGCAACCGATAGAGGAAGAGAACACAATCATGGTCATGAATGCTATAGAAGTATCTCAAAGATGATGTGCGAAGGCAAACTCCCTTTTATCTTGTGTAGGTATTAACCCTGACCGTAGTTGGGGTAGAGGGATGAGAAACAACTCGATGATGAGGTCTATCACCCTTAGGAGGGAGGTTGATTGCCTTGACTTGCATATGTCAATCTCCAAGTGGTCAATTTGGAGAGGTCAATCATGTGGGTCGATCGTTGTAGAGTCACCGGCGATCAACCACATCAATTGATCTAGACGTCGATCACTCTTTTGGTGTAGATGTCGATTGCTCTTGGCTAGCAAGTAGCTAGATCACTCTGGAGTTGTGGAGGAGAATACTACACCTCGATCGACCTTGCTCTTGTGTGGATAAGCAGCAAGATCACCTTCCAGTGACCCAAGTTGATCTCTTGGAGGTCGACCGCATAGAGAAATGTTTGGACTGACAATATTTTCCCCTTTTTGGCAACATGGGGCTCGAGAATGAATCTCTACAGGTGTACGATGGATGGACACATTGAGTATTCTGCCTTCTTGAGACATTTTCTCAGACCTGAAATGTTTCCTCTTAACCATAAGATGATAAGGTAAGATGTTACCTTCCTTTTACATTGGCTGGATTTCAAACTTCTGCAACTTATATGCACTGCCATTTCTTTCTAATTTCATATGTAAAAACAAGCGTAGTAGTACATAGATTTTCTCTCACTTTAATATTTGTTGACTTGATATTGTCAGACGGTACAAGGACTATCTAGAGCATTTATTGGAATATCCAATATCCTTTATTGAGAGAATAAATAATTGAAAGGTCTATGATTGATATTCTTTAATCTATTATTCTCCAATGCAATACAAAATCCTATTAGTAGGGAGATTTGAAATCACAAAAACAAGTTCTTATTGGTTGTTTGATGTAGTGGATTTAACTACTTGGATGTCTAAGTGGTATATCGGTTTCATGTCCTTATCATTTGTCAAGTGTTGACATTTTACTGATGCATTTGTCTTATGCGTATTTATGATACATTTAGGAAAGCCTTTCCATTGCATTGTGGGCTACACGTGAAACCTAAAATGGGGTTGTAAAAAGCAAGAAGGCATCTATGGTGTTGGCTTGGCCTTGTCCCTTGAAGGTTTTGCTCTGGCTAATCATCTTCTTCATCACCAAAATTGATGTTTACCCAGTACATCATGACCCCTTGAACGTTGACAATGTTGGTGGCATCAATCTGGTGATGAACAAGTTGTTTGGTAATTAAATGAATTTGTTCTTTACAATTAACTAATCCATGTCAATGCATTTAGGAAACATTGTTGGAGACCTTTCCTCCATAAGCCTCTGATGCAGCTTGTATGACTATGGTTTTGTGTAGGATCTGTGTTTTCATTCATGGACAAAATCCTACTAGGCTTCTTTAATACTTCCATCAAGTTGTTTTCCACATATTGAGTCGGAGTTGTTGTGATATTCTATGTAAGCTTGTCTTACTTTATGTCCTATTGTCTTGGTTTCAGCTTGAAATTTCTAAGTCCTTGAGTGGGTAGGTTTCATCCATAGAAAACATGGCTTTCTACAATTAACTAAACTTGCATCAATACATGTAAAGGATCATTGTTATCAACAAGCTACCTTGGTGTTTTGGTTTCACCAACAAGCTATATGTTTGGTGCATGACGTAAGTATAAATTACTTCTTCATAGTCACTTATAAGACCAGTCTAATGCTACTTCAATACGAAGATTATTTCAAAATTGTCTCATGATTAGTTTCATGACACCAGGTAAACACATTTCACCAAGGCTTGTTGAATAGAACAATGGAGCCTTCACTGATAGGGGAAGCTATTATGGAAGGTTGTCATCATAGAAAAATGAAACTCGATTGTCGTCCAAAATTTATAAGGTAAAATTTTGGCTTTTGTTTTCTTGAATATTTTCTTTTTTGTAACTATTTGTTAAGAAATAATAATTTATGATGTAATGAATGGTTTGATCTTTTTTGTTACTGATTGGTGCATGACTAAAATATGAATGAGTGATCCTTACAAGGTAGCATACTGGTTCGTACATTCTAGCACATTTTTCAAATTAAAATATTTGCTTCCTTGACATAAAATATGGATTTGGTGTTGTCGAATGGAGCTAGTACCGTTTAACACTTTATCAAGGCAGTTAACAAATCATGCCACCAACTTAGAAGTCTATGAAAATCGATTGTCATGTTTTGACAGATTAGAATCCACAGTGGACGCCAATTTCGAATCAGGTTCATGATTATATCTATGTTAATTTGGAAACTTTATAAACACAACTAATTTGTTTTGCCTCCTAGTATCTAATAAAGCATGTCTTTTTTAGTTTAATTTAGTCAGCAATGAGTTTCATTCATATTGCCTCTGCTTTCTATAAAATTTGTATATGAGGTCTGAAATGTTATAGAGAGTTTGCCCATGATCCATGCCCACCTATCCTTCCCTACAATAGTAGTTGGTGGTCCCATTATCCCTATTGGTTGTAGTTTTTTCCTTAAAATAATTGAGATTGATCTCAGAGAATTAGAATTTCAATACTGAACCAACACTCATGTGTTTGAGCAAGCAACTGTCTTCTATCTGTGTTGTTGGTCCACTGTGGCATGGAAAAATCTGTTGTCATTGTCTCCTTTTCAAGGCAAATACTCCACTGCTCCTATCCTGGTCGTCCTCCTTGAGCATGTTTTCATACCTAAGTTGCAATGCTAGACACCTTGGCGTCAATGTCCTCGTCATAATCTTCTTCTATTAAATTTTGTAGATTCTTGATAAAGTTCGTTAACTTCTTTTTATTTTTCCCCTGGTTCTTTGCAATGTCAACATCCCACCTCTAGGAGCTTTTGCATGGTATATAGCTCAAAGAATTGTCCCATAAAGAATGCAGCTGTTGTTTGAACTATGGTGCTTCCAACCACCCATCTTTCATTTGGAATCTACACTCCTGTTTAGTAGTTCTTTTACTATATTTAATGTGAATGAGACTGTTATTTGAACTCATACTTGGTAGATGCACCATAACCATCGCGTACTGTGTTTATTCTTAGAAATAAAGGTTTCATTTGCAACAACCCTATACATTCATTCGAGTATTGTGTTTTCTTTATATTTATTTTTGTCCAGAAAAACTCAAAGTAATCATGCCAATATCAATTGGCACGTTGTTAACCAGATTTATATGATCATGATTAAATTTTTGATCCCCCTTCTCACTTGGTAATAACAGTACATTTTGACCCCCCCACTGCTGCTCAGCTGTGCGTAGTAGATTGTCAAATCAAGCTTCCTTTAGTTGATGTTAGGGTGAGCATATAGGAAGGTTAAGGGATGTCTAGATAACATAATGGATGAAGTGTCTCTGGATGTAGATGATGTTAACATCAATTTTGTCTTGGTTCCATGGAATCTGAATACTACTAGAGAACCCTTGTTCTTTAATACAATGAGAATTGTCAAAACCTCATCTATTGATTGTGTAAATAGCTTTCTTCTAACTGATCCTCAGTTATAGAATGAAAACCACTTTGGTTTTATGATATGTACACATTCCCATAAGTTGTTGACACTTGAGTCATTTCCAATTGCACTTACATTCCAACATAATATATCCATAAAACAAAAACTAAAAGGTGAATAACAAGGCCATACCTCGGGGTTTCTATCATGCTCCTTATCCATAGTAAAATTCATTTGCAATTGTTTTCTGCTTGCTTTTGATCTGAAGGTTGTATGATATCTATATTTTGGGTGGGTTTTATATCAATACCACTCCCCTTCAACTTTCTAGTGATCTATCTATTTAGTTACATGGTGTGCTTCAACCTCAATCTCGACCTCCCATATATCTTCATTAATCCACTAGTTTTTTGTACACCCCATTATGAGCTCATTTCCTTCTGGTGGGCCACAATTTGAACATAAATGGTATTGTTTGCTCTTACATGTTCTATCTTTATTCAATTTGACTTTTCAGCCCCATCAATAGAATATATGATGTCCTCTAGAACTTAATTTGACTGTTTCTCACCATGTTATATCCTTTTTCTTCTTCCATGCCTTAGCGTGTCATTTTTAGTAAAAAATCTCCACTAAATCTGATTCTTCCCAGTCGGTTGTCATCCTCATCATTGTTAGACAAAACCTCATATCTAGTGTGAAGTTTGTTTCAAGTTTTACTTCCTAGTATGTTGTTCCTTAGGCCACATGTTCTTGTTGACATGATTCTTACTACCATAAAACAGCTCCTACTTTCCCACCCGTAAACTCTAGCATCATATTTTATTTTCTCCTCATCAGTTGTTGTTGGGTTATCCTCTATGCATTCTTTGACTTGTGATCCATTTTTTCACGCCTCATCAGATCTTCATACATTCCTAATTATCGACCAATATTGAGGTTATTAGAAATGTTGTTGTATCCATAGAAATTGCCACTCGTGTGAACTTCATGCAAGATCTTGAAAACTCTATATGCATTCATTTTCTCCAGTCTGCCCAAGGCATAACCCACTATCAAATATGGCTTGTACATAGAGATCCAAGGGTAGACTCATTACTAGTTCCCGTGTTATGAGAGTACTCCATGTTATGAGAGTATCAGGTATGTCTTCTTGTTGGCATTGTTTTATCCAAGGACGAGTCAGTAGACAACATCTGAACAATGCCCATGGTGTTGTCATTGCAGTTCTTAGTTCTAATAGGAAAAATGTACTTGCTAAAAAGATTCATCGTAGATATTATTGATTGCACTTTGAATTCAATTGTCTCAGGATGACTATTGAACAACTTAGTAGATAGGCAACTGATCAACATTTATTTACATTTAAAGTCTGCATTATTGATTTTTTTTTCTATTTACTCTCTAATTTATATGGATCCATCAATGTTTTATCATATTTCATTGTATTGTTAACTACATTGCCTAAACAGTTTGCCGGTGAATGTTTATTGTCCTAGAGAATTTTTATTTGGGCTCATGTTTGGATGAGTGTGAGTTCTTATTTAGCTGCCTCTTTTAACTTGTCTATCCCTATTTATAACCAAGTTGAAGGCGTACCTTATCTTTGATGTAACATTTGGAAGGCTCAACGTTCTACATTCTACTACCCAATCTGGTATTGATTACAAACTTACAGCTTTGAATTTAGTTGTTATATACAATGATGCCTTTATAAATGTTTCTTTTTCTTGTGCAGAAAGGATATGCATACGAATGTTTAATCGTCTGGCCTAATCATGTAATTTCTTTTCACAATTGAGAATGATGTGAGAGCTAATTTGAACAGAGCGAGCAACCTGATCAGAGATACTACACAGCGGATATCCAAACTTCAAACAGATCTTCAACAGTTGCTGCTGAATTTGATTTTGAATTATAGATGCATAGGGTTGTATTTTTAGATGGCTAGAAGTTTGTGAATTGTTCGACATGACTCTCTTGATAGGCTGGAAATGTCCGATGGTCAACCATTAATCAAATTGGTGTATGCTCCAATTATTAACCTTGCTTCTTTCATGTGAAACAAGATACTAGAAAAATGTATTGCCCTTTTTTGATGATAATGAAATGTTATTTTCCATGCAAATATCAAGATGTTCACGATTAACACAATGTTTCATATGTATGGAAAATGTGGGATTTGGAAATATTGGCTTCAAAAATATTTTACATTGCTTAAATTTTGATTTGGCATGATACAAGTGAAGTAATAGTTTTCTCATGTCGGATATATTGATTTAGAGTGATAAAAATATTTTATATTTAACTTATAATTCAAAATATTGTAGAAGAAGCATTCCTGGCATTGCAATTTAAATTGGTCAGACGCTAGTAGATAGACGTGATGCAAATTTGGGAAGTTGTGTTCCGACATTCTAGTGATGCCGGTCATTTGCTAAACATTTTCCATATACATTCAGAAACCCAGTGTCCCGGCATACTTGTGATGTCGGGTATTCTGTCAAAACTTTTAACGGCACGCTGCCGGCATGTGAAAAAATACCAGAAATAGTCTGAAACGGTGAGTTAACCCGGCATTTTTTTATGCCTGCTAAAGCAATATTTGTCGTAGTTCCGGCATAGAAGTTGTGTTGGAAATGAGAATTCCCGGTATAGAAGTTGTGTTGGAAATGAGAATTCCTGACATAGAAGTTGTGCTGGAAATGAGAATTCCTGGCATCAATATAATGCCGATTTTGATATCATTCTCCGGCATATTAAAGATGCCGGAAAACTTTTCCCGGCACGCTTTTCTACGGCATATTTCTGACATTGTGAAAAGTGACGGTGAAGAACAATGCCAGCATATTTTTTATTTTTTCCCGGCATTTTTCTATGCCGGAAAATGTGATATTTGTTGTAGTGATTTTCCTATTTTTCCACCGTTTTAAATGTTTATCCTCGATATTCCATAATTTACATCTAACATACGGTGAGGTATTCCGATACTTATTTTTGTCATTTTTGTATTTTTATTTGGGTTTCACAACGCCCGTTGAGTCTACACTCTTGTAGTATTTGTTTTTTCTCACATGTAAAACAAAAACACTACCCTTGCAACGCGACAGGTTATGACCTTTTGACGAAGTAGTCTGACAGTCACAACCAGACCGGAAAGAAATTGATCGACGTTCCTCATTTTGAGCTTTCACATTTATGATTTGCTAGACTTATATTTCTGTTTTAGCATTCAGATTATACCCTCTAAACGTTAGATATCACTATAAATAATAGACTTCTTTTACAATGTTAGCCTCCTACGTTGTACTACATTGAGATTGGTAATCACTGCTGAATGTTGTATTAGTGTATATGGTTGCTTTATTTCCCTGAACGTTTAATTTTTGAATCAGATTAATTTAGAAGACACAACATTGGTTATTATTTTCTAATTCAGATAAGTCCTGCGGATATATTTTGTATTATATTCAATGAAATAGTTTAGTGTGGCCGCAAAGATCTGGTACAATGGTGATTGAATAATTACACTAACTATTTAATTCTCATACATCTTTTCGCTTCCATTAAATAAATTTTTTAAGTACCTACAAAGTGATTATCTAGCTAAGAGTGACAACCTACATTGGAGTTGGTTATGAGATTTTTGGTAAATATTGTAGTTTGAAGCATATTGCATTGCATCTGGGTTTACCTGCCTTCCTCATGTCGGACATCCGTGAGGCACTGCAGTTTTATAATACTAATGGAAGTTATTCCCCCTTTGGAATTCGGGAAAACGAGCCTAGTGTGATTTTCAATTAATTGTATGATATATTCGGGTGTGTTTAGCTGCAATCGACGTCTTTTTGGTGTTTGACAAAATTGTATAGAAGATACATATGCATATATATGGTCCTCCAAAAGGCTGAATATTGTAATGCTGCAGTCGGTGCCTACAGACGAATATTATATTTAAACTTCTTGTCTTCACTTATAGGTCTCACTACAAACATAACCGCAAAGTTGGCTGTCCGAGAGTTAAGTGATGTAAAGCCTGCAAATGTGACACATGTCCGTATTTTTTCTGGTAGTGTGGCTCATGGGCCCATATAGAGAAAATATGAGCATGCGCTACGGAGTCTCACCACTTGTAAGGTACAAATTCGCGGGGGCTGTATACAAGCATGCAAAAGAGTTGCAACAACCCCATGGACAAAGTATGAACCGACTACACTCTGATAGACCCAGTTGCGACAGCAGGTCAAAAGAGAGAGTAAATGGACAAATGACTGCCTGTATGTATCTAATGTACACCACCTTTTAAAAGGTGCCTTTCAAGCGCCGAGCCCTCTCCAAACGGCAAAATCTTCAAAAATGGTGGGCAGGAACATTCACGTAACTGTAGTGGTGGCGTCCTACAACTAAGAAAAAGGTAATCTTTTTGTAAAGTAACTTTGTGTCATCACTTACATCAAAGAAATGAGAAAAGGTGCTTCCCATCTCTAGCAAGCCTTAAAAACAACCCATTATTGGGGAAACCTAATGAATCTTGCTAAGGCCATGTACTAGGGTCTGGATGCAAGATGTCAAAATGCAGCTAATTCCATTTAGTTGAAACTTTGATGCTCAAGAATTCGATCGGCATCTAATCAGGTACACGTTTAAGGTACCATTAAAGTTCTGAATGTACTGCAATAATATGGAGTCTACTGAAAGAAAATTTATGAATTGATGGACACATTTGATGTAGACAGTCAAGCAAACTTGCACTGATCAGGCATGGCCAAACAGAGGCGGAGGAGTACCGAAAAAAATTGAATAGTTTCCTTTTTCAATGTCATATTTTTTGGATTGATATGAAATATATGCTGTGTGCGTATGGGTTATTCAGCATTAGCTAGTGTAACGATTTTAGCTATTACTTGTTTCACGAGTAATGGTTCTCATTACTATCAATTTACATAAATTTTTACTTGTTGCATGAGTAAGTGATTAACGACCCCACGTCAGCAGTTCTTGCATGAACATGGTATTTCAATCAATCCAGGCATCTACCTTTTTACTCGTGTTCCATTCTACTCTATATGTACTTCCTAGTGTTTGTCACTCAATATTCGGTGAGTCAACGTGCTCATTCGTGATACAACCATATTATGTTACTCTTCGAACTTAGTCATTTTCTTTAGAATGCTCATCTAAATACCTCATTTTGGACCACTTTGCAAAGTTCGTACTTAAATACAACTGATGGAGGTCCCACATATCCTACCATACCACCAATCAACACCCATCCACATTAACATCCGAAAAGCATCCATAATCCACCACCAAACGAGAAAATTCATCTTCAGCTTGTTTATGTAAGCGCGTAAAGGAAATGTGACTATATAGATATTAAAACATATTTTCAAACAAACACCCCGCCAGAACCACAGAAATATCTTTGTGGCAAGAACACACTGTAGGTGCATAACCGTGAAGCGTCTATACAACCAGTTTCATATACCTTCCTACAGTGACTGCAACTACCTAGAATGGATCGCAGACGACGCTCATAGGCACATAACGGATATGTCCATATGTATGTTCTGGATGTTACAAGATACTTTCATCAACTCTCACATATATCATTTTAGACTCATTTCAAACTAAAAAATAAGGGCTTAATCCTTGAGCTAGAAACCAACGTCAATAAGTAAGGTCATATTTTGACCTAAGAAAGGACTTTCGGACTTTTTTCCCAGTTCGATACTATTGCACCCTTGGACGAGTTGAGAGCTAACATATAGCCAGGGACCCTAAATTTGAGCGATTATCCACCAATTCAGAGAAAAACCAGCACGCACCTGTCATCTGTAGGATCTTCCACCTCCCCGCTTCCAAAAATGGTGTGGTGGGACGTCCTAAGAAGCTACCAAGTCCATCATCAAGGAAGGATGGAGCAACAGGGAAAAAATATACCTCTTTCCCTCTGAAATCTGAGGAATGTGCAATGAAATGAGCACTCGAGGATCTATGTAATACTATAAACTTCCTATTATCATCCTCTCTACTTATATTTTGACAAGTTTGTAATCTAAAATTACTTTTACAAAATATTCTATCTGTTTGTTTCCAAAGATAAGTAATACCACACATGTGGGTACTTTGGGGGGTTTCTAAAACCTTCCCAATCACAGCAACAAAGTCCATTTTCGGTGACCGGCCCATTGATGTTATAACTTATAAGTGAGAGGTATACTCCTGTCATTTTGATATTACCGTGTTACCCCTCACGTAATGTGGTGGCGGGGGGGCGGGGGTGGGGGGGCAGCAAAAAAATTCACAGCTCGAGTATCTACTGATAACTGCAAGCGGCGATTGAGTTTTTAGCCCCATTCGACCTCCTTCTGCGGCTTTCTTCGCCCCCTTCTCTCCCTCCCGCTTTCTTCACCCCTTTTTCTCCTTCCCACACGATTTCTCCGGCCACTCTCTACCGCGCGCCCGTCTTACAATTAATTCGGATAATGGGGCATGCCGTTTACGACTCTTCTATCGGAATAGAAATCGTGGGGATGTGCTTTGCCTAGACTGAAAGTCGTAAACAACATGCAATTGCAGTTTTTATGTTATTATTAATTCGGAAAATTTCATTATTCATATATATAATATAGTTATTTATCCATTGAAAATTGGAACATGGATAGTTTGGACGATTCATTTAGTGTTGTTAAATTAAGGAATTAATAGTGCAATGACTATTCTACATTTACATCTTTTCCATAGACTAACAATTACTAAAATGGTGTAAAGGCTGTATTTATCAGATGAAGCACAACAAATAATTTAGATAATTATATATTATTTATAGATGCATATTATCTTATTGTTATACATGGCTTGATATAGAATTCCTACGAATATCACATTTCTATACTATTCAGTAAATATGAGATCTATTTAAGAATGGTCTATTCTTGACGCAGTAGAGGTACATAGTGCTCCCTTTCCGTTGAAACTTTAAGGTTAGTTTAACCGTTTCGTTGGTTTACCATTCATATCATTAGACTAGTTGGTTGTTAACTTTCCAATAAAGCTATTTGTCGGACACGTTAATGAAACATCATAATGTGCTAGAATGACATGCAAATATTAGAAGACATCTTAAGAATAAAGGAGATACAATCATGTAGGGGTCAATTCTTGGACTTGTTTGTTTATTGGAATACATGTAATGTATATTTAGTTCATCATCGGGGTTTATCTGAGAAATACAACTTTTTATTGCTAGAAACGGTGGATAGCTACATCCGTGAAATAGAACCCTAGTAATACTCCTCGTTCATGACAAAAGGTCATTTATGTAGACTCTATTGTAAATGTTAGAAGATCAAGAATACATAGCTAAGAAAAACTATGACTCTGTTTGGGGAAACAACCTCTAGATCACACAGTATCGCATCAATCCAGTACCCATACGCTGACACTTGAATCAATTAGATATGATATTACTTTAAGATACAATGATATGGGATTTATATATACGACAATATCCCTACATGTTTTAATTTTCTCTGTGGATTGTAGATCTTTATAAGTAGATAAGGATTCAATTAATCTATTCAGTTAATAGAAAAGTGATAGTAATATAGTGATTAGGAACAATAATTTTCTCAGTGTCACAATTTGAATCTTGATCTCATTCCCATTTAACTACTACGTGAAACTACTTACTTCTACATATGTATTCAGTTGAGGAATATCATGGTTTGAATTGGTTGTACAATTTTTCACCCACAGTAATATCTCATCCCGTTAACTCCTGTAACACTAAAACTTTGTGGATGTTGGAAACTAGTTAAGAAATTTCAAATGCACTTATCGATAAGTAACACATGAGCCCAAAGTTATTGAAAGGATTGGAGCCATATTCAGTTGATGTCATTTGTTATCCTTAGTGGGTTCATTATTTTTTCCCTAGGTTGAATTTTTCGCTCTTTTTTAGTTGTTAACTACTTGGTAACATGGAGTATAAGTTATCTTTCTGCTCAAGCAAGAAGGACTGTAGACTTGAGTTTTCTCCTCTCTCGAATACATTTTTCATAATTTGTAAAATAAAAATTTACAAGCACATGAATGCATTGGTTTTGTATTTTTTTGTTGAGTTTGTTAATAATTATGCATATGATGAAATACAATAGATTAATAGTAGTTGTGAGGGGGAAGATCTAGCTCAACTAGTCGACCCAATCCCCTTTTCGTTTTCATAATTGAACGACGTATAACAGTCTCTACATTTTTTGGGGGTTAAACATAACTGGTGTAATTAGGCCTAGTCATCAACTATGTAGATAAATAGAATTTCTTATGAACCCATTGACTGTTGTGGATTTTGTTCTCTAGTCTGAGCAAATTCAGACCTAGCTATAGGACGCCTAGGTGTGCCTAGACAGGCTCTTTGATAACTAAAGATTCATTCTATTCATTTATCTATGATAGGTCTCTGGAAGAATGCTCGTTTCTTATCTATATGTATAGAATGAGAGGGAGAGACAAAAATAAACACATAATGCACACTTGTACGAGTATTCGTGTTATTTTCTCTTGTACAACACCTTATATATTAAAGTCTTACTGTGTAACTGTTAAGTACATGAGATGGTGAAAATCTTGTAGGGTGTCCTAATAGGGTGTAGCATTCCATATAGGAGTATTGTTGAACCAAATTGAGTTCTTGTCTCATTTTTTAGGATTGCCTACTTTATTGGAGTCAACGTACATGGCTTGCTTTGTTGGAGTCAACATATGTGGCTTATTGAACTAGAAAGTTATTATTACTGTTAACTTCATAATCATATATCTAACAAGGACATTACTTAGTGGTGAGGGAGTTTGAAATGTTACTATGTATTCAGTTTTAACTTCCTCATATTTTAGGTTCACTAGGAATATTATGTTTCTTGCAAGTAATAGGTTATATCTCATGTTTTGATAAGAAAATAGAGAACTTTTGTTCAAGCCTCTGTCTCTGTAATTGCTCTTGACGGAATTGGCTGGTATGGATAATTAATTGCATCTAATTCTCCATCATACCAATCATTAATATTATGAAGAAGAACAAAATCAACATTTATAAGGGGTTGAAATGATATAAAAACTAAGATATTTAACATGTTGGTGACCTGACATATGGTATCAGAAATAAAATAGCAACTTGAGTATAGATTATAAGAACATGGACCTGAAATGACCATGCAAATCATGGTCTTACTCACATCTTCAAAATTTTAGTGAAAGTTCTTGGTCAATACAGAATATTGGGCACAAAAGATAACTACTACCTAGAAGAAAATTACTATAGCTAATATTCAACTGAATAAAGTGTATCCATTGGTTCTGAGCACTATACAATTATTATCATATCATACGATACTTTTCTTTTATAAGAATAAAACCTAAGTAGAAAAAAATATAAATTAAAAAAAATTCAAAATGCTTTGTGAAGTACATGATATTATATGTTGTCAATCAATTATAGATGAAAAGTAAATCAATAGACTAAATTTAACACTGAATTTTGTTTTTCTAGGAGGTAGTAACTGATAGAAAATATGGATTTCATAAATGATAAAAGATGGATATCTCATGGAAAGACTTGTTTTGATAGATGTCGTGATCAATATTTTTTGAATGGAGTGGAAACTTTCTTGTGTTTTGCATTTCAAAAGGAATCTACTAAAGAAGTTAGATGTCGTTATAATAAATGTGAGAATAGATGTTACGGAGACATGTATACTTTGAAGAGTCATATTATCATAAATGGGTTTATGGAGGATTATACAACTTGGACACGCCATGGTGAGAAACATAGAAATTTCAAAAGGAATCGAGTAAATGAAACAGTTGAATGTGTTGATGATATGGCTAGGCTTATTTTTGATGTAATGGGGCGTAATGAAGATGTAGATTTAGATGATTCAATGAACAATCAAGTAGACGAACACATTGAAAATGTAAGACAATTTCAAAAAGTCATTGATGACGCCAACCAACGATTATATCCTAGTTGTTCAAAATTCTCTAAATTGTATTGTATTGTTTGGGTGTATGAATATAAATGCAAATTCAATTTGACAAATACTGCAATATCAACTCTATTCGTGATGTTGAATGAATTTTTACCTGAGGGTAATTCTTTACCGAAGAGTTGGTATGAATGCAAAAAGATAATGTCAACTTTGAGATTAGACTACCAAAAAATCCATGCTTGTCGGAATGATTGTGTTTTGTTTCGGGGAGAGTATGAAAACTCAAACTTTTGTCCCATTTGTGGATCATCTAGATGGAAAAGGTTGAAAAAAAAGAATAGGGTATGGAGGTTGCAGAAGATCCCTACAAAATTACTTCACTATTTTCTTCTAACACCAAGGCTGAAGAGCTTTTTTATGTCTAAAAAACTAGCTCCACTTATGGTTGGACACCACACTTTTTCCCAAAGTACAAGTAACGATATGAGTCATCCTAGAGATTCAACAACATGGCAAGAATTTGATAGAAAACATCCAACATTTAGTGATGATCCTTGTAATATAAGACTTGCCCTTGCAAGTGATGGTTTCAACCCATTTAATATGACAATGGGTAGTAATTGGAGTACATGGCTTGTTGTTTTGATTTGCTACAATTTTCCACCATAGTTGGTGATGAAACAACCACTATTTATGTTGTCTCTTCTTATAGAAGGTCCAAAATCTCCTGGTAACAAAATTGATACATATTTACAACAACTAATCAATGAACTAAAGACATTATGGTTAGATGGTACAATGACATATGATGTAGACAAAGAAGAATTGTTCAACATGAGGGCATCACTCCTATGGACAATAAATGATTTCCCAGCATATGGTATGTTATCTGGTTGGAGCACCGAGGGATATAAGGCATGCCCATATTGTGGTGTTAATCACGGTTCTATATATCTTCCACATAGTCGCAAATGTGTCTACATGAGGCACTGACACTTTTTGGATACAAACCATCCATGGCGTATAGACAAGAAAATTTTTAATGGGGTGGAGGAACGTGCTACTGCACCACAACATCTTACTCGGTGGGATATACTAAAGTTGTGGGAAAATCATGATAATGTTAATTTTACTCAGGATAATTTCAAATCTAGTGAACAAAGAAGTAGGGAATTGCCCGAGGGATGGAAACGAAAGAGTATTTTTTTGAGCTTCCTTATTGGTCTACTTTGTTGATTCATCACTATCTAGATGTACTTCACATACAGAAAAATATATCGGATAAACATCCTCAGCTGGTTATTGCACAAAGATGGTCATAGTAAAGAGAATGTTAATGCATATTTAGACATGCAAAGGTTGAATATGAGGAAACCACTTTGTGCTAAAAAAAGAAATCACAATGATCAATTTATTTTTCCTCGTCCATCTTATAGTATGAATGTAAAAGAAAAGGAGGCCTTTTTATCAGTTCTCAAAGACTTGAAACTACCAGATGGCTTTTTTCAAATATATCAAATAAAATCCAAGTTGAAGCAAAAAAGATTGTTGGTTTGAAAAGTCATGACCACCACACTTTGATCCAACATCTCTTACCTCTTGCTCTAAGGAGAAATCTTCCAAGACCAGTTGCCAAAGTGTTGATTGAATTTTGTAACTTTTTCAAGTCTCTGTGTGCAAAAACAATTAGGGTTCAAAAGATGGAAAAACTTAAAACATCAATGCCAATTATTCTTTGTAAGCTTGAGAGGATATTCCCACCCGCATTCTTTGATATTATGGTTCATCTAACTGTACATTTACCATACGAGGCTAGAGTTGTGGGTGGTGTAGATTATAGATGGATGTATCCAGTAGAGAGATTCATTTACTCTTTGAAACAATTTGTATGTAATAGAAGTAGACCTGAAGGATCAATTGCAGATGGATATATTTTGAAAGAGGTTACTACTTTTTGTCAATATTATGTAGAAGATGTAGATTCCTGTTTAAGTAGGCATGCAAGATATGACGAGGGACCTATTGGCGTTGGTTTATATCTGACTCCCTCATATGAGGAACTGAATCAAGCTCGGAAATTCATTTTGTTCAACACAACTGAGATTGAACCGTACTTGTTGTAAATATCAAACTTATACTTTATAAATGATAAATTTCTTTTCTAAATAAAATAGTAATTTATAAATTTATTTGTGGGAATAAACTTTTTAAGGGTGCATGTTGATGAGATAAGACATAAAAATCCATCCTGGAATGAAGTACAACTATAGGGTGAACAACATAATAATTTTGTTATGTGGTTCTCAAATTATGTAAGTTTTGATCATTGGAATATAGATTTAAAAGCTATCTTTTTTGTAATTTGAATAATGTATATATTCATTTTGTTAGGTACATTCTCTCCCATGAGACACAGTTGTTCCTAATGTTGTGAGAATTCTTGCCAAGGGTCCTACATTAGGAGTTCATTCTTATAAAGGGTATTTTGTGAATGGTTATAAACTTACAATTGAATCAGTAGATAGCAGTCGTGTCACCCAAAATTGTGGTATTCAAACTAAAGGCCCCAATAGCAACATGTATTATGGAGTGTTAGTAGGCATATTAGAGCTTCAATATGAAAGTATCCCTCCTATTGCTCTTTTCAAATGTTGATGGTATGATATGGAGGAAGGCATTGGTTCATATGTTGATGAATTTGGTTTCACCATGGTTGATACATCAAGGAAAAGTTTTGACGATGAACCATTCATTTATCCTAACCAGGCCACTCAAGTTTTTTACTCTGTTGACATAGAAGATAACAATTGGAGCATTGTTTGTCACTAGACACCAAGGGATACTTTTGATATTCCATTGAGTACTATTGTTAGTACAAATAATGAAGTGGAAGATGTAATGTAGGAAATCAATGATACAAATGAAGTGTCTGAAGATGATTGTGATAATGGTTAGATACATTGAGATTTAGCCAATGATATACATGTGGATACATCTATACAATAACCAATAAAAAAAATTAAAGAATACAATGAAGGTAGTTTTTTTTGCTGAGAATGGCTTGCCTATGTTTCTTTTTTTGTAAAACATTTTGAAGAAATTATAATATGGATTGTTTTATATAAGTATTTTTTATCTACAACCGAGTTGACTGCAAGTATGCCACCCAAGAAGAAGATGAAGTCTTTAGAATAAGTGATACAAGATGAAAACAAAAATGCTGAAAATAAGCATTCTTTAATGGCTAATGATTTGTCTCTGTCTGATGATGAATCTATCAGATCAGAAGAACAATTGTTGTCTTCTATAGAACGTAAGTGGTGATTTGTCAATACTTTATTTAGATAATATATACTATTTTTTTTAATATTTCTATAGGTGCAACTCAAAAGGCAAAAATTATCAAAGATAACCCAACTATGCCCCAAGAAAATAGAGTTCAAACAATTGATGATATAGGTGATTGATGCATTCTTTATTTAATCATGTTCAATAAGTTAGTGAAACATATATTATTTTATGTTTTTGTTTCCATCATTGGTTTGTATTTAAACTGCAGCTCATCCAAAATACAAAGTGTTGGATTCAAGTAGTCAGGGTGACATGGGTGCTAAAGGTATTTGGTGAATATTCTTATTATTTTATATTCTAAACAACAATGATCTATGTAAAATGCTAGTAATAATATGCTTCATACTTATATAGGGTCTACAAAGATGGTTCATACTTCCACAAAGTTGATTCATACTTCTTCAAAAGTAAAGAAAAGCAAAATTCCCAACAATTTAGTTCCATTTGCAACAGGTGGCCATGGGCTAATGAAAGATGCATATTTAGGTAATCAATGCATTACTTTTCTTAATTTTATATTTTAATCCACATTCAATTCTGTTTTGAATGCAACTCATACAAGGAAAATGTTGTCTTTAATTCCATGTGGATCGGGATCAACACAACCAGTCCTTAGTTCTCTTAATTCCGCATTGGATCCTTACTTCAAAAGTGGGACATGGTCTAGAGGATTGATCCAAAGCTCTAAGAAAGTAAGGGAAACCATTATCCCTATGATTTCAATGTCACATGTAATGGACGATCAAAAAGGTATGACCGAAATAAACTATTTTTGTTAAGGGAACATGTTAGACCCTACTTTTCTTACTTTTGTTATTTCTAAATAATATTGAGTTTCAATTTGAATGCAACTCATTCAAGGGAAGTATTGGAAAATTTGGCTCAAAATGATCTGGAGTCAAAACATCCCATCTTGAGTTCTCTTGATCCAAAAGAAAGTATAAGACATGTGTATTCCATCACCAATAAAAGGCACAATGATGTGGCTAGGAGAGAAGTTCATATTGGTAAGTGGTTATTTATTTATTTATTAAATTATTCTTCCAAACAATACAAATTTTTGAGATAAATGTAGCTGAAACTTCAAGAAAACAATTGGATTCTTACACAAGGATGATTCCAACTTCAACAGGGATCAAAGGAATGAGTGGTACTTCTTCAAAAGTAAGAGAAAGCAACATCACCAAGAGTTCATTCCCTTCTGCAAATTGTGATCAAGGGTTCATAAAAGATGCACATTTAGGTAATCAATACACTATTTTTCTTATTTTTGTTATGACTATCTAAACAACGTTGAGTTTCATTTTGAATGCAGCTCATTCAAGGAAAGTGTTGGAAACTTTGACTCAAAACAATTTGGGGTCAAAACAACCCATCTTGAGTTCTCCTGATCCAAAAGAAAGTATAAGCCATGGGTTTTCCATCTCTAATAAAAGGCACAATTAGGTGGCTAGGAGAGAAGATCATATTGGTAAGTGGTAAATTATTTATTTATTAAATTGTTCTTCCAAACAATATGAATTTTTGAGATAAATGCAGCTGAATCATCAAGCAAACAATTGGATTCTTGCACAAGTATGATTCCAACTTCAACAGGGCTCAAAGGACTGAGTGGTACTTCTTCAGAAGTAAGAAAAAGCAACGTCACCAAGAGTCATACCCTTTTACAAATTGTGATCAGGGGTTCATGAAAGATGCATGTTTAGGTAATCGATACACTACTTTTCTAATTTTTGTTGTGTCTATCTAAATAATGCCCGAGTTCTGTTTTGAATGCAGCTCATTCGTGAAAAGTGCTGGAAACTTTGGCTCAAAATGATCTGGGGTCAAAACAACCCATCTTGAATTCTCCCAATTCACAATAAAGTTTATGCAATGGGTATTCCATCACTAATATATGCACAATGAGGAGGCTAGGAGAGAAGATTATATTGGTAAATGATAATTTATTTATTTATTAAATTGTTCTTCTAAATAGTATTAATTTGTGATATAAATGTAGTTGAAACATCGAGCAAACAATTGGATTCTTGCACAAGGATGATTCCAACTTCAATAGGGTCCAAGGGAATCAACGACACTTCTTCAAAAGTAAGAGAAAGTAATATCACCAAGAGTTCACTCCCTTTTGCAAATTGTGATCAGGGGTTCATGAAAGATGCACGTTTAGGTAATCAATACGCTACTTTACTTCATTTTTTTAAACAACATTGAGAATTGTTTTGAATGCAGCTCATTCACGGGAAGTGTTGGAATCTTTTAACAATAATGACTTCTTTATCTTTTATTACAATTTAAATATATATTTTTTATGCTTCTAATATTTATAAAGTATGTTTAAAATATAGGACAATAAAAAATGCATCATTGTGTACTTCTACTCAAAATAGATTGGATATTAGGAGGTTGATTCCTACTTCAAGTGCACATGAAATTGACATGAGTAGGAATTCAATTCATACTTCAACAAATAGTCAGGGGTCAACTAGAGCATCTCTTAAAGGTAACAAAACATTATATATCTTTTTTTTAGTTTCCAAACAACATCATTTTATGATTTTTATGCATATCCATCAAGTGAGAAATTGTCATACACCTATACTAAAAGTAGCACATGGACTAAAAGGATGACTCTAAGTCCAACCTACACAGAAATTAATGCTCTCAAAAATTCAAATCTGACTATAATGGATGATCCACCATATTCTGTGATTTTTAGTGCAAGTCCATCCACCATATTTTATGAGGATTCTATAAATACATGGGAAAACAATATCCCTACAACCTCAATTAATAATGCAATGGATGAATTTGGTGGTGAAGTACCAATTATCCCAAGCTACCTTGAGGTTGAAGAGTGAACTGTACCGAACGCCCATGTGGATAAAGAGACAACTAAATGGAGCCAACCTGAGGTTGAAAGTACATCCAACATTAGTGTTAGAAACCCAACAATTGGTGAGTTATATAAGTTTTATCATCAGTTTCATATCATATTTTCAATATGTAATTTGTCTACCCATCCAATTTTTTGTTACAGAAAGGGAAAGCTCAAATGTTGAGATCAAAGTATGTCTAGATAATGATGATAGTGTTGAACATAATCCAAATGTAGAACACATACCTAGCACAAGTAATCATCATCATACGAGATCTAATTCTGAAGCTAATGATGTGCAATTTGAAGAACATGAGTTTGCAAGTATGTATCACAAATTACATTCTATTAACCAATAAAATCTCCTACAACACTCTTTTACATTTACAAACAACATACATTCTGAAGCATCTCATAGAAGGAAAGGTCGTGGGTGGACAAGATATCATACTATGAAGCCACCACTTGGAAAAAATAAGCATGATTGTGTGACACTACAAAACGAACTCGTTCATAAGGAATGTACAACCTTGTCCAACTTCTTGGGTCTGAAGGCTAGAGATACTGATGCATTCCCACTACATTTGAAGTGGGGTAACTTCCAAGATCGTAGTTTTTATGGTGTTTGGGAGGATGTAATGGTAATTAATTGGTTCAACATTATTATATTTTACTATTTGAATATTGCTTGATGCACCTATATTCGTAACATCTTCATTATACTTTTGGAGCAGAAATTATCCAACTTCACAAGTTCTAAAACAAAAATGAAGCCAAACATGTTTTGTGTTAGGCAATGGTGCTTAAGAAAGGTGAAAACTAGAGTTCAAATATAAAGATTTCATTTGAAAAGATATGTAAAGAAATGAAGTCCAGAACAACTTCTTGTGTCACCAGAATCTAGAGTGAGCCAAGATCAATGGGAAAAACTATTGGATTACTGGGGCAAAGAGGAATCCATTGCAGAGGCCCTAAGAAATGCTAACAATCGTGCACATATCAGACCTACATTAAGGCAGAAGCAATATGAGATGGTATATGCTCTAATTTATTTAAAGATTATTGCATAATTAGTACTAATCTATTCATTTTCATATTTTAGCTGGTCTCTACCCTATATATTTAACTACATATGTAGTTTCTCATACCGATAAGAAAGGTCAATGTCCCGATGAATATATTAGGATAGTTGTGGTAGGTTTTTTGTCTTTATTGTACATTTTAATCTATATGTAATGAGTTCTTCGATTTAATTAAATATCACAATATGCTTGTCCGCGTAGGAGGAGGTTCGAGCTGAAGCAAAATGGTGTAATGTTGAAAATAGTAAAAATCTTATTGATTACATGCCTATAACAAACCATGTATTTGGTCCTCATAATGGTGGTTATGAAAGAGGTTATGGAAGTGGTGCAACCAAACAAATTCTGAAACAAGTAGCCATCATGGAAATATCACATATAAGATATGAGGATATCGAAAAGGAGGCTAAATTTTATGTTGAAGTGCTTGCTAATGTAGAACTTTCATTGGCAAGATTGAGGAATCAGGTTTGACAATCTAACATGATCTTATTACATTTGTTATTTTGTTACTAAGGAATTACTTAAGATACATCTTTATTGTAGGATGTTGGGTGTAGTAGGAGGCATGGATTTGCGAATGAAGAAGAAGATGATTATGAGGATGATCAGAATTGAAGACTATTTTCAAGAAATTTTATCAATGAATGTTAAAGAATGAAGCCTTTTAGATTATGATTTACCTATTTTCAAATTCCAGAACTCCATTTTATCACTTGTTTAACACTAAATCTAGTAGAGATATTTTATGAATATGTGAATTTTGTGTTAGGTTTTAAATCTTGTCTATTTATATAATGATTTTACTTGTCTCTATAAATGTAAGGAGTAGTTTCCCTAGCTTTCAAACTATATGTTAAACCATTATGTATATATATATATATATATATTGTGCATATATTGTAATGTTTAGCTACTGAACAATTCTTGGTAAATGTCCTTTGACAATTCTTTGTATCTACAATGAAGAACTTTTGTGTCCTTTCCCTATTGAAGATAATTGTTTTGATTACAAAGTTGGAATTTTATGATTGTGTGAACTTAGTTTGAGTTGTATATCTTTTTTATGGTTTGAATTGGTTATGCATTCAACTTGTATCACAATTGTCTTAAGGATATGGACTTGAAGTTGAAATTCAAGCCTCTATTTAAATAATCATTTTATATATAGCTATTCATTAGGTTTGATCATAGAGGAAATTCACCTAGAGATGAGACCAGACACAAGTATATCGCTATGAGATAGTTTACCTACAAAAGCATCATAGCACAAGTCCTTAAAGAAAAACATGCATGTATTTGTCTAATAGTCAATTTTCTTGTTGGGAGAAATCTTTGTTAACTCCATTTCTGTACTATTGGGTTAGGCTCAATTTTTTCATTATGCCTACATTATAAGCTAAAAACCAGGCTGTATTTTATTTTTGTATGTGTTTGGTTACAAAAGAGGCTAAAGCTTAGTATTGATGTTCTTATTTATTTATATCTTGTTGATGGTTCTACGAACAGAACTGGTAATATAGTCGAACTTGTTGCAAACACATACAAGGGTACTACTTTTTTATACTCTAGGTTTTGTACTCTTAAATTATAGATCTTTTCGTTTCTTGGTCTCTAAGTATCTTCAATTATTTTGTAGGGAAATGGTGGAAAGCTGACATTGAAGTTGTTATTTTCCAAGTTCTTAAAATTACTCCTTGGCATGTCTAGCACATGCACTATCAACAACTGTATAAGAGAAACATAAATTTGGTCAGGTAAAAGTTGATAACATTGAGCAATTAAATCTAGGGACATTTGTAACACCTTGAGAGTAGTGCATTAGGAATGTCACAGTTTTATAGTGAGAAGTATTCCCTTTGCCTTGGTCTCTTGTTTTATAAATATATTATGGTTTCTTAGTATATCATTAGGCATTTGGGTAGTCCCAGTCACTGCTCATTTCAATTGGGATCAGTGCTCAATCCAATTCTAAAATAAGCTTGTATATTTCCAAATAATTTTGACTTCGACGAAGCTCCTTTTTCGCATGCACTCTACTCGTTGTCGGTCTTCTCATCTTACGTACTAAACCGTTCCATATTAAATCTACATATGCTTTGTAACTATATTTTGGATAGTTTACCTATTTAGGTTTAGGTGATTATTTATTGTGGGATCTAGATATTGCCTAATATAGAGTGTCTTGGACTGATCTCTCCCATGTAAACAAGTCATGATGAGACATGGTAAATTCAATACTAGGAAAGTGGTTGATATTCTTCAAAATAAATCCTCAACTTTTTCTAGTATACAAGTAGATTTTTTGATATAAATATCGTCAATGAGCAATTTAGATTAAGTTTAAACTATATTTTGAATTTGTTTTTTGAATGTTTATTGAAAGATAAGAGAGAACAATAATTTTTTGTTAGGTTTTGCAAACACATACAATAGTATTACTTTTTTGTACTATATCTTCTATGCTTTTTAATTATAGATCTTTTGATTGCTTGGTCTTTATTTTTTTTGTATACCATAATCAACTTCTAATCGGATGCTACTTGTAGGTTATATTTGAGGTAAAAAGGAGCATCCTAGAGCCTATTGGTGCCCTCTCCTTAGCTGGGACAAAGGTTGAATGCAAGCATTATAGTTTTAAAGATAATAATGCTATGGTAATCACTAGTGGAGAAAGCATAAACATAAACCACCAAGTTTTAATGAAAGAGTCAATTTTACATGGTAATCAAGGAGACAACCATGTGACAAAGTCTAGACTGTGATAAGTACATGCCCTTCTTTTCCTCATTTAATGTTGCTTTTTGCTACAATTTTGTTCACTTCTTTTTGTTTTTTCATGCAACAAGTGTATGGTTTGTGGATGTCTCATTGGAGGTTGGGAGATGGGTGGAGGGAAGAGTAGAGAAATAGGAGTAGCTTGGAGAAGCATTACTACTAACACAAGTTAAGCCCAACATGACTTCCAATTTTCCATTTGTGTTTTAGAGAGATACTATACAAGTTGCTTCTAGTTTTGCTGACCAGAACCAAATCCCTATTCGTCTCCAAGATCAGATGCTTGCCCATCTCTATTTGAAATACAAAACAGATTCAGAAGGGCTACAAAAGAAGGAGATCATGGATACACTTCCTAAGGTGATGCGGTCTAGTATTTCACGCTTTCTTTTCTACAATCTTGACAACAATGTATACTTGTTCTGTGGAGTTTCAAATTACCTACTTTTCCAACTGGTAAGAAAGATATTCACTAATTTTCCGCTCTTGATGATTTCATCTAACTTCTCTAATTCAAGATATATTTGGGGTCTTTTTCTTGATTTGAAGGTTTTATAGATGAAGGAAGAATATTTTCCTCCCAAAGAGGACATCATCTTATAGAATGAAACACCCACATACTTCTACATACTTGTGTATGTTGTTGCAGTGAGTTCTCTTGATCCAGTTCCATACATATTCCATGTACTACGAAGCTTATTTTCTTTATAAGCTTCACAGTAAATATCTATCTATATGCATATTTGATACCTTTTTGTAGGAGTTGATCAAATATAAAAATGGAAGTGAACAGGCAAGTCAAAGGGACATATCTCAACCCTTATAAAAGTTTAAATACACCTCTGTTGATTGCAACTATTTTTTCAATCTTATATTCATCTTATTGAAGCCTATTGGCATCCATGTTATTACAGAGGCCAATCATAGAGAACTTTTTGGAGAGATTGGTGTGCTTTGTTACATGACACAATTATTCACTATTTGAACTAAAAAGATATGCTAGTTGTTGCAACTAAATTGGACTTCTTCCCTCAATATTGTTCAATACAATATAGGGATGGAACCATAATTATGAACAACTTACTTCAAGTTCATGTTCTAATGACAATTTTTTTAATTTAATGAGCAGTTGGTAATATTTTTTGTTCTTGTAGGAGAAGCAAGTAGCATGCTTACTTGGGCCATCTTCTGTTTTTTTCAGAACTTGAAAGAGGAAAATGATGATCCTATAATGGAAGGAATTATTAAGGAAACCAAAAAGATGCTTGCTCGGAGCTGTATGGATTTACCTTTGACCCTCTCTTTAGCTAATATGCCATCATATTAAGCCTTCTTCCTTTCCAACCTGTTCCGCATGTCATCTCCATGCATCTAGTATGTAAGGGTCTTTGAATGGCTTTTCTCTTGTGCAACAGGGATGTGACGGTTCAGTTCTACTGGACAGGACCAACAGCGAAAAGACAGCGCCACCGAACATGACTCTTCACCATGCCGCGTTCACGCTCATCAATGCCATCAGAGTCGTCGTCGAGAAGGCCTGGGGGATGATCGTGTCTTGTGCTGACATCGCCACAATCGCCGGAAGGGATTTGGTCTCCCTGGTACATAAAGAATCTACTCAAAAACATATATCATCAAGATTTTGTTTGGGATAATGGAAAACTGACGACTACAAACTTTAAACTAACCGTTAGTTAATTAATACAATAATATCATTTGGATCATCTGACTTCTGTGATTTTTTTTCTTTCTTTCCCTCTTACTATTATTATACAATCTGAGATTTCATGGTAGGTAGGATCTGGCTCCAGCAGCACTAGTCATAATTGAACAATTACTTATGTATTGATTATTTTTATCATTAAAGGTATGACCCGTTTAAAAGAGAAACATATAATGACTAAGACCAAAACTTTCACAACAACTGATGTCTGTCAATATAAGATGGTTTCATCCTTCAGGCTTCCAATTGGCTAGGTGCGATCTATATGCCTATGGTGGAAAGACAAGAAGTTAGGGAGTGGGCCCTATGAACAGTCAGTTTTAGTAATTGTGTGTTGGTGGGTATTGGGTAAGGTATCACTAGGTCTCTCCTATCCAAAACAAGAAAAGGTATAGACCATTGTGCAACTTGGTGGAAGATAAGATTCGTCAAAATCAACTTTGTTTAAAGTAGGATGGGCGGATTGACATAGTAGATCTGAACAATATATCTTTTGCTAGGTGACAATAGAGGAGAAGTCAGACTTTTTATCCATCTCTTATTATGCTTTGGAAGAAAAAAAAGAACAATACGAAACATGTTGATCAATATAATTCTCCTTATAGATCCCTTAAGAAATATTGATCAAAATAGCACATTTTTTGTTGAACCCATCATGCAAAGTGGCATGTTATGATTCCATATTCCAAAAGCACCACTAAGCTTCTTTTAAAAAAGAAGATAAAGAGTGCAAAAGTCACTCAATGTTGTGCTTTTCATTTGTTGTGTTTTTTATTTTTTTTCAACTTTTTAATAGAGACGCTAGACATTGACACTTTTGAAATCTAGACCCCTTTTCAAGTGGCATTTTACACCAAAGTGTCTATTGTGATCAATGTTTTTCAAGTGGTGCTATTACTTTAACCAAAGTATGCCAATTTCACTTTTTTCCTTATATATTATCACTGATTATAATATTGCATATAATTTAGGCAATTACCAATGCAATCTATGCTAACATGAGAAATAAACACCCCCAATAATTCTCAACAATAATATTAAAGAATGAAATATTTTATCCAAACAAATTAATAATGCCCCAATTCATTTCGGTATTCCCTTAGAATTAGCTAAACCAAAATAGGGTTTTAAGAAACTTGGTTAAGATAGAATGGAGTTTGATGAGGGAAAAACTCCACGGAAGTTAATGGTAATTTAGCTTACAATCATAAACTAACAAGTAATAACTAAGGCCCACTCTATTATAAGAAATCATGTTCAGTTGATGATAGCCGATATTATAGGATGTGTCCTATACTTATTTCATTAGACAACCAATCAGATTTCATTCCTTCATCTCCTCTTCAAAACCCACCCCCCTAAAAAAATAAGGAGAGAGAAATGTCAACTCTACACTATAATGCACTCTTATTTGATCCTACCATGTTTCCATAGGATGCATCATATAAAAAAGGTGTCGCAGTTGAATACACATTTGTTGGCTCCCATGTTTCTTTGTAGGGTAATATCGAAACATCACTTTGTTTGTTCTTACTTGCTGATTAGTCAACTAGGTGGCAGTCGCTGAAGTACGTGATGAATCTAAGGTCATGTGTGGCTTCCAACAAGTATATTGGAGTAACGTTCACTATGTTATCGTTACACTATATTGTTTAACACACACAAAAACAGACAAACAAACAACAATATGACAAACAAATAGACACGTGCACCATCGCCTCACAATGACCCAACATATGGAAACCACCATTTTTACTAACTCCCTTTTTCAATATTGATATGATTCAAATTTAGTTACTAAATTTACATGGATCTAATACATTCATGTCGTAGGAAACATTACATATATGGAAATGACCTTGATTAGATGTGAATCTATGATAGGTTTACCTTTTATTGGAGTGTGGACTTGATGGGCTACCACGAGTTGTTCACGTACTAGTTAGATATACTTATTATACATATAATATTGAATGCCCTATTCTTTATTGTTTTCCTTTTCTTTACTATTTACCAATAAATGGAATCGACATTAGCCTTTATAATATCATCATCTTTTTGTTACAAAGTTTAGTTCATTAAATATGAATGGATATTTAGAAAAAAAAGAAACTTCTGGGTGTTTCATGAACTTGATTAAAGGATTGGTTATCATCTTGCCTTGACCTTGGGCCATTTTTGTTCTTCTCTTGGACAAAACCTTTAACTTATGTCTAGAAATGTCATCATTTTTCACATACTGCAAAATTAGGCATTCAACCACTGTCCACCTATCTAGAAGATTGCATGGCATAGGTAGCAAGGGTTCTTTCTTAAGATCACCATTTCCCTTACAAAAGTTGGCTTCCTCACCACATCCGTGATTGAATGTGGTTGTGGAAAATATTGATTGTGCATCCATTTTGTGTTGAGTAGCCTCAAGTGTGTCTTAGCTAAAAATTGTTGCATGGACTGTTGACAATTTCACAGCCCATTCCTCTGATTATTCTTTTTGGATTCTGAGGCATTGACAAGTACTCAGAACTGTTAGTACCAACCCTAATGTTCCATTTGCAATTAACGTGGTCTATAGGATAATCTCAAAGTTATATCCCATAGAACAAAAAAAAACCTCAGTTTGGAAGCTCTAATGGCCTAAGTTATCCTGAAGCATAAGTGGGAGTAATATAAGCAAGAATTCAGATTTTTCCATTCAAATACTATTTTCCTTCTTGGACCTCCATTCAAATATAAGCATGAGGGGTTTGCCCATTTCTCCCGTCAATCAGTTTGAAGGCGGGGAAGGATGACACATGACGTTTTACAATTTTTAGTGCAACCTCACTATGCCCATCTGGTCCATTTCAAATCAAAGATTTGGACATTTAGCATGGATGAGAATTATGTAATGTTGTCAAGGCCTTTGACTTACTGCATAGAATCTAACTGATAAATTTTAGTTCAAAATGGTTAGCTAGAGCAATCTGTGAGGTTTCCTAACTCAAGGAACTAAGGAAACCTTTCTTTCCTTGTGATAAATTTATGTGCAACCATCATGAAGACAAAGTTTCAAATATATATACAGATGAATAGCTCATTATCTTAGGAATGCCTATATATAGGTGCATACCTTCTTTGTATCGCTTAAAATTAGCTTTCACATTTCACATGCTATATCTCTTGACTGACATTACTATATTAGCCAAAAGACGCTATATATATCAGGATCTATTTTTTGCTAACATAGGGAGAACGTGTAGCCAATTTTTGTCCCAACATTTCTTGTTCCCCTTACATGTCATCATTATGGAGAATGAACCTAAAAACATATTTTAGAACACACCCAAAGATTAAATGGGTACAGGAACAAATTTTCCCATAGACAATAGATATACAATCTTGCTTGTGAGGGAAACAACTGATGTTGATATTTTTTTTGAGGGGATGTAACACTTATATGTAAATGCATATTCTTCAATTGAGATATTGGTCAGCTGCACACTAGTTTTCTTTTGATGCATATTTATGTGTTTTCCATTTCTCACTACTTTGCATGATTTGTATGAGGAGATTACATGGAGTGATTTTATTGACTAACTACCATTTTGTTTAATTTGTAGTTAGTTGATTCATATATTTTTAGAAATCTTTTTATGTTATCATGAATGCATTGATCAATTTTTCAGAGCTCGAAAGTCTTGATAACACCAAAGTTTGTGATATTTTAGACTGTTTTTCTGTTATCAAAACTGCCCTTTTCTACTATTTTCCTCTCTTTTATTTGCACTTTCGCAATAATTGGCCAAGCAATGCTCTTAATCCAATTTTTCCTATCTTTTGCAGAGTTTTCCTCATTTTTGGACAATAAGGCCGCTCCGGCCCATGAATAAGTCCAAGTCTGTCTCGGCCTCCCTGACGACCGATACAACCCCTGCCCGACAGGGCTGGGCGACACAAAGACGCTCGACAAAGAAAGGGGCCGCGTGAGAAGAAGCTGACGGACGACACTCCTCCTACCCGACAGGGAGCCCGGCCCGCCCCAACAACCCAGCTTGTCGGGAAACACAGCCACCCAGCGACAGGCGTGCCGCCCGTCATGACCAATAGCCGACACCATCTACGTCGAGCGACACCTCTGTATCGGCCCGTCCAACGACTGGGGCATAAGGGAGCCACGTGGCGCTTCGAGCACCATGTCTTCTCCCCAACCAGCTGACTATAAATAGCAGCTACAGGGAGCCGAAAAGACGGTCCACAGTTCGGAATTCACAGTTCTAGAATTCAGACATTTTGGGAGTTGAGCCATCTTCCGAGGAGACTGTGAGAGCATATGTGTTGTACCCCAGTGCTTGTCTCGGGAGACACCAGGTGAGCTTCTCCTCATCCCGAGAGGGAGGGGACAGTTCACTTAGGACCGTCTCGGGTGACACTGTGGGCCGATATCGGCCAACGTAGATGAGCGACACAAGTGCCCAACATCAGCAATGCGTAGCTCTTAGCCCGACACGATATCAACCCGATACGCTTAGCTTGTCGAGTGTGCCGCCCGAGAGGGTGTGCCGCCCGACATGAGCGTATCGGACAGGGTCCTTGAGCGATACGGTTGACAGTCGGTGCATGCCGCCCGAGAGGGTGTGCCACCCGACACCTCTATATCGGGCTAGGCCTCTGATCGATATCGGGAAGGGGAGCTACAACACCTTGTCGTCCTTCTACATCAAGAAGGCGACACCTATCTTTACTTTCTGTCATTTAATTCCTTACTTATGCATTGTAATGAAGACCCTTTATTTGTTTATGGAAATAGAAGATGCTTAATTACTTGCTACTCTATGCTTGGTGCACAATGTTGGATGACTGCTATGTTTGATATCCGAACTCTAGCTTGCATGTTTGGATCGCGTTTCGCTTAGCTAACAAATCGTGTTTTCCCGTCGCAACAACTTCGAGAGTTGTGTTGTGGCTCTAGTATTTGGTCCGATTCTGGAGTACGAGAGTGCCTCGAACGGAGTTGCTTTAGTGACCTTTCCACTCTAATTTTAGTCCAGTGACCTCGAGAGGGGCGCTGATGCCTTGTTAGAGGTACCCGCTTTGAGAGGAGGGGTACAAGACTGGTTCTACCGCCGCTTGTTTACCACAGTTTTATCCTTCGTACCTCGCTTTAGCTCAAGCAGTATCTTTCTGTCTCTATTGCATGAAAACCCCTAAAAACTACTAAATGACTAAAATCTTAAATCTCCCTTGTAACTCCACTTGGAGATAGTTTTCTTTGTTTTATTCGTGACATCTTACTGCTTCCTTTCTTGGGAATTTATCTCTTTATATACCTGCCAGAGTGTAGCATGTCGATTCCGTGTTCTCAAAACTACCCCCTTGTCCATGTGTTCGACCCCGTATGTCTACTTCGACCCTGTAAACAAAGTTGTGGGGGCCTAGAAGGATTCGGGTTTATAAATATAAAAGCTCGACTACCTCAAATCCGCCTCCAATTTTAGGACGCGCGATTTAGGCTGGTCAACTTTTTGGCGCCGTTGTCGGGGACAAGGCAAAAATGGTATTGTAGACGAACCCGAATCCACTAACTACACTCTTATGCCTCAAGCTTAGAAATGAGCTTGACAACACTCTTTTTCTTTTTCTTTTTCTTGTAGTCATTCTTGCACAAAAGTAATAATTCAATTTTCTAACTTGGTTTTTCGTGTCGTTTCAAGTACCTCAGAAGTAAGGAGCATCCCATTCGATTGAGCACCTACTCTAGCCGTCATGCCACCTCGCATTGAACCACCCCATTCTGAAGGCGAACGCCAAGGGAGGAGGCCTGATTCGCCCCCGCCTGAAGAAAATGACGGTATAACGGTGACCATCAACAAGAAGATCCAGACTCAGGGGAGTATGAAGAGGGCCATCACCGACACATACGCCGTCACCGTCAGAGGCAAAGAAGAAACCAGAACGATAAGGAATAACGTCGGTGAGAGAGTGACAGTGACGACTCAGAAGAGGAGGAAAAGACGCTTAGGGAGTTGGCATCCTCAAAAGCCAACAACTCCAGGTGTCCTGTCATCACTCCACGGTTCAATGCGGCCAACTTCGAGCTTAAGCCTTCTGTCATTTCTATGATCCAAAATAAGAGTTTTAGAGGGAGCTCCAAGAATGACAATCCCTATCATCACCTGGATGCTTTTAAGAATATTTGTGACACGATTAAGATGAGAGGTGTTCCCCAGGAGGTGATATACTGTAAGGGCTTCATCTTCTCCCTAGAAGACAAGGCCCTGTCCTGGTATCTTGGGTTACCCCACCAGTCTTTGAATGGATGGGGAGCTTTGGCTAATGCGTTTGTAAACAAGTTCTACCCCACCGAAAGAACAGTCAGGAATCGACAGAAGATAACATCCTTCATGCAAAAGCCGAATGAAAGCCTCCACGACGCTTGGGAGTGGTTCCAGGAGTATCTGAGGGATTGCCCCCATCACAATTACAAGAAGGGCTTCCTCATCACCACCTTCTATTATGGCTTGACTCCTAAAGACAGGGTGTCACTGAACGCGGCCACGGGCAGTGACTTCCTGGGGAAGAAGGCGAAGAAGTCCAAAAAGATTATCAAGAATATGGCCGAGTTGATGGCAGGTGCTGAGTTCGACCGGTCCGATAGAGGACATATAAAGAAGGAAGGAGAAGGGTCCACCCTTGAATCTAAGGCGCTGGAGGCAATCACCTCGCAGATCCAGAGGATTGCTACAGATGTAAAACAGTTGCGAGAAGCTGGTGGTAAGGGGAAGAAGCAGGTAGAAAAAGTAATGAAATGTGTAACATGCGGAGATGGCGGCCATGGGGTAGATAACTGCATCTACACCTGGCCAGAAGCATCAAGCGATACCGAGTCTGAGGCAGAAGAGACTGAAAATGTCTCTTTTGTAAACTTCAGAAGACCAGACCACCCTGGATTCAACTATGGGAACAAGGATGCAGCTGAAAATTCTCATCAGCTACACAACTCCACCAAGCCACCCCAAGCTTTCGAAAAGAGGGGAGGAACCGGTCAGTATGCTAGAAATGCCCCCTTCCAACAGAACAAAGGTAATTTCCAAGGTCAAGGCAAGTACCAGGGATCAGCTAAAGAACAAGGACAGAACCAGGCTTTGAACCAATCAGATGTGGTGGGACAGTTGTTTGATTTTGCAAAAAAGCAGGACACTATCAACAATCAATTGGTGTAGAGTGCGCTATCAAATTCGGGTGTGTTGAACTCATTACAGGTCCAGCTGGCGGATATGCAGACACATCAATGCCAGATTGACCTACAATTAGCTCAAATGGCCAAACTGATGAAGAACCCCTCAGGAAAGATATCGTCAAACACCGAACCTACGAAGAGACAGGGACTGTGACAGATAGAGGGTTGAGATCGAGTTGCCAGGAAAGGACGAAGCTGGCAGATAAAGAACTGGAGCCGTCAAGCTGGAGATGATAACCGCAGCGCTTCTTGGGAGGCAACCTGAGCTTTATTTTATTTCTTAGAATAGGATTGCAATTTACTTTCCTGCAGAACAAACATTACGAACGTTTGGTATGTAATAAGGCCTGAGGTGGTGCATGCACCACATGCACTGACTCTTATGTTTTGTGGGCCACCTCCTTAGTTTTATTAACCGGGATGGGTAATACTATCTGAGGCTGGGAGCTTAGTCCTAGGCCAATGATGTTTTACTCATCAGCCGCAGCTTAACCCATTTTGTTTTCATGATTCACGGGGGGAGGCACTCCAACCAGTGCTTGAGTGCACCCTTATCAGGCGGTGGGGCTTCGTGGAGCGCAACAGTCGTGCCGACGGTGGGGCTTACCAGCTTACACGTTGGACTAACGGTCGACGGGTGCCCAGGTTTTACTGTTTAGTCTCTATATAAGGAAAGCAAGTTTTACCATGTCAGGTTCCTTACCTTGTCAGCATCCAATGAAGGAGGCCACTAAGGAGTACTGCATGGGCGGCATTGTCAACCTCATCACAGCAGGACTCGGGTACCGGTTCGAGCCGCGTAGCCATACTAGAACGCAAGGCGATGAGGTGTTTGACACCAAATATTTGATGAGGACTAACATCATCAGGAAGGAGAGGGGAAGTTTCTTCTACAAGTTTTCAAGGATGCACATACTCCTTCCCCTTCCTCGCTGCGCCAACTATGACAAGGAGAAGTTCCTCTTCACCACCGCCGAGATCGAAGTATAGCTAATAATACGACTACCGCCACCACAATCAGGGACACAGAGAGGCCAGCCCCAGAACTGCCGACGACAACTGCTGATCAAGCTATCATCGTTCCGACCATACCAGCCATCGCACCAACAACGACAGTGGTGGCTGAGAAAGAGTCGGTGATTGTTGAGGTCACCGGGACGGAAACTTCAGGATCTGCCGTGGAAGAGATGGCCACAGTTCCCATCTGTGTTTCTAAAACTGCAGAGGCAGGAGAGGAGCTTCAGCAGGGCAACGACAACGTGATGTTCGACGAGATCATGAGGGAACTCGAAAGAACATCATCTCTGCCGCCAAATTCCCCACTTGCAGCAGTGGAGGAGATCGCCGATAGTGCAGAGGTGGGGCAAGGTCCGCCCTAACCACAGCCATCCCCAATCAGAAGAGAAGGCAAGGCGGCAGCACCTAAAAAAGCGTCGACTCCCTGCCTGGCGACATCTGGTTCGCGAACAATTTTCATAGATTCTACCTCTCCGGGTGGACCTTCACGTGGCCTAGATATTGTGGGGACGGAAGGGAGATCCACCGGACCCCCTCCGTCACTTGGAAAGATGCTCGGAAATGAACTCGACGATCTGCGAGAGGTAACAACCATCAACTCTTCTACTTGTACTTCCCTGACCCGCAAACTTGCATCTTTTTAAGACAAGCAGGACAACCACGAGGTCAGGCTGAACAGCCAAGAGAGTGAGCTACTGGCTCTAGCAAGCATACCCGGCAGACTAGAGGCCTTAAATGCAACAATGCAGCAAGTTCTCCAACGGCTTGACAAGCTCGAGGAGAGGATGGACAAAAGTGACGACCATCAGCGCCGAAGGCAGCCGAGACGGTCGTCGTCACCTCCCAGCCGGAGCCCTAGTCCTTCTCCTTTAGGTTCCCCCTCGGGAACGGCATCCCCATCCTCCTCCTCTAGCGGGCGATCATCAACGCCCGAGGACGGGACACAACGAGGATCTGCTGAAGGGTCTCCCAGCAGACAGGGGAGCTCTTTGGGTTTGGGAGATGCTAACGTCTCCATCCCCCTGAATGAAGTTGAAGGCGATGGCGCAGACATCAGCATCGAGGAAGACTCGTCTGATGAGTCCGAGGGAGAGGTGGGGGATGTCTACACAGTGAATAACAGACATCCACCCCAAGGAAGGTGCTCATTTGCGAACAAATTCCACGAGCCATCCGAAATACCCTCTTTCGAGATGGCTGACTTCGATAGAAGAGCCGTCGGGAACCTGACGATCAGAGACTAGAAGCTGCTGAATAAGGTCTTGAGGTCGCAGGCCAATAAAGAAGACGTCGTCTTGAGCGACTGCTACCTCTCCCTACGACGGGGAGATCTTCGGAAAATGTTCTGCACGCCGGTTGTGGTCGGCAAACGAGTGTTTAGGGTCCTGGAGAAGGCAATAATAGAGAAGATTGACAGTAGGACAGGTCGGAGACAAATATACACAGCCACCCCGACCTTGGCAAGAAGGCTGATGAAGGGAGATCTAGACTCCCGTGCGGTGGTCGACATGCTGCAACACGTTGAAAAGCATAGACCAAATCTAGTGTTGGCCCCGTACAAGCATCACAACGTGTGGTTTCTCTGTATGGCGGACATCAGAAACCGCAACGTGCAGCTGCTGTGTTGTAGCAATGATGAAGTACCACGCTCTGGGGGTATTTTCTACCGCCCGGAGGATGGACAGTTGAAACGCCTGCCCATACGCCTGCTACGGGCTTTAAAGCAAGGAATCCAACGCCTTCAAGGACCTTGGAACTACTTCGCTATCAGAAATCACCCCGAACAGGCAGAAGAGGGGAGCGGAAACAGCGCTATCGCCGTCTTGGGTGCCATTGAAGCACTCAACTCAATCGGAAACTTGGGATTCCTCAGAGGCATGTCCTTTTATCAGCGCAGGGGCATCTACGCCATGCTCCTAATCAAGGACAAGCGCTATTTCCGCGACGCAGGTGTGCCGGAGCAGCTGCTGGACAGTGGTGTAGAGGAAGATTCTTCTCGATCCAGCAGCCCATAAGGAAAAGAAGAAGAGATAACAACTGAAATTCATGGGGCGGGCAAACAGCTAGCAGTTTTGAAGAAAGTGCATGGGGAGGAAACCACTGCTTTGCCCGAAGCTTTTGAAGGGCAGATCAAAAATTTTGACCACTTTTTGTGTTCAACTCTCACACAGGAGCAGGTCAACATCATCCAGAAGAAGCTTGTAGACTCAACCCCATCAGATGTTGCTTTTCAGACAAGAAATGTCATAGTCCTGGCAGATGAGCTAAGGGACATGGTGAAGGAAGGAGGGTGCTTGATTGTAACAGTTGCAGCCGCTTATATCCAATATATACAGCCAAAGCTAGAACATGCATTTATAGCCCATCCTTTTCTTTTCAACAATATCTACCTCACCGACGAAATAGGAACGAAGAAGATGTTCCTGCAAGATTTGAAGGACGGCGTCGCAAGCACTATCTTCCTGCCTATTGTGCATTACAATCATTGGACGCTTCTAGCGATGTATACTCGGCAACGAGCAGGCATTTTCTACAACAGCTTGGACAACAACAAGAACCATCCCGTGTCGTGTACATCAGAACCTTTGACACCGGGCGAACGCTTAGTTCGAAAATATTACCACGAAGTGTCAAAGATGATTGAACCGTTCCTAGACATACAGGGAGGCAAATGGCACGAACTCCAGTTCTGCCACCGTAGTCCGCAGCAAATTCCTTTATCCAACGACTGTGGCATCTTCGTCCTGGAATGGATGGCTAGTGAAGCGACGCCTGACCAGCTCCACCACATAGGATATCACATCAAACGAGGAGAATACGTGTGGGAACTCCTATATAATGCAGGCGCAACCTCACTGGATTAAACATTACCTCACCTTATTTACTTCACAACTCCGGGGACAGAGTGTGGAGTACGTTTGGGGGGGTACCATGTACCAGTGAGGGAGGTACAAAAATCTTCTAATCTCTCTGACTTAAATTCATTATCCTTTTGTTCTTTATCCTTTTGTTCTTTCCTATATCACGTGTACATATATATGTTTATACCAAAACTTTTTTTGAAAATTTTGCTTATTTCTGTCCCCATGCATATGTATAAAGTTGTTGTAATAATAATAAAAACCTGATGCGACTTCTTGCAAAGTTTTCTTTCTGTACTGAACGAGTTACAAGTTCTGTTATATCTTTTTGATAATGTTGCGTCAAACGAACAAAAGAATATGTTTTGCCATGTCAAAATTTTTCAAAAAAATATATAATCTCACAAACAGCTAAGAGACAAGTATGGAGAAGGAAAAAGTTGTCTAAACAGCAGGAATCTCTTTTGTTCCCCCTTACCTAACAAAAAAATCCCAAAAAGAGAGAAAAGCCTCATGAGTGTGAATAAAAGCATGAGAGTTGTGCCCAATAAAAGAAAAAGAAATATATATATATATATACACCACTTATTTTTCCAAAAGTACCCATCTTTAGGCATGGTAGATCCGAGGCAGTGGTACGTAGGATTTGAAATCACTGCTCTAAGGCCAACTCGCTTGGACTGCAGGGACCACTTGCCCATTAACGGACCCTTACCTGGATGGACTGATGGGAGACAAGAATGAAAAACCCAAAAAGCCTTAGCCTACCCTATACACAACTTTCTGCCCCAAAAATAAAGCTGTTTGGTGTGTAAGCTAACTTCGGAATCATACAACTAAGTCTCGTCGAAGCTGTGGAGAAAAATCTTACTTAACAATAAGGTAGGGAAAACTGAGTCTTTTGTTCGTATTGAGATAACATTATCCTTAAGGCATTACAATCTTCGTTTCACCCTTTTGAAAAAGAAGTTATACCAAGCAAGAAGAAACATCACAAAATATAGTTTAAATATTGATTGAGGACAATCAAAACGCTAAGTTTGGGGGAGTTGATAACACCAAATTTTGTGATATTTTAGACTGTTTTTCTGTTATCAAAACTGCCCTTTTCTGCTATTTTCCTCTCTTTTATATGCACTTTCGCAATAATTGGCCAAGCAATGCTCTTAATCCAATTTTTCCTATCTTTTGCAGAGTTTTCCTTGTTTTTGGGCAATAAGGCCACTTCGGCCCATGAATAAGTCCAAGTCTGTCTCGGCCTCCCTGACGACCGATACAACCCCTGCCCGACAGGGCTGGGCGACACAAAGACGCTCGACAAAGAAAGGGTCCGCACAAGAAGAAGCTGACGGACGACACTCCTCCTACCCGACAGGCAGCCCGGCCCGCCCTGACAACCCAGCTTGTCGGGCGACACAGCCACCCACCGGCAGCCGTGCCGCCCGTCACGACCAATTTCTGACACCATCTACGTCGAGCGACACCTCTGTATCGACCCATCCAACGACTGGCGCATAAGGGAGCCACGTGGCGCTTCGAGCACCATGTCCTCTCCCCAACCAGCTGACCATACATAGCAGCTACAGGGAGCCGAAAAGAGGGTCCACAGTTTGGAATTCACAGTTCTAGAATTCAGACATTTGGGAGTTGAGCCATCTTCCGAGGAGACTGCGAGAACATATGTGTCGTACCCCAGTGCTTGTCTCAGGCGACACTAGGTGAGCTTCTCCTCATCCCGAGAGGGAGGGGACAGTTCACTTAGGACCATCCCGGGTGACACTGCGGGCCAATATCAGCTGACATAGATGAGCGACACAAGTGCCCGACATCAGCAATGCATAGCTCTTAGCCCGACACGATATCAACCCGATACGCTTAGCTTGTCGAGCGTGCCGCCCGACATGAGCGATACGGTCGACAGTCGGTGTATGCCGCCTGAGAGGGTGTGCCGCCCGACACCTCTGTATCGGGCTAGGCCTCTGACCGATATCGGGCAAGGGAGCTACAACACCTTGTCATCCTTCTACATCAAGGAGGCGACACCTATCTTTACTTTCTGTCATTTAATTCCTTACTTACGCATTGTAATTAAGACCCTTTATTTGTTTATGGAAATAGAAGATGCTTAATTACGTGCTGCTCTATGCTTGGTGCACAATGTTGGATGACTGCTATGTTTGATATCCAAACTCTAGCTTGCATATTTGGATCGCGTTTCTCTTAGCTAACGAATCGTGTTTTCCCATCACAACAACTTCGAGAGTTGTGTTGTGGATCTAGTGTTTGGTCCGATTCTGGAGTACGAGAGTGCCTAGAACGGAGTTGCTTTAGTGACCTTTCCACTCTAATTTTAGTCTAGTGACCTCGAGAGGGGCGCTGATGCCTTGTTAGAGGTACCCGCTTCGAGAGGAGGGGTACAGGACTAGTTCTACCGCCGCTTGTTTACCACAGTTTTATCCTTCATACCTCGCTTTAGCTCAAGCAGTATCTTTCTGTCTCTGTTGCATGAAAACCCCTAAAAACTGCTAAATGACTAAAATCTTAAATCTCTCTTGTAACTCCACTTGGAGATAGTTTTCTTTGTTTTATTCGTGACATCTTACTGCTTCCTTTCTTGGGAATTTATCTCTTTATATACATGTCGGAGTGTAGCGTGTCGATTCCGTGTCATCAACACTACCCCCTTGTCCCTGTGTTCGACCCCGTATGTCTACTTCGACCCCGTAAACAAAGTTGCGGGGGCTAGAAGGATTCGTGTTTATAAATGTAAAAGCTCGACTACCTCAAATCCGCCTCCAATTTTAGGACGCGCGATTTAGGCCAGTCAAGTCTTCATTGTGCATGTTAATTACTTAGAAATATATAAACCCCCTATCGCTCACCTGGATGTGAAACCAAGAAATATCCTTCTAGGAAGGATATGACTACATGCCTTGGTAATTTCATGCAAACCATACTTTTGAGCTTGTCAACAATGACTGGAGCTAAAGGAACATTGGGGTACCTAGATCCAAGTAATTTGCATCTAGTCTGATTAATTCTTGTATGCCAATTTGATTATGTGTGTTAATTATCCTTACATGATTTATTTCTACAGTGTGGATGGATGTAGAGCCAATGTCTACTGGTTGGGATGTTTACATGTTTGGGGTTGTACTCTTGGAAATGTTAACCTGTTAAACACCCAGTGATTCACTGTTTATAAGACTATAGAGATATTGAAAAGCAACCAAGTATCATATGTTGAGGTGATATTAATCTGTCAGTGACATTTTATTTCTCTCATTGCATGTTAAGGAAAAAACTAATGCTTATTTGTTCTTTTACTTACAGATGCATGCATGTGTTGCACATATATTATCAATAATTTGCCTCTAAGGCTCAGTGGTAGTGGCTATCTTCATTGGCTTGGTTGACATCTACTCTTATTATCTTTTTCAATTTAGGTTGTGACTGTATACATTAATTAATTTGACATTGCTTTCTTTTCTTTTACAGACAACTTAATTATATGTAGCATTCATGCTTTAGCTAGCCTATATACATGGGAGACCTGGAGTGAATAACTATATCTCTTACATTAATGATAAGAAGAAAAATTCTACAACTTTGAAGAGCTCGTATTTGTACAGGTGGGTTGCAGAACTTGGTATGAGGTATCAATAATTAAATGTTTTAGAAGCTGATTTAAACTATATTTCCTCTTTTTCATCTACATGAAACAACATTGGTAAAGATAGATGGACCTAGAACAGAACCATAGTGAACACATATATTATTCAGATCATATTCAAAATGTATTCATGAAGTCAGTAGTTGATGAGATCCCAGACCCATAATTTTAATCCACTACCACACTGCTGGTTCTGAGATCCACAAGTTCAGCAAGTATCGGTCGGAAGCAGTGTATGAGCCATTCAGAAGCCTTCTATCAGTTCATGCATCTATAGACTCTTCGTTCATGATAGCCTTTCTAGTTTGCTGATGAAATTGTTCATTCTTGCTTGGCAATGATATCATGGTTCATTGAACATTCAGCTGGATTTAGAAAGTGCTTGGCACATATGCGATCTACAAATGGAAATTTTTGGAGTAGGATGAGTTTCTAACAGAGATCCACACAGATTGAAACAAAATTATAGACTTTTTAGTCATCCAAGAAATCTTCTGCTCGTCATCTGATTTGTGCATACAAGAAATCATGCAAATTCTTATACATCGATTGTGTTTCTATCTATGGATAATGTTGTTCTGAGATTCATCCAAGTGCCGACAGAAAATAAAATTCTTGTACAAGCCTACCTTTTTCTAATACTATTTTCATCCAATCCCAAGCTTCCTCATATCACATTTGTTTCCCTTTTTACCAACCAGCAATGCCTAGAGGAATGATTAATAACACATGTAATCCTTGGGGCATCGGTTAATGTCCTCCCCAATGTAAACTTATAGATTTTATTTGAATTTAAATGATGATTGAGCATTGTGTGATTGAGTTTGTTCTCCGATGACTACTCTAATGTCATATGTGGTATATAGAATTATGTTAATAAGCATAGATCTAATACCATGGAGTATATACAAGTAAATACTGCAGGGAAATACTCCATTATGCTATGGTTTGAACTGTCACGTATCACAATACTGTGATCTGGCCTTTGTTTTTCAATGTGACTGGTATAACCTTCACTGTTGGAATTGGCGACTAGGTTTTAGATGAGTTTTTTAAGGTGAAGGGCCTCATCCTGACACATTGACTTCGTATTATGGTCACCCCCCTCTCCAGATGTGGTATTTGCTACAGTGAATGTATAACATGGTGTCTTACACAGACTTTTTCAGAGTTTCTTACTTTTGACTTGTAGAGGGTTATTTTATCATGTAAACTATTATTTTTATGCATAGACAGTTATATTTATAATAGTTATAACAAATACACAATTACATACTTGTTTTGTTGTGCATTTTGTCTGGATTTACTTTTTGAGTAAAATAGTCACTTTTTTGTCAATATAGTTTTTTTTCTAGCGAGTTACTTTTCTAAACATATAGCTACTTTTTGGACGGAATGGGTAAAAAAATTCAAGCTACATGTGTGAATATTAAAGATGAACCCTATATATAAAATAATTAAGTTATCTATGTGGGTATTAAAATAATCTCATATATACATATATATTGGATTTTTTTGTAATACCCGTGCAGGTAACTTAATTATACTACTCATATTTTAGAAATACATTGGCACCTATTATAATTAAATAAAATACAAGCATTTGAAATTTTGTCTCTGTCTCCACAACCCCGACTCCTCTATCCATCTCTTAGATATTTCGTCCCCATCTTGACTCAATAGCATAACAATCAAACAACAAAGCAGCATGACCAACCAAGTAAGCGTTTGTCTACATTGAGGCACTTGCATCCACTGCCCCAGTTACGATGTCAATGAATTTATTAGCTTGTGATGGTGCACATGTCGTCCTACCTCATCGTCCATCGAACTCATCGTAGTCCACCCTCCCGTCATCGTTAATGTCGATATACCAGATCATGGTCCAGTAATCATCATAGGACTTCCCCTACTGGATTTCAAGAGAGTCGAGGACGAACAACTAGAGTTTCTTAATAGAGATGCACCCCTTGTTGTTGTCGTCGAAGATGTTGAACACCTTGTGCATCTCCCAGCTCTCCTCATTGCACTTCTCACCCATGATCTCCTCATCCAGATCATTGAACTCCCGACACATCGAAGAAACTACCACTGTTGGTGTAACGACCTCACTTTTCAGTGACTCCCAATTAAGGAAGGCCAAAAAGGTGAGAGCCATTACCTACAATTTTTACCCATGATCTATATTAGTCAAATACAAATAATATAAAATAATTGTATTAATACAATAACATTATTTACAAGATGCTTGCTTGAACTTTTTATCTTTAGAACTTTACATTTGAGAAGAAATAACTAGCTTAACCTCCTTCTAAGTCTTTACTTCCTTCATGTAATTGACATCTTCATCTTCATGTCTTTTATCATGTATATCCATTTTTAGCTAAAATGGCGTGAAACAAATATGCGATCGGTATGTTGCCATACCGGTACATGGGGTGCATCCAAAATGTGCAAGTAAATAAAAATATATTTTCTAAAAATTATTTATCTTCTTCATATGATCTTTTTTTAAGTGAAACTCATAGTGGAATTATGATTGAACAGAAAATAAATAAACAACCAAAATTTTAATTGTTCAATCCTCTTGAAAAACCTCAAAAAGCACCAAAAAACAAATGTACATATTCATAGTATAACCATGTACCTCGATGGTGAGCCACACAAATCATGCAAACATAAACTTCAAGCATATTATCCAATCAAGAAAGAAAACTAAGAAATCAACTTTAATCTATATGTTTATAAATCCTAATGTGTCACCATCACATTATTCACATTAAATCATACTCGGGCATGATTTAGGGTTTAGGTTTCTTGGTATTGAGTTATTATTAGGGTTATGTTCGGGGTTGGATTCAGATTAACGATATAAACACTATGTCCATCACATTTTACTTTATTTCATCAACATCAGGCATCATGTGTAACCCTAGTCACTACATACAATATATCCCCTTTATTATGATCAGTTTGATCTCATTAAGTTCATTTAATGATACACCAAGTTAAGATTTTTAACACTAAAACTTCATATGCATGATTATTCACATTACAAACCTTAGTTATTATTGTTATGGTCATAATCACAATGATTTCTCTTCTTGTTCAACAATATTAATTTCTATGGCAACGAAATCATTTTTGACATATTCAACCATCTTATTACACAAATCTAGGGTTTAAATGTATTAAACACCACTAAAACCAATCTTTGAACTAATTTTGGAAAATGAAGCATTATTAAGTCTCAGTTATATTTTTTTGTGTTCCTCTCATTCTACTAATTAATTTTCATATATTATATATCCCCATCCGAGAAACCAATAATTTCTTAACTATTTTATAAAATAATACTTAATGTAGCCAATTGAAGATTAACACGTCAACAAAATCAAATTATTAAAAAAATGTCTCAGCGACACTTAAGTTAACAGTAAAGGATCGCATTACCCTTGTTGGTTATGTGTATTGGTTGGGGTTTTTTGGTATTTTGACACTGACCCTTCCCTAACCTCGCGTCCGACACGTTGCCGCCCTAGGCGAACCAACCATGGCTTCTTTCTATGGAACCCAGGCCATAAGGCCTTAGAGGAACACAGTACCCACCCCTATCGGTCCCTTGTAGAAAGTTCTCAGGGTCAAATATGGTCGGATAGAGAGTATATGGTGTTCTATTTGGAATGTGTGTCCTAGCATGTGTGAATAGAAAATGGGGTGGAAGAGTAAAAAAGATGTACCTGGGCATATCTACAAGGGTGGGGTAATACTTTGGAACTCCCTCCATCCTTCCTCACCCTCGTGGGGCCCTCGTGGTTGCTCACCAAATCCAGGGTTTAGTTTGATACCTGTGAGATAGTTTAGCACAACGAGATCACCATGACGGGGTTCCTAAAGTTGAATGGACCACTACATCACTGAGTATGGTTACCTCTCTTAATTGGCGCATCGAGAAAGAGGGGGTTCAGGGAACGGAGGCCAGAGCAGGAATTCCAATTTTTGTCGATGCAAGGTTCATGGAAATCCTTATATAGGTCTCAAGATGGACTTTAGGGTTACGACCAACCAGGAAAGAAAGGAGATAGAGAGAGATCTGGGGTTGTTACCTTTTCTCATACTCATGGGTGAGACAGTCGTGGTCATAATCCATTAATATAGATCAAAATTACATTCTGTCCTTTCTATTTCCCTAATTCCTTTGTCATGTACACAATTAAAGTATTCCTTTTCCTGTCTTCCATTGGTCTCCTTCCCCTTTCTCTCAGTTATAAAATATATTCATGGGAAAACTATTTATTTTTCACAAAGGAGAACATTTACTAGATTTGCAATTTACTGATTCACATATCCATTCAAGTATTTCTTTAATTAACATACCAACTCTATTTGGTTGACATCAAAAGTTCATAAAGTAAAACATGGCACATTATTTTCTAGTTGATCATGAAATCTAAAATATTCCTTCTATCTCCCTAAATCAATAATAGAAATTCATTAATATCATCCCAATTTCTATTTAATATGTTGGGACACTTGCTCAATTATTTAAAACAATGCCATTATCTCATTGAATGTCCAATTTTAGAATTCTCTTTCTTTTTCATTATTTTTTTTCAAGTATACAAAGGTTAAATAAGAAATAATGTTATTTGATGCTTCAAACATGTGTTGTCACTTTGGCAAGATAATTATTCCTTTACACACCATGTATTTTATTTTTCTCTTGGAAACTTGCAATCGTCATTATCATATTTACAAATCCAATATCATTTATTCATGTATGAACTCCTTTCACCTTATTTAAATTGTGCCACAAAGGTGATTAACATTATTATTCCCCCAATAATACCATTCGAGTATTTTACTTATCAATTCATGTGTCATATTTTTTAATTCAATTTGACTAAAGTTGAGGACAAAACTTTCATGCCTCCTTAAAAGGAATTTTGTCTCCAACATTCAAACCAAGTAAGATTAGGTGAATATTAACTTAGCTTTATATCACCACTTAGGTTTAGCAACACTACTTAGATATCATTAACATCTTTTATTGATATGCAAATTTTGCATATTACTATCAAGCTTGGAGCCGGAATTTAATTCAAGGTACATCTATATCCTTAGTATCTGCATGAGATCATCTCCTGGTGATTACATTTTTCATTAGTGTTTTCAATTCCACGTGGTGACTATCTTTTTTAACCTATTATTCACACAAGTGTGAGGTAACATCTCAAATCCTAGCTCACATCATTAAAACTTAACTTAAGGTATTCATTCTCATATATCAATTTTAAGTAGAACATGTGTCTACCAATCTCTCTCACTCATCATGAGATGAAATAAGTGTTTGGATGTATTGCAAAAACAACGTTCGTCCCATTCTAAGAGTATATATGGTGTATCCACACTTTATCTTTCAATTTCATATTTTAAGTTGAATCATTCTCAACATGTCTTCCAAACCAGATATACTTTTTAATTCCACATCATTCTTATATTTCATGAAGTCAAATGCTTTTTCACTCTTGAGTTTGTCCACAACTCCTCTTTATATTTCATTAGTACATGACTTCTTCATATCTTTTATGTTTACACCTTAGGTATTATAAGCCTTATCCACTTTCTTGAGGTCTCTAAGGGTATAGGTACTTTTGGAGTGATCTCATCCTTGTGCATCTAGGGAGTGCCTCTCACATTCACACATTAGGCCACATGATCATCATGAAGGTAGCTAATCTCCTGAGTCATGGACCTTAGGAAAACCTAGTTGTTACCTCCCGACCACAAGGTATTATACATGCAGGGCACATTCATCTCCTAATCCCATCAGTCACGTGTACCTTTAATACTCCCTACTTGACCCTAGGACTGACTTAGGGATCTACCTTTCCCAAGGGTTTATTGAGAGCACATCATTTTCATATGTTATTATTTAAACCATATTTCCTACATCTCTAATAATGCTCATTATTCATTTTATATCCCCTCATTGGACTCATGAAAACTTTCTTTCTCAAGCTCAATCTCATAGGGTCAGCCACTTCCATAGTGACTTTTCCTCATGTTCCTCATAGATGGCATATGTGTGTTCAACGAATCATACTCGATATATGTTCTTCCATCGTCTATGTCCTAAATTCTTCACACTTTATGTGACACTTAAGGTTACCTCAATTCTTAAATTGATTTTAGTCAACTTACCTTTTTAGGGAAGGTCCCTACCTAGGGTGCCTTCTAGGGTCATAGAAGGAAGTTAGGATCTCTAGACACAATCTGACCCTTTAGGTCAGGGATTTTCCCCCTCCCATTGTCCATTTATCACTCTTGGTTTGACCCACCCTAGGTTGGCACATTAGCCCTAAAAGTTGAACTAAGGGTTTCAAATTATCATATTTTATGCATTATTTTTATTATAACTTCTCAATCCTTGCTGCTCAATTTATGGGGTCTACCCACTTGCTGGGGGTGATCATTATATGTACCCACTCGCTGGTGGCACTTTCAATAACATATCCACTCGTTGGGGGGTAGTTCCAATAGCATCCCACTCACTAGGGGTAGCATACCCACTCGTTGGGGGAAATTACAATAACTTACCCTCTCTTGGGGATAGTTTCAATGTCTTACCCACACATTGGGGTAACATAATATCATACTCACTTGTTGGGAGTATTTCAATGGCATATCCACTCATTGGGGGTAGCATAATATCATACTCAATCACTGGGAGTATCCTTTATTCATCCAGAGATAGTAGTAAGGCAATGAGCAAGTTATATTCATATTTCTATTTTCATGTATGATTAGTGGTCACTTATGTTTCTCATGTATATTCAGATCCTTTCACATGCATCATGCATGAACTTCTCCACATTCATGCATGGGAGGTGAGGTCATCTAAACCCATATATATTTTCTCTTTCCTCTTACCCTGATTGGGTTTATATGGTTAGGATTTCTATATCAACACACTATTATCATCTCTCATAATTAGGGTTTTAGGGTTTGGGTTAGAGACTACACCCTACCTCTTAGGGTTTCCATGCCCCATGACCAACCCTAGCTCCATCGAGAGTTTACCCATGAAACCCATAAAACCATTTTTTCTTTACTTTATCATCATTTCATATATCATGTACATTATTATTTCCACATTTCATGTAGATTATTGTTTTCATATTTATATGTACATTATTAATTCCACATTTACATGTTCATTAATTGGTAGAGGATGTCTTAATTCTACTTCTTCTCAAAACCCTAACTTGAGATGAGAAGGAACTTCCTTTTATGGTTTATTAAGAAATAGGATGAGAAATAGATGAATCAAGATGAGAAGAAAACCTCAAGGTATTTTACTTCAGGCAAAATCATCTAACTTTGGCCAGGAAGGATGCATAGTCTTGGCAATCCTCATAAGCTGACTGATGGTGCAGATGAAAGTATTGCCAGCCCCTAGGTCGTGGTCCCATCTAGACATCATTTCTTTAAAAAACTCCCTAATAATTCCCTCATATTTCTACAAATTACTTGAAATTATAAACTATTAAATATTAGTCAAAAAATATGGGGAACTGGTACCGAATATAATGACCTCACTTTTCAACAATCCCCAATTAAGGAAGGACAAAAAGGTGAGATCCACTACCTACAATTTTTACCCAAGATCTAGATTAATCAAATAACAAATAATAAAAATAATTTCATTAGTTCAATAACTTTGTTTACAAGATGCATACATGAATTTTTTATCCTCAGAACTATACATTTGAGAAGAAATAACTAGGTAATCCTCCTTTTAAATATTTATTTCCTTCATGTAATTTGCATCTTTATCTTCATATCCTTTATCATGTTTGTCAATTTATACCTAAATCGGCGTGAAACAAACATGCGATCAGTATGTTGCCATACTGGTACGTGGGTGCATTCCAAATATGCAAGTAAATAACAACATATATTCCAACAATTATTTGCAAATGTAAACATACATCTTCTTCATATGATCTTTCTTTAAGTTGTACTCATAGTGTCAATATGATTGAACAGAAATTAAATAAACAACCAACATTTTAATTGTTCAATCATCTAGAAAATCCTTGAAAAGCATAGGCAAACTAATGCAAGTATTCATAGGCGTAACCACGTACCTCAATGGTAAGCCATGAAAATTATGCAAACATAAACTTCAAGCATATTGTCCAATCAAGAAAGTAAACTAAGAAATCAACTTTAATCTATAAGTTTATAAATTCTAAAGTTTCACCATCACATTATTCACATTAAATCATACTCAGGCCTGATCTAGGGTTTAGTTTTCTTGGTATTGAGTTATTATTAGGGTTATGTTTGAGGTTGGATTAGGATTAAGGATATCAACCCTATATCCATCACATTTTACTTTATTTAGTCCACATTAGACATCATCTGTAACCCTGGTCACTATATCCAACATATCCCCTTTATTATGATCATTGAGATCCAATTAAATTCATTTCATGATACACCAAGTTATGATTTTTAACCTTAAAACTTCATATGTATGTTTATTCACATTAGAAACCTTAATTATCAATGTTATGGTCATAGTCACAATGATTTCTATTTTTCTTCAAAAATATCAATTATTATGGCAAAAAAATCCTTTTTAACATATTCAACCATCTTATTGCACAAATCTAGGGTTTAAATGTATTAAACACCACTTAAACCCATCTTTGCACTACTTTTGGAAAATGAAGCATTATTAGGTCTCAATTATATTTTCTTTGTTTTTCTCTCATTATGCTGATTAATTTTCATATATTATATGTCCCCATCTGAGATACCAATCATTTCCTATCCATTTTACAAAATAATACTTAATGTAGCCAATAGTAGCTCGACACATCAGCAAAACTACATTATTTAAGACATGGATCGGCAGCCCCTTAAGTTAGCGGGAAAGGACCGCATTATCCTTATTAGTTACTTGTAATGGTTGGGGTTTTCTAGTCTTTTAACATTGACCCTTCCCTAACCTCCCACCCAACAGGTTGTCACCCTAGGCAAACCAATTGTGGCTTCTTTCCACAGAAACCTAGGCTACGAGGCCTTTGAGGGGGCCTAAACAAAATGCCCACCCCCATCGGTCCCCTGTAGGCAGTTCTCACAGCTAAAGATGGCCGGATAGAGAGTAGACATTGTTCCATTTGAGTTGTGTGTCGTAGCAGGTGTGTGAATAGGAAATGGGGTGGAAGAGCAAGAAAGATGTACCTGGGTGTCTCTGTAAGGGTGGGGTAGTACCTTACGACTCCCAGTAACCTTCCTCACCCTTTTGGGACCCTCGTGGTTTCTCACTGGAGCTAGGGTTCAGTGCGAGACCTATAGGATGGTGCAGCGTGACAAGATCACCATGGCAGGGTTCCTAGAGTTGAATGGACTGTTGCATCATTGAGGATGGTTGCCCTCTTCTTTGTCGCATCGGGAAGGAGGGGGTTCAAGGAATGGAGACCAAAGAAGGACTTCCAATTTCCCTCAATGTAAGGTTCATGGAAATCCTTATAAAGGTGTCAACATGGACATTAGGAGTGCGACCAACCAGGAATGCAAGGAGGGAGAGAGAGAGATCTGGGGTTGTTTCCTTTTCTCATGCTCATGGGTGAGAGAGTCATGGTCATAATCCATTAATATTGAGGAAAATTACATTATTTCCTTTCTATTTCCCTAATTCCTTTGCCATGTACACAATTAAAGTGTTCCTTTTCTTCTCTTCCATTGATCTCCTTCCCCTTTCTCTCAGTTAAAAAATATATTCATGGAAAAAACTATTTTACTTGTCACAAAGGAGAACATTTGATAGATTTCCAATTTAATGATTCACATATCCATTCAAGTATTTCTTTAATTAACTTACCAGCTCTATTTGGTTGACATCAAAGTGTCATAAAGTAAAACAAGGCATAGTATTGCCTAGTTGATCATGAATTCTAGACTATTCCTTCTTTCTCCCTAAATTAATAATAGCAATTCATTAATTTCATCCCAATTTGTATCTAATATGTTGGGACACTTGCTCAATTATTTAAAATAGTATCATTATCTCATGGAATGTCCAATTTTAGAATCCTCTTTTTTTCATTATTATTTTCAAGTATGCAAAGTTTCAGTCTGAAATAATGTTATTTGATGCTTCAAGCATTGTGTTGTCACTTTGGCAAGATAATTATTCCTTTACACATCATTTATTTTATTTTTACCTTGGAAACTTACGATTACCTTTATCATATCAAAAAGTCAGTATCATTTATTCATGCATGAATTCATTTCACCTTATTTAACTTGTCCCACAAGCACCCTTGCTAAAGAGGTGATTAACATTATTATTCCCCCAATAATACCATTGGAGAATTTTACTTATCAATTCATGTGTCATATTTTATAATTCAATTTCACTAAAATTTAAGATATAGCCGTCGACATCCACACGGTCATCCTGTCCATGCCGATAAGCAGGTGTCCAGCTCCATCATTTGCATGAACCTCTCCTTCTCTACCTCGGTTTTTGTTCTCCTCTGTTGACACCCTCGCCGTTGCAGAATGTGGTGCGGCCAGCAAAAGTGCTTCCACTGCGGTCCAAGCTGTCACTATCTGCACTTCTATAGTTGAGCAAGACGCACCGCAGCAATCCAGCAAAATGACGTCGCCGCCCAAGGAGAGGTAGTTGATGTGGGAGGCGACAATGGCGGGGAGAGAAGATGAGGGCGATTACTCCGACTGGGATGACAATGGCGACAGCAGAAACGATAGCGGTGCCATGTTAGAGCATCTCGGTGGGATCGATGAAGTTCAATACTGACGTGGTTGCATGCCGAAGACAAATTAAGGAGTTGGCAGGGGAGGTTCTCCGACAGTGGAGAAGAAAATGAGCGTTTATACTGCATCTCGTGGGTTACATGAGGACAATAAGTGGATGGACCAAGGACGATCCATTTCCATCCCAAATATTGAGGTTGGGTTCCAGTGTGACAACGACGTCAAAGGAGGCTTGCATAGCAAGTGGAACGACAACAACTATGGTGGTTGGGTTCGTACTAGATAGGCAATTCTAGCATTAGGATCATGGATCAGGTAGTGCGAGCGCGAGAGATCAGGCTATAAGTAGTGTTGTATGGAATACTCTGCAGGTGGAACAGACTGATGTTGCATGACACGTAGTCATCTATTACATTTAAAATGTGAATTGAGTAGTTGACTAGACATTTCAAAAACTAACAGTACTTATTGATGTCTCTACTTACCATTATAGAGTGACGAAGAGTAATTATTTTGCATTGAAAATAACTATATGGTACTTGAAATTAACCACTTTAGATAGAAAGTATTTTTTTGTTCAAAATTTAACTTCTTAACATATAAAGTAACAAAAAAATTGCAAAAGTTGAGCAACTACATTGAGCACGTGTTACTGCACAGAATGCAACTATGTGATACTAAAAGTCACTACAGTTAGTAGGAAGTAATTATTGTGCACAAACTGTAACTATTACTTCTCACGAGTAATATTATACTGACGGAAGTATCCTTGGGTGATGACTCCACGTGTCAGTATATATTTCTAATAAAACACCACCCAATATAACATGTAAATTCATAAAACGATAATCGTGTCTGGTATAAGTTTTTAATGAACAATGCAACTGTAACATTTGAACTCATTTTTTGTGATAAGTGTGGTTTCTCATAATGCAACTATCACTTCATTGGAAAGTAACTATTATGCACAAACTTCAACTATTCTTCTCAAAAAGTAACATTTTAATCATCAAAAGTTTTAAAGATGACTTATATAACAATATTTATCTCATAATTTAAATATGACTTGTGTGCAAGTAAATCTTAGACCAAAAGTGTGGTCTTTGGAGTGACTACCAATCCATGTGCTTTTTTTGTAAGATTCTATTTACTTCATGGTCTCCTTTCTCCTCTAAAATAATGTGGCCGTTGATCCTAACCGATACACGTATCGTGACAGTTGACTGATCATTGTTCAAATACGCAACCTATTATGTGTCATTCGAGGTTTATTTAACACGTCTGGTCTTTGCTTAACCTCCTGCCTAATTTTTGATAATCGTCTTCAGAGGCCAGCTCCAGAGAAAGAGCACCACCACGTCCACCACCACTCTCCTTGAACATCACTGTGTATTGGTTAACCACTTCCCTGGCCACCTGTTGTATGAGTACGGTATAGTCCAGAGTACGTCGGTCATTCCTCAACGTCCAAAGAACACTCACCGCAATGCACCCATGGCTGCAAACTGGTATGTGTACGAGGAAGCCAGCATGGGCATTAGCTTTCTATGTTGTGTGCGGTGGTTGAGGATGCACTCCTCGGGACCGTCGGCAAGGCGAACTGGAGCCAGAAGAGGGAGTAGCAGACCGCGATTGTGTGATCGAGACTTTAAAGAAACTAATGGAAATTATGGAACAGAGACAGGACGACGCAGCCGCCGAGCTTCCCAAGCATGGCGGCGAATAATTTTCTGGCAGTAGGGAGCAGCCAGGGTGTAGCGCCCCGAGCAAGACACGACGGAGAACTGGTTGAACTGGGCAGACACATTCGGGTTTCAATCATCAAGCTGAGACATGTATTTACAATATGATGTTACCGCACTTTCGTAGAACGGTGTTCTTTACTGAAAGTATCTGCGCGGGCATTCAATGAACGCACATATCTGGTGAAAGCATAAGAGACATTTGAATTAGATCAATTTTTTATCCAACCATACAGATTACTAGTATACCTCAATATCTACTTTTCTATAAAATTTATTACTATCCAATTTGTAGATCATTCACAACAACTAAATATTTTTCGACGCTCTATATTAAATTTCAGACTGACCGTTGGATGTAAAAAGTGTATATTGTACATATGGATAGGTAAATAATATCTGATTGTAATGACTTTTTGTGAGAAGGTAAATGAAATGATGCACTTTCCATGTATACAATTGCGCTTTAAAAAATAATTACTAATTTGTAGTTATTCAAATGCCTCTCATGCTCTGACTGTGGGATGCTTCTCACTGGATCA